>BDOT02000002.1:156686573-156733732 GCA_003118565.2 Paroedura picta | reverse complement strand
AGGAGGAGGAGGAGGAGGAGGAGGAGGAGGAAAAAAACGACGCCACGGAGTCCTCCCCCTAATCCCAGAATAATATTTTGATTCGTTGTTTGTGGGAAACATGAAAACATCAGGGGATCACTGAAGAAGAAAAAGAGTTATATGCCACTTTACCTGAAGGAGGCTCAAAGCGGCTTCCATTCGCCTTCCCTTTCCTCTCCCCACAACAGACACCCTGTGAGGGAGGTGAGTCTGAGAGAGCCCTGATATTCCTACTTTGTCAGAACAGTTTTATCGGTACTGTGGCGAGCCCAAGGTCACCCAGCTGGCTGCATGTGGGGGAGCGGGGAATCAAACCCAGCTTTCCAGATTAGAAGTCCGCACTCCTAACCACTACACCAAGCTGGCTCTTCAAGCTGGAGTCTGTGTCTTGCCGAACCCACAGTCTTATCACTAGTTATGTTATATTCAGGTGTGTATCCATGTTGGTCTGAAGTCGCAGAACTAAACTGGAGTCCAAGGGCACCTTTAAGACCAACAAAGCTTCATTCTAGGCGGGAGCTTTTGTGTCCAAGCACACTTCCTCAGACAATGCAATAGGAATCATCAGAGTGCAAACATAAGGCGAGAGTAAATTAGCAGGGAATTCATAAACAGCCTCATGCAGCTATCCAGTGAATATGCCACAGTGCTGATATATTTACGATGCTGTTTATTAATTTGCTGCTGATTTACTCTCTCCTCATATCTGCACTCTGATGATGCCTTTTTCATTGTCTGAGGGACTGTGCCTGCACAAGGAAGCTCACGCCTTTAATAAAACCTGGTTGGTCTTAAGAGGTGGACTCCAACGTTGTTTAGCTACGGCACCGACAACAGACACATTACAACAGACACATTACGTGTCAGTGATTCTGAAGTGGAGCACACGTAGCAGACTCAGCACACAAACATGTGCCGACACGTTGGATGACTCCAGGTGCTGCGTTGCTCGGCCAGGTGGTTGATTTCCGAAACTGGGCTGGTGCAAAGCGCTGTCAAGTCACAGCTGACTTACAATGACTCTGTAGGGCAGGGGTAGTCAACCTGTGGTCCTCCAGATGTCCATGGACTACGATTCCCAGGAGCCCCTGCCAGCGAATGCTGGCAGGGGCTCCTGGGAATTGTAGTCCATGGACATCTGGAGGACCACAGGTTGACTACCCCTGCTGTAGGGGTTTCAAGGCAGGAGACGACACCGGTGGTTTGCCATTGCTTGACTCACACAGCAACCTTGGACTTCCTTGGTGGGCTCCCATCCCAGCAGTTACCAAAGCTGACCTTGCTTAGTTTCCAAGGTCGGACAATCGTTGGACTATCGTGGGCCATCCTTCTAAAATCACACCAGGACCGAGTCCTGAACATTCTCACTTTGCAAGAGAGCTTTGGTTGGCCAGTGTCATCGAGAAATCATGTATCTGGTTAGAGGAGAGACCTTGGGGGTGCTTTAAAGGTAAAGGTAAAGGTATCTCCTGTGCAAGCACTGAGTCATGTCTGACCCTTGGGGTGACGCCCTCCAGCGTTTTCATGGCAGACTCAATACGGGGTGGTTTGCCAGTGCCTTCCCCAGTCATTACCGTTTACCCCCCAGCAGCAAGCTGGGTACTCATTTTACCGACCTCGGAAGGAGGGAAGGCTGAGTCAACCTCGAGCCGGCTGCTGGGATCGAACTCCCAGCCTCATGGGCAAACAGCTTCAGACTGCATGTCGGCTGCCTTACCACTCTGCGCCACAAGAGGCTATTACAGTGCTATTGAGTAGCCTTTTTTATTCCTTTGGATCCTAGAGGTATGCCTGAAATATATTTCAGGCTTCACAGCACCACAGAAGTAAAGTAAATCAGCTGGCCACTCCCCCCTGCCAAGTGCCCATGCGCAAACAGAAACTGAAATAAAAATATGCAAATGAAAATGTGGAAAGAATTATAAAAACCAGCCCCCATCTCCTCACCCCACCGCACTTTCCCTCAAATGGCCCATGTGCAAATTAAAGATTAAAAATTAAAATCAAATCAAAATATGTCTCCCCCCAGTCGCAGCCCTGACACCCAAGAGAAGACCCAACAAGCCAACTGACCCCAGCCGTAGGGCAAGAAGGAGTGCTGCAGTGTCAGTAACTGCTGGCTCAGCTCAGCCACCATCTTGGAATCCCCCATGCCACAGTACATCTGAGGGGCTCTCAGGGAACACTGCAGCTTCCCAGTTCACTGGTTAAAAACCCTTGCTCTAGAGAAGCCTTTTTCAACCTTTTGACCATGGAGGAGCCCCTGAAATAATTTTTTTCAGATTTCAAGGAGCCTCAGAAGTGGTGTTGGCAGACCACGCCCCTTGCCACGCCCCCAGAAGTGACATCATTCATAGAATCATAGAATCATAGAGTTGGAAGGGGCCACACAGGCCATCTAATCCAACCCCCTGCTCAACGCAGGATCAGCCCTAAGCATCCTAAAGCATCCAAGGAAAGTGTGTATCCAATCTTTGCTTGAAGACTGCCAGTGAGGGGGAGCTCACCACCTCCTTAGGCAGCCTATTCCACTGCTGAACTACTCTGACCGTGAAAATTTTTTTCCTGATATCTAGCCTATATCGTTGCACTTGTAGTTTAAACCCATTACTTTAATGGGTAGTTTAAACCCATTCCCTGCATCCTTAGCCCTCCTTTAGCTTCCTCCCCGTCTTTACTACTATGATGGCAGCTCTGCCTCAGGAAGGTCGGAAAGAAGAGTAGGAGCTGAGAAGGCAGCCCAGCCCACCCCTCAAAACAAGCCACTACAGATAGTCTCTATCTGGGAGCGAGGGACTTTGTTGGTTTCAGCCAGAGATCCACAGCTGACAGCGCTGGGAGCTGCTCTGGCCTCAACCACATGCCTGGCGGAAAAGCTCCGTCTTGCAGGCCCTGCGGAAAGTTGACAAATCCCACAGGGCCCGTAGCTCTTCTGGGAGCTCATTCCACCAGGTTGGGGCCAGGGTTGGACAGAAAGGAGCTATGTGAAGGGAATGGGCTTTTGTGCAGCCAGACTCCGTTCCCTGTGCTTCCTCTGACTTAATCCTCATTCGGAACACATCAGTTCACGGGACGCTGCCAAGGTCTGTAGAAGACTCTCTTGTCTTTTTCTTTTTTTTTTAAATGAAACAAGCTTGGAAATCTTCCCAGATGAAACGAGTCATCCATCAGATTTATATCATAGGGGATAAGAAGGTGACTGGACCATTGGTTGATTTGCATGAAAGGAAATAGTTTTATCAGAGGCGGGCTTGCTGACCTCCAGGTAGATTCTATCTCTGCAGGCTTTCTTTTCTTGCAGGTTATCTTTTCCTCCTCGGAAGTCACAATGACTGGCTGCCGAAACAAACACTCCAAAAGCTAAGAGTCCTCTTACAAACCGATGAAGACCACCAGAACTCCCAGGTAAGTTTCCTGTTTCGAATATCTTCTTCCAAGGTCAATTAGGATTCCCACATAAGAACATTTCCATAGCAATCTGGTGGACTACAGCCTTGCATAAGAATGTCTTCAGAGCATGCTGCCAAGGCAAGAAAAGATAACCTGCAAAGAAAGAATCTAACAAAGGCTTCTTCTTCATTTGATTTATAGCCCGCCACTCCCAAGCAAGCTGGCTGATGGCAGGTTGCACATTTAAAACCCCATAATAAAACCCCAGTAAAATACTCTATCCCATCTTGGTGACAAAGAACCACCTTCCCCAAATTCCCAACTTCCCAACCCACTGCCTCAGGTGGTAGATGCAGCGTGCGGAATATGGACATATGTTTTTTTATATACATGCTACGTGTTTTGAGTGAGGGCCTCCACTTTTTATACACGGTACTGTGTATACTTTTAAAGTGCACATTCCTGTTACTGGGCGTCTTGTTGGCTGGAGCTTGACGTTCTCCTCAGAACCCCAACTGATCTCTGGACTCCAGAGAATGGCTCCCCTAGAACAGGGGTAGTCAACCTGTGGTCCCCCAGGTGTTCATGGACTACAATTCCCATGAGCCCCTGCCAGCAAACGCTGGCAAGGGGCTCATGGGAATTGAGGTCCATGGACATCTGGAGCAGTGGTCCCCAACCTTTATTAGGCTGGGGACCGGCAGGGCATCGGGCCGCGCCCGCAGGGCCCGCGGCCACGCCCACGCTTCGGGCCGCGCCCGTGGGCCGCGCCCGTGGGCCGCACCCGCGGATCGGGCCGCGCCCGCGAGCCGCGCCCGGCCGCACCCGTGGGCCACACCCGCGGATCGGGCCGCGCCCGTGAGCCGCACCCGTGGGCCGTACCCGCGGATCGGGCCGCGCCCGGCCGCGCCCGTTGATCGGGCCGCACCCGCGGGCCGCGCGGGCGCGGCCGGCCCTCCCCGCAGTAAGTAGCTTCCCGGGTTTTTTACTGCGGGGGTTTTTTACTGCGGGGGGGGGCGGGGAGAGGGAGCCGCGGCCCGGCGCCTTGGCCTTTGCGGCCCGGCGCCGGTCCGCGGCCCGCAGGTTGGGGACCACTGATCTGGAGGACCACAGGTTGACTACCCCTGCCCTAGAAGACGTGGCAGCTTCAGAGGGCAGGATGTACGGCACCCCATCCACGCTGGCCTATATCCCCTCCCCAAACCGTCCCGTCCCCGGAATCTGCCCCTGAATCTCCATGGGAATTGTAGTCCATGAACATCTTCCCTTCCCCGCCCCCTCCAGGCGCATCATTGACTATTTGGAGAGCCGGGAGGAAGGGGGGAACGGGTCGACATGACTATATATAATCACTTAACCTGATAAATGTTTAACAATTTTTTGAAAATATATGTTAAAAATTAATTCCCACCTGTTTAGGAAACCATTCCAGAGCTGTCAAGAAACCCTGGTTGAATCAGCTGGTCGCTTTTTTCCCCCTTTACTTTCTGTAAATGCTTTATACAATAATAAATTATATATATATATATATATATATATATATATATGTATGTATGTATGTATGTATGTATGTATGTATGTATGTATGTATGTATGTATGTATGTATGTATGTATAAAAAGAAACCCTGTTTGAGAAAACCTGCTATTGCATTTATTATAAAGACTAATATAATTTGTAATAGGGTATGAGTTTTCCCGAGTCACCGCTCCCTTACCCTACGATGACCGTGGTTATTCTTTAAGGTGCTACAGGACTCCTGCTCTTTTCTACTGTTAAAAAGGTAAAGGCATCCCCTGTGCAAGCACCGAGTCATGTCTGACTCTTGGGGTGATGCCCTCTAGCGTTTTCTTGGCAGACTCAATACGGGGTGGTTTGCCAGTGCTGTGTTGAGCCCAAGGTCACCCAGCCGGCTGCATGTGGGGGAGCGCAGAACTGAACCCAGCTCACCAGATTATACGTCCGCACTTCTAACCACTACACCAAGCCTAACTGTTGTTTGCAGTCATTCTTCTGTTCCGGAGGCCAACAGGGGAAAGCATGCTCAAAGGAGCAAGAAGCCTCCCGCTGAGCTGATCACTGGAAGAGATAGTTTGAAAAATATCAGGATAATTCCCGGTCTAAGTATGCTAAATACATATCCCCTCTGATGCCCCCTGCAGGACACTGTTGATATTCTGCTCAGCCGTTCACACTGCAAATCTTGCATATTCCAAAAATGTGGAGGCTGGTGACCCTATGCCTTCATCTTCCAGACATCTTTGAATCACCCCCACTTCCTGTAGAATTCTTAATCAATCTACTTTTATCGGCTTCCATTTTGACCTCTCCGTCTTCTGTCTGCTGCAGAATGTAATTTGACCTACACTCCAGGGATCTCCTGCCTTTTTGTAAAGTCGAATTTTTGCTCTAGTCTAGACAGTTCTGTTTGGCAAACATCTGGTGTCTTATTTTAGCAGTTTGATCACCAGTCTCCGAATCTTCCAATCCTAGTCCTTCAAAGGTTTGCTTGACGTCATTGGGAAACTCTTGTTAATCCGTAGATGTGCTTCTAAAAACGCTCAGAGCCATGCGGAACGCCTGAGAATTCATCCTCAGCTTGTGCACATCTGGTTTCTGTATCAGTTATTGGCTTAGATGCTATGGAACGGAGTCCCAGGCGGTCATCATGCTGCTGCCAGGTCACTGCCTCTAGCCCAGACAGTGAGGTATCTGTTGAAATTCTGAAGGACCCATCTTGAGCATGAAATTGGATACCATCTCTTGAGATATCTCAATGTTTGATATCAGGCCCTTTTGTAGCAAATCTCAACATCGACTGCTCAGGTTTGTTTTTAAGAATGTTTGAGCCATGGTGACCCGAGTCATAGAAACATAGAATCATAGGGAGGTGACCTCATGGGTCATCTAGTCCAACCCCCTGCACTATGCAGGACACTCACAACCCTATCACTCATCTACTGTCACCTGCTACCCCTTTGAACCTTCACAGAATCAGCCTCTCCGTCAGATGGCTCTCCAGCCTCTGTTTAAAAATCTCCAAAGATGGAGAACCCACCACCTCCCGAGGAAGCTTGTTCCACTGAGAAACCACTCTAACTGTCAGGAACTTCTTCCAGATGTTTAGACAGAATTTAGAATCAGAATCCTAGAGTTGGAAGGGATCTCCCGGGTCATCTAGTCCAACCCCCTGTACTATGCAGGACACTCACAACCCTCTCGCTCATCCACTGTCACCTGCCACCCCCCTGAACCTTCAGATGATTATCCAAAGATGGAGAACCCACCACCACCTGAGGAAGCCTGTTCCACCTCCCATTACAAGTAGTACTTTAGTGACCAGAAAGAATTTCAGGGTATATAAGTTATCCAGAGTCCAAGCTCTTTTCGTCAGATACCAAGGAAGTTTCCCCACGGTAGTCCACTGTTCCCAGGATGCATGGAACACTTTTATTGGAGCAATGCCTCATTTCAGGAGCAGGAACTTACTTCTGGCCAGGTTGAGTTGACTCATTCATTCATTTATTGTCTTCGAAAGCTCAGGGCGGGCTAGCCCGACTTCTGAATGAACCAAACCCACCCTTCTTTTCTCTCTCTTTCTTTTCAGGTGTCTAAAATTCTGGTTCCATTTGTTCCATTTGTGGACCTCCTGATAGCACCTGGGTTTGGGCCACTGAGTGACACAGAATGTTGGACTGGATGGGCCCATGGCTTGATCCAACATGGCGTCTCCTGTGTTCTTTTATTTGAGGTAGTGACGCTCTGTCTTCTTGGTGTTTGGGGGACCAACAGCAGGAAGGCTGATGGAGTTCTTGCTCTGCTGGTGGACCTCCTGGTGACACCTGGTAGGGGCCACTGTGTGACACAGAGGAATCCAACGTGGCCTGATCCAACATGACTTCTCTTCATGTTCTAAATGTTACAAGTTCCCTGCAGATAGAAAACCAGTGCTGGGCTTCTATGTTTGTTGGCCCTCCTGAGGAACTGCTTGACCACTATGTGAGACAGGATGCTGGACATGATGGACCTTGGTCTGATGCTATTTCTGATGTCCTCTCCAGGTCATCTGGTCTCCAGGGAAGGACGGCAAGCCTCATAAGTAGTCATGCTCTACTCTGTTGTAAATTTGAGGGTCACTTAGCCGCAAACACGAGAGAGATGAGGTCACTGATTTGGAGGGAAGAGGTTTGAGCCATTTCTGCACTGCAGTACAACCCTGAGCAGAGTTACACCCTCTGAAGCCCATTGGCCATTGGACTTAGATGGGTGTCACGCTGGTTTTGAGAATAGGATCTGAATGCGCCGTTGCCACGGTCTGAGAGCCATTCTGCCAGACGTATGCATGCAACGTGTCCTGAACTGAGGATGCGCTTCATGCATCTGGCAGAGAAAGATGAGATAGCTTTTTGCCACAGCGCATCTCTAAGCAGGGCTGCCCCTTTCTAAGACCAGTGATTTCCTTTGACATTGGGGAGGAGCTGTGGCACACTGGGAAAGCCTTTACTTGACATGCTGTAGGTCCCAAGTTCAATCCCCGGCATCTCCATTTAACAAGGACCAGTCAGGAGGGGATGAGAAAGACCCTGGGGAGCTGCTGCCAGTCCGAGCAGAAAATACTGACCTTGATGGACTGACTCAGCATACAGCAGCTCCTTATATGTGACTACCCTGTAAACCTTTTAATATGTCAGAAGACTCTGCAGAAGCAAGCAGTGAATCATGAAAGCTCATAGCCTGCCACAAATTTTGCTAGTCTTTACGGTGCTCCTGGACTTGTGCTCTTTTTTAACAACTGGTTTTTAATACCCTCCTTTTTACTTCCCGAAGGAGCTCCAAAGCAGCTTACAAACTTTCCCTTCCTCTCCCCACAACAGACACCCTGCGAGGTACGTGGGGCTGAGAGAGGCCTGATATTAGCGCTCTGCGAGAACAGCCAGAAGAGAACTGTGACCGGCTGAGGGTCACCCATCTGGCTGCATGTGGAGGACTGGGGGGTCAAAAACCGAGTTCTCCAGATTTGAGGCCGCAGCTCTTAACCATTATACCATGCCGGTTTCCTGATGTGGTCATTTGACCATGGCCTGGAATGGGCAAGTTCCCGGAATGATCCAATAATAATACAATATTAATCAGAGCTTCTTTTAAAAGGGAGATAGGGAGCAAAATCTTTCCCCACACCTTGGTTTGGTGTAGTGGTTAGGAGTGCGGACTTCTAATCTGGCATGCCGGATTCGATTCTGCGCTCTCCCACATGCAGCCAGCTGGGTGACCTTGGGCTCGCCACAGCACTGATAAAACTCTTCTGACCGGGCAGTGATATCAGGGCTCTCTCAGCCTCACCCACCCCACAGGGTGTCTGTTGTGGGGAGAGGAAAGGGAAGGCGAATGAAAGCCGCTTTGAGCCTCCTTCAGGTAGGGAAAAGCGGCATATAAGAACCAACTCTTCTTCTTCTTCTTCTAAATGCATTCGGCTTTTGATGCATTGGATCAAGGCTGCAGGCTGCAGGCAGACCTCCCGTGTCTCCACATCAAATCCCCTGATGTTTTCATGTTTCACACAAACAACGAATCAAAATATTATTCTGGGATTACGGGGAGGACTCCGTGGCGTCGTTTTTTTCCTTTTGGAAAAACTGCCCCCTCCCCGCCATGCCCCCAGCATTGTGGAACATACACAAGTAGCAAAGTCACTGTTTTACAAGCGGAAAGCCTTGGGACGTTAAAAGCTGCCCCAAAAATTCCAGTGCTTTATGAAACAGGATCCCCAGAGAATTGTAAGCAAAACCCAGAAAGTTATGCAAAGTCACGCATCCAAACATCCCACAACCCCCTTTACAATTTTTTTAACGGCTTTTACAAGCAAGTTGGCCTTTTAAAATGGAACGGCTTTTGGCTAAGATGACTTCAGTGCAATTACTTAGAGCAAGGCCACTTATCGGGAAAGGCAGGAGGGTGGGGAGAGAGAGATTTTATATTGACTTTGATCTTGGGAGAGAGAGAAAAAAAAAAGAGAGACCACTTTATCGGGAGCTCTCATTTCAGGCTGACCTGATCTGTCTAGTCACTACATTTCCCCCGCATTTCAAACACCTGGCAGCCAGCCAGCCGAACAATTCTAGGTGTGGGTTTTTTTTATTTGGGGTTTGTTTTTTAAAGTGATCTATGGGAAGGAATGAGCCCATCAGGGTTGCCTCACTGCATGAATCATTTGGAGGAAAAGTGGCAGGTGCAAAACGTCGCTCCCTTTTCTCTGCAGAGGGAAAAAGAGCAGAGAGGACCTCTTGGTTTTGACGGGGATAAAACCGGGCTGGGGTGGGGGGGAATCTCTAGCAGGAACTGTTGATGTTTCTCCGGCCTCCTTTGACAGCTCCCTGGCATTACCCTCCGTGCCAATCCAGGGCTGCAAGAAGGGCAGGGCAGAACTTGGTCCTGCTGCTTCATCATCATTATTATTATTATTATTATTAGGATTTATATCCCGCCACTCCCCGTAGGCTCGTGGCGGGTCACAGCAGTCCTATACCCATTAAAATACCCATTAAAAGACTTTAAAAGACTTTTAATACCCATTAAAAGACTTTCAGAGCAACATGGCGACCCACCGTGATAACTGTTGTGGCGTTATTAGTCTGGTTCTTGGCGTCTTTACCTTTTTAGCCAAACGATTAGTGCGAAAGTATATAGAGCAGTGGTTCTCAACCTGGGGGTCGGGACCCCTTTGGGGGTTGAACGACCCTTTCATAGGGGTTGCGGCAGGGCGAGCAGCTTGGCCTGGGAGGGGTGCGCCATCCACACAACAGCCTTGCGGGGTAGATCGAGATAGATCGTTCTTCTGTCTGGAGCAGCGGAAAAGAGCGAGATCGGCATGGTGGGACAAGAGGCAGAACTGAACTGAGAAACCCCGGGGAAAAAACCAATTTATATACAGTCATGAACAGTGGATCTTCACGGCATTGGTCATTTTCGGTTTAATTTCTGTGAAAGAACCCTTGCATAATTTTATGTTTGGGGGTCACCACAACATGAGGAACCGTATTAAAGGGTCGCGGCATTAGGAAGGTTGACAACCACTGATATAGAGGATGCTATTTGAAATCCTTGCCTCAGGGGGCATAATCGGCTCACTCTGGCTGTCTTTCACTGTTCTTTAGAAAAATATACAGGGAGGTCACCCTCTCCTTCTGTGCTGAGCAGGTACGTCTGAGTTTCCCTGCCGCCCTCCAGCCCAGGGGTAGTCAACCTGTGGTCCTCCGGATGTTCATGGACTACAATTCCCACGAGCCCCTGCCAGCATTGCTGGCAGGGGCTCATGGGAATTGTAGTCCATGAACATCCGGAGGACCACAGGTTGACTACCCCTGCTCCAGCCCACTCAAAACACCCCTACTCAAGGAGCAGAGTTTCTTCCCAGCTCCATCCAGAGTTCCAGAACCTCTCTTGTCCAAAAAAAAAAAAGCCATTTTGACACAGTTCTCCTTAGACCCCCGCCAGCATTCTGAGAATGCGATTCCAATTTTCTTTTTCAACTTCTGGAATTCATCGCTTATGGTGACCCTTATTCCTCTAACTGCGTCCCCTCAGCCCCCTCCCCCCAATCTTTGGCCCAGCTCTTCTTTAAAGACGTCACAGGCATGTACACGCCTTCTGCCCATGCTCAGAGTGCTTTTCCTTTGACTCCAGCCAGCCTGCCTAAGAAACACAGACCAGCAGGGGTGCCCTACAAGGCAGGGGGCAAACTGGAATCCCAGAACCGTCCCGCCCCGCCCCCAAATTACACATCCGTCGTATCCCTTGAAAACAGAGCTTGCTGGTTTTTTAAAAGCCCATAATTCATAGTACCGCTCTGACACCTGACGGCATCACCTAATCACCCCTTTTCGCCCATCATCCGGTTGCCCATAAACGGTGACCCTAAGCGGAAGAAACTGTGCAGCTGATGCATCCAAACCATACACAGGATAAATCACCAATAAATATGCAGTCTATATTTTGAGTCGCAGTGCAAAAGCCAGCTTGGGTGTTTTATTGGATCTTTTCTTTAAAAAAAAAATCATGCAATATAAACAGTGCCTTGCCTTCTAATCGCCACGAAGGGCCAAAGGGTGAAGGTGAGGGTGGGGGAGTGGCGAAGGAAGGACTCAAACCTCTCATGCACTCGCTGACGGTCACATCCCTAGATCCTGAACATCCCTAGACACCCCACAGGAAGGTTTTCAAACGGGGCCTGGGCGCCAAGGCAAGAAATGGGGAAAAGGAGCGGGGGGGGGGGAGTGGCGTCTTCGGAACTCCTCGATCCGGTCCGATCCATGCAGTCGCCGCGAAAGCCACACCCTAAAAGCCGCAGGGAGAAGAGGGGATTATTGCAGCCAGCAAAGGGCAGGGGGGAAAAGGCGTTTGGAGAGGCGAGCGGCGGCAGGAGCAGCAGCAGCAGCAGCGCAAGGAGGACAGGAGAAAGAAAGGAGCCCACCACTGGCTGGAGATCCGGGCCAGTTTGGAAGCACGAGGTGGAAACAGTCACACATCTTGGCGGCCGGCGGCGGAGAAGAAAGAGGAGAGCAGAAGAGAAGGGAGGAGAGCCGCTCGCGGGCGCCCAGAGACACAGGCAGAGGCTGGCGGCTGGGCACGGCTGGAGCAGCGCGGCTCGGGCTGGAAGGCGCCGCTGACGTCCCCTTCTTGGCCTGCTCGCCTCCACCCCGTCGCCAATGCGGGGCTGGCGCAGCCGGCGGTCAATGCGGAGGCTGAGAAAGGCGCGCCGACGACTCCGCCCTGCGGGGCCCACTAGAGGAGCCCCCCCCCCCGCCGCCGCCGTCGCCGCCGTGCGCGCTCCTGATTGGCTGGCTGGCTGGCTGGCTGCTGCTGCTCCGGCCAGAGCGAGCCCGACTGTCGGCAAATGGGAGGAGAGGCGCGGCTGGTGGCGGAGTTAGGCTGTGCAAAGAGAGAGTACAGCACTGGATGGCTTAAAGCAGGGGTAGTCAAACTGCGGCCCTCCAGATGTCCATGGACTACAATTCTCAGAAGCCCCTGCCAGCGAATGCTGGCAGGGGCTCCTGGGAATTGTAGTCCATGGACATCTGGAGGGCCGCAGTTTGACTATCCCTGGTTTAAAGGATTAAATTGTTGTTGTTAGGTGCGAAGTCGTGTACCGACCCATCGCGACCCCATGGACAATGATCCTCCAGGCCTTCCTGTCTTCAACCATTCCCCGGAGTCCATTTAAATTTGCACCGACTGCTTTAGTGAATTAAATAGTAAGGTAAAGGTAAAGGTATCCCCTGTGCAAGCACCGGGTCATGTCTGACCCTTGGGGTGACGCCCTCTAGCGTTTTCATGGCAGACTCAATACGGGGCGGTTTGCCAGTGCCTTCCCCAGTCATTACCGTTTACCCCCCAGCATGCTGGGTACTCATTTTACCGACCTCGGAAGGATGGAAGGCTGAGTCAACCTTGAACTCCCAGCCTCATGGGCAGAGCTTTCAGACTGCATGTCTGCTGCCTTACCACTCTGCGCCACAAGAGGCTCTATTGAATTAAATAGTAGGTTTTGTAAAAAAATTCAGATCAACTGTGTATACAGAGGTGGGATTCGCTGCCAGCTGTTGTCTGCCGTCCATCTTCTGGGCAGGAAGAAGAAGTAGAGGAGTTGGGTTTTATACCCAGCTTTGCACTACCGGAAGGCGTCTCAAAAGGGCCTCCGATCGCCTTCCTTTCCTCGCCCTGCTACAGAAACCCCGCGAGGTCGGTGGGGCTGAGAGAGCTCGGACAGAACTGTTCTGTGAGAACAGTACTATCAGGAGGACTGTGACTGGCCCAAGGCCACCCAGCTGGCTGCAGTGGGGGATCAAACCCGGCTTGCCAGATTAGGAGCTGCTGCTCTTAAAACAAAGATTGCAACTTTTAGGGCAATTTCCTCCTTCAACTGGGAGGCGCCACATTCAGTCTTACCCCCCTCTCAGCCATCTCTCTCTCTCTCTCCTATTTCCTATCAAGTTTGTTAGTTCCTGAATAAACCCTTATGCCCTCTTTAATCAGGTCGTGCTCTGTTGCTGTGTTAATTACTCTGCCAACAGTTCATTGGGTGCCTTGTGCCGTCTGACCGAATTGTTTCTATACTACATACTCCGGATTGAGTCTCAACAAAAAGGTGGCCAATCCGCGAAAGAAATAAGTAAGTTAAAGGGTGCTCCGACTTAAAGAAAGCTACACCTGTTAGATCCACGGCCTCAGAGACCAGGGCCTCAGGTCTTTATTGTGACCCTGGCCTGATGGTACAAAGAGACAAAAGCTGAAGCAAAGAAACCCACAACCAAGCCCAACTTATATACACAAGCCCCACAATAGATCTTCCCACCAGTGTACGCTGTTGGTCAATTTCACTGAAACTGGCGCAGGGGATCTAGCAGCACATTGGCCAATTACACTGCAGGCCTCCGATCCTGCCTCGGACCTCGACCTTGGACCTCGGCAGGACTAGACACAACAGCACCCGCCCCTGGTTTGCATGCATATGGTTGACAGGGGGCTTTGTTGCAAATGGCGGACGCCCCTTTCAGGGCTGAGGAATATTGTGTGTGTGTAGCCACTTTGATGGTGCGCTGAATAGATGTGTCTCCGGCATGTGTGTGGGTCCTTCTCCTTGTAAGCAACCACCAATGTGTTCTACAAACCAAACCAGAGAGTAGTATCTAGACCAGGGGTGGCCAAACTGTGGTTCTCCAAATATCCGTAGACTACAATTCCCATGACCCCCTGCCAGCATAGACGGCAGGGGCTCATGGGAATTGTAGTCCATTGACG
Organism: Paroedura picta; assembly: GCA_003118565.2. Classification (NCBI taxonomy): domain Eukaryota; kingdom Metazoa; phylum Chordata; class Lepidosauria; order Squamata; family Gekkonidae; genus Paroedura; species Paroedura picta. The sequence continues at coordinate 156,719,528 of BDOT02000002.1, read as the reverse complement.
TCTGGAGAGCCACAGTTTGGCCAAGATCTAGACCAATATTCAGCTACACTTATGTTAAATGTAATGTGAGAATTACTCAACACGGGTTTAAAGAAAAACCAGATGGACATGAATTGAAGGTAGATTCACTAGTGAACAGGGCTGGTCTGTACTGGCTAGTTGGTTGCCCCAGATCTCCAGGTATTTGATGAAACCAGGGGTTTCTTGATAGCCTTCAAAGGGTTTCCTGAATGGCTGGGAGTTAATTAATTATATATAAATAATATTACTAAATAATATTAATAAATGTGTTAAACGTTTTTTAGGTGATGTGACCATATATTGGTCATGTTGACCGCCACCTCCCAAAATGGCCAATGATGGGCCTGGAGGGGGTGGGAAGGGGAGGAGCCCCGAGTGGGCGTGTCCACAGCTCTGCTTCCCAACCCTATTCTGCATGATTGCGCCACTTCTGGGGTTTCTCAAAGCCTGAAGAATGTTTCAGGGAGTTTCTCATTGGTAAGAAAGTTGAGGAAGGCAGCTCTCAAATGAATTGTAATTGGGTACTATGATTATGTCTAGCAAAGTTGTTTCCTCTAGTTCATTGATGTGTTATATTATACTCTGTACATGCTCTGTGGATCTGTTCTTTATAGCTGAATATTTTCAATGCAGTTTTAACTTTATACGGTTTTGTACCGAACATTGGTCTTGGTCTGACATTATTGCCGTGAACTCCCTCTGAAGAAGGCTGATGCAAAACGGGGCTGTAGGCCGGACAGAGTGAATAGAATGAAATCCACCCTAGAGTTTTTACTTGGCATGTAGAATTTAGAGACAGGAAAAACTTCTAACGGCTGATTTTGTGCAGATGTGAAAGGCCCAAGAACTCTGCCAGGAAACGGAAAGTTGGATGACTCAACAAAACTAATCCAGGATGCAAACTGACCCTCTCATCCATCCCCTCCCCCTTAAGAGCATTGAGAGCCAGCGTGGTGCAGTGGTCAAGAGCGGTGACATCTAATCTGGAGAACTGGATTTGATCCCCCCCACTCCTCCTCCACATGCAGCCAACCTGGTAACCTCGAGCTAGTCACAGTTCTCTTAGAACTGTTCTTTCAAAGCAGTTCTCCTTGAGCTCTCTCTCTCTGCCCTCACAGGGTGTTTGTTGAGGGGAGAGGCAGGGAAAGGGGTTTATAAGCCACACAGGGACTCCTTCGGGTCGTGAAAAGTGGGGTATAAAAGTCCAGCTCGTCTTAATGGAAAAGTCTCAATTAGATGTGATACTGCATTCCTGACCATTGGCCATTGGGGTGTCTATGAGCAGCAGCCTCGGAGGCTCCAATCAAGGTCACGCAGCTCCCTTTCTCCTGGAATGGAAACCATTTTTATTAACTTTGGAGTAAGATTTTCATTTCTGTTTTTTAAAAATACTATATTTTCTCAATGAGCAGCACATCCAAGACATGAAGCTGCCTTCTACTGAGTCAGACGGCTGAATCATAGCATCAAAGAATAATAGAGTTGGAAGGGACCTCCAGGGTCATCTAGTCCAACCCCCTGCAGAATGCAGGAAATTCACAATTACCTGCCCACTCTCAGTGACCCCAATTCCATGCCTGGATGAGTCCCCCCCCCAAAAAAAAGAACAGAATCCCTGTCCAGTCTAGCCCAGTGGTTCTCAACCAGGGGGTTGGAACCCCTTTGGGCAGGGGTAGTCAAACTGCGGCCCTCCAGATGTCCATGGACTACAATTCCCAGGAGCCCCTGCCAGCGAATGCTGGCAGGGGCTCCTGGGAATTGTAGTCCATGGACATCTGGAGGGCCGCAGTTTGACTACCCCTGCCTTTAGGGGTCAAACGACTCTTTCACAGGGGTTGCGGCAGGGCAAGCAGCTTGGCCGGGAGGAGGGGGCGCCATCCACACAACAACCTTGCGGGGTAGATCGAGATAGAGCTTTCGTGTGTCGGGAGCAGCAAAAAAGAGCGAGATCGGCATTTGGGGATCAAGAGGCATAAATGAACTGAGAAACCCTGGAAATAAACCATTTTATATACAATCATAAACAATGGATCTTTTTTTTTTGTGTGGTAGAATCTTAAAATGTCTATATTCTGGCATGTTGCAACCTGGCCTGAACGCTTTGGGGAAGGGCAGGATAGAAATACAATATTAAATTAAATTAAGTTAAAGCAGGCTCCTGACCCTTTCCTGAGATTGCTAGGCTAAGCCAACAGTCAAAGGTATCGTGCTGTGACAGGGCAGGGACAGCCAGAGTTCTACAGCAAAGAAAACACATTATAGGGTGAGTCAGTCAAGAAAAGCCCGTTTGGTGCAGAGAGACAGCTTGGTGTAATGGTTAGGAGGTTCGAACTTCTAATCTGGCAAGCCGGGTTTGATTCCCCACTCCTCCTCCAACTGCAGCCAGCTGGGTGACCCTGGGCTCGCCACAGCACTGATAAAACTGTTCTGACCGAGCAGGAATATCAGGGCTCTCTCAGCCTCACCCACCTCACAGGGTGTCTGTTGTGGGGAGAGGAAAGGGAAGGCAACTGTAAACCGCTTTGAGACTCTTTCTGGTAGAGAAAAGTGGCATATAAGAACCAATTCTTCTTCTAAATGGGAAGGAAAATGAAAGGAAAAGTCTTGCCTCTGAGGGAGAAAAGAGTCCATCTTCCTTGTTTTGTTGCTTACCTTTTCCATGCATCACTTAGGGTTGCCATCCTCCACATGGTGGATGGAGATCTCCTGGGATCAACTGATCCCCAAGCAACAGAGATCAGTTCCTCTGGAGAAAATGGCCACCTTGGAATGTAGATTCTATGGCTTTGTACCCCACTGAAGACCCTCCCTGCCCCAAACTGCAGTCCCCTCCTCCACTCCCCAAATCTCCAGGTATTTCCAGACCCAGAGCTGGCAACCTTACACCTTTTCCTCCAATCTGCCACCCTTTTTGTGCTTGCTTCTAATATTGGAACAAGTAAAAATATGCAGAGAGAGAGAGAGAGAGAGAGAGAGAGAGAGAGAGAGAGAGAGAGAGAGAGAGAGAGAGAGAGAGAGAGAGAGCAATACAAAATATTAATTTCAGCTCCAGGAGCCAAATGGATATAATTAATTTCTACCCCTTTGGAACCATTGTTGCTTGGAAGAGAACTGGGACACAGGAGGGGGGAAAGCCCTGTTGGTGTGGGAGTCTGGCAGCCTCTGGGAAAGGCATCTACTTTATTTACTAACATGGAAAAAAAATTAAAATGTGTCCCCCGCAACAGAGACCATTGGTTGTACAAATGTGAACAGAGAAATGGATTTGCTAAAAGCTGGGAGTCGCTCGCAAAACACAACCCAAATAGTGCCTCTCCAATTACCCTTCAAGTCCAAAACTTTCTCAATTCCACCCCATAAACGTTCCTTGGCACGAACCTGCCTGGTTTACTATGAAGCGCATGAAGGGAAGAGGGAGGATGACTAGGGTGCGCATGATACCGCCTTGGCACTGCAGATGACCAACAGAGGCAGCGAACTTTAAAGAAACATGATGATGATGATGATGATGATGTGGCAATAGCGGAGGAACGTTTGTTCTCCTCTGCGGAGAGATTTTCGGTTTCAGGGTGGTAAATGGCTGGCTCTGGCCGCAGGCTGAATCACGTCCTGCCTTCAGCTGCTTTTGTAGAGAGAAGTTTAAAAAAAAATCCCTTGCAGATAATTTTGGCTTGGCTGCACTGCCCAGCTGAGATATGCTGATGCCTGGAGGCAGAATCCCAGACTTTGCATATCAAAAACGCCTGATAAAGGGAGTGCCCTTCAGTGGCATTTGGGATCTGCCTCTTTGAGGCAAGCTGCCTCGATCTGCATCCAAGGAAGACCAGCCCAGCCTTGAGGGCTCGATTCTGTCCTGGGACATCCATCCTGTGATGTATGTTCTTATGGATCAGCCACTGGCTTGTGGATCATTGCTGGGAGCCAGTGTGGTGTAGTGGTTAGGAGCGCGGACTTCTAATGTGGCAAGCCGGGTTTGGTTCCACACTCCCCCACATGCAGCCATCTGGGTGACCTTGGGCTCAACACAGCACTGATAAAACTGACTGAGCAGGAATCTCAGGGCTCTCTCACCCTCACCTCCCTCACAGGGTGTCTGTTGTGGGGAGAGGAAAGGGAAGGCAAGTGTAAACTGCTTTGAGCCTCCTTCAGGTAGGGAAAAGCGGCATATAAGAACCAACTCTTCTTCTTCTTCTTCTTCTTCTTCTTCTTCTTCTTCTTCTTCTGCTGCTGCTGCTGCTGCTGCTGCTGCTTCATCTTGAGATGTTGTATATAACTTTGATCCCTAACACCTCCTGTGGCAGCCATTTTGTGATGGTGCCCAAAGGCTTGGGGAATATTTCATCTGGGCCTCATGGGAAGGGTGGGTTATAAAAATAAAGATTTCTAGTGACATATTAAATGTGGTTAAAGGTAAAGGTAAAGGTAAAGGTAAAGGTAAAGGTATCCCCTGTGCAAGCACCGGGTCATGTCTGACCCTTGGGGTGACGCCCTCTAGCGTTTTCATGGCAGACTCAATAGGGGGTGGTTTGCCAGTGCCTTCCCCAGTCATTACCATTTACCCCCCAGCAAGCTGGGTACTCATTTTACCGACCTCGGAAGGATGGAACGCTGAGTCAACCTTAAGCCGGCTGCTGGGATCGAACTCCCAGCCTCATGGGCAGAGCCTCAGACTGCATGTCTGCTGCCTGACCACTCTGTGCCACCAGAGGCTCTAATAAATGTGGTTATTTTACTCTTATATATAGGTCACATAGCTAATATTTTGCCTTTTAGTACTGTCCACAGAGTTTTCTCCGGGGAATGGTAGAGGACAGGAAGGCCTGGAGGATCATTGTCCATGGGGTCGCGATGAATTGGACACGACTTTGCAACTAACAACAACAACAACAGCTAATATTTACTTTATATCTTACACCATGTGTATTGCCTAACTCCTCATAAATGTTTCTCACAATGAGCCAACGCAGGTCTCCATCCTAGACTACTAAATTAAATACTGAATGTAATGCAATTTCTAGGATTACGATACCAGTCTGTAATTCTGTCAGGCCCTTTGTTTTTGTCTTTGAGGTCAATGCATGGATTTCCCAAATGGAATTCTGACCTTAATGGTGTCTGAATAATGAAGGGTCGTGATCTGTATGGATGCAAATGTGCATCCACAATATTAGTATGCTTCATATTTCATATTTCATTATTAGTGGTGCTGGATAATCTTAATGCTTAATCCACTTTTGTGTGTTCCTTGATATAGAAAGGGATAGATTTTCACCATTCAGCCAGATAAAAAAAAAAGAATGCATAGTAAAATACTGCCCACTGGATTCCGGCAGAGCTGTATTGATGATATTTGCGGGAAAGAATCTGCACAGATTTCATAGAATCATAGAGTTGGAAGGGATCTCCAGGGTCATCTAGTCCAACCCCCTGCACTATGCTGGACACTCACAACTACCTGCAATCCTATGGCTGCCTCATGGAGATATGTGAGGACAGAGGGCTCGGCTTGCCAACTCCAGGTAGGGAAATACTTTAAAGATTCATCAGCTGGTTGAAGGCAATGAAGGAAGGTGGCAGATGATTTCCCCTGGAGAGGAAGTTCCATAATCCAGGGGCCACGGCTAAGAAGGGCCTCTCTTAGACCACCGCCCATCTTGCCTCAAAGGGTGGAGCTCCCCGAAGCAGGGCACCAGTCAAAACATTAAAAGGTAAAGGTATCCCCTGTGCAAGCACTGGGTCATGTCTGACCCTTGGGGTGACGCCCTCTAGCGTTTTCATGGCAGACTCAATACGGGGTGGTTTGCCAGTGCCTTCCCCAGTCATTACCGTTTACCCCCCAGCAAGCTGGGTACTCATTTTACCCACCTCGGAAGGATGGAAGGCTGAGTCAACCTTGAGCCGGCTGCTGGGATCGAACTCCCAGCCTCATGGTCAGAGCTTCAGACAGCATGTCGGCTGCCTTACCACTCTGCGCCACAAGAGGCTCTTGCCAAAACATTAGCACGATGTAAAAAGATAATTATTTATTTTAGCGGTCGTAATGGGGCAATGTTGGCTTCAGAATGAATTGCAGTTTGTTTTGTTCATCATTCCAGAAAGTTCCTTCGAGCAAAACGTCAAAAGCGTTTTCCTTTCATCCCCCAAGGAAATTGTAACGAACACTTCCTCACTTGTTTCAATGTGCAAACCATATTTCTGGTTTCTTTTTTTTCCTTTTGATCGCCAGAAAACCTGATGAGATAAACATGCTTCCCTTTCAATTAGGAGGCCTTTTAATTATAATTCTGCTCTCAGATAAGCAGGTGGTTAAATGCAGCATCAGCACAGGTGAGCATCTTGAGGGCTGACAGCTCTTTTGGATTGCGAAGCCTTTAGTGTGTTGAAAGGGCTTGGAGGACAACGACTCCCTACAACCCCCTGAGCGATGTTATTTCCATCTTTTAAAAAAATAGACATGCTAATAAATTTAAGATAAGAGACCTGTCTAAACTCACCCACTAAGAGGATGTGATTTCAGAGAGAATGGGATATTATTGAGGTTCAGTTTAAGGAGAAAAAGAAATATGCAGTTTTTATGGGGTAGATACTTCCCCCAATAAACACAAATATTCAGTTCCCAGTTCAGGGCTGTCAGGTCGGCTGTGGTGGGACCACCTGCTGCCTACCTGTGAATGGGGGCAGGAGAAAAAATAAACCTCAAAGAGACTGTTGGAATGATGCCATGATGCCACTTCTGGGGAAAACCAGGAAGTGACACCAGTCCTCTCTAGGATTGGTTGGGCACTCTATGGTTTTACCATCGAGTTTCTGGCAATTCCTAGAAAGGCAATTTCTGCTGTGAGCGAGTGAAGGCAAATGGGAATGAGGTGAAGTGAGGGTAATGCTGATGAATAGGTGAACGTTTTTGCAAGGAGTGCTGAAGGATTGCTCAGATTGGGGGGGGGGAGCTTTTCTGGAATGGTTGAAAACATTTGTGGAAAAGGCCGAGTAGTTTCATTTCAGGATTATGTGTTTGAAACCCGACTTTCCGGAACAATTTGAAGTAGGGAAACGGTATATGCAGAAAGAGCTTGGTTCTCTATTCTGCCTTTGTGGCTCCTCCACTGTCCTTTGCTTTCTCCCAAACCAAATTTCAAGGGCAGAAAAGGATCATTGGGCTACCTCTGAACCTGTTTGCATGTCACACTCAGCCCTTATACTGCTAGACCTGCTTGTTACTCTATGCCCCCCGCATGGCCCTGTGCTCTTTGGGTTCCAACTTACTGGTCGTTCCCAACCCCAAAGAGGCTCACCTGGCTTCAACTAGGGCCAGGGCCTTTTCGGTCCTGGCCCCTACCTGGTGGAACGAGCTCCCGGAGGAGCTACAGGCCCTGCGGGAGCTTTCAGCTTTTCTCAGGGCCTGCAAGACGGAGCTCTTCCACCAGGTCTTTGGTTGAGGCCAGGGCGGAGAGAAGATCTGTGGGCCCCCAAAGGAAGGTATTCCACCACATTTTAGCAGTTCTCCCCTAATCCCAGCAGGGGTAGGTGGGGGGGTTGGTTTGCCGCCACGCTTGTTCTTGGACTCTGTATTTCTGCTAATTCTTGTAATTTCAGCAGGGTTTTAAAGGGACTTTGTATCTTTATTTTTATCTTGTAACCCGCCATGAGCCGGTTTCGCCGAGAATGGCAGGAAATAAATTCAAATAATAATTAATAATTAATAATAATAATAGGCACCACTGCTGAGCCTCCTGATCTCAGGCCATTTCTGTCTCCTGCCTTGTGGCATTTCTGCATTTGAATCTTCACCGTTGTTCTTCATCTGGGGGGGGGGGGAGGGTTCTGCATTTCCCCTTCCATCAAGCCTCCTTTTCGGTTGGGCTTCGCTGCCGCTCTGTAAACAGCTCGATTCCCACACCGAAAGCCCCGTTTTGTCCTCCCTTTGCCATTTCCTGGCTCTCTCTGTCTTTATAGCCATCAAGCAACTGCGTGTGGTTCGGGATCAGCCTCTCCATCTCGCCAGGAAATTGGTCTCTGGGAAGCGTGCCAGAACTGCCAAGCACTGCATTCCCAGAGGGTGACATTTTAATCAGCTCTATCGGAGAGGGTGGAACGTTCCCAGAGGTTTGTGGCTGTCAGGTCCCCCCTGGCAACCGGCAGCGAATCAGGGGACTTAACGGGAGCAGCAGGGAGGCCCAGCTGACGCACAGTGATGTGTCGATGTCACTGCTCACATGACCCGGAAGTGATGTCATCACATCTGGGATGCCTGGACAACGTTCTGGCATATTTGGTAAGTTTGGCTTTTACCAGAGAGTTTCTGCCCAAATACTGGAGTGTCACCCCAACATCCCAGGTGTGATGATGTCATTTCCGGGTCACGTGGGCAGCGGTGTGGAGACGGCGCTGCATGTTGGATGGTACTTTCTCTTTTTGCGAGAAGGGATTTGAATCGGGATTTCCCAGATCCTAGTCCAGCACTTTAACCATTCCTCTACGCTACTCCTTCATTTTTTAAATCAAGATGGGTGGTTATGTTAGTCTGTCTGCAGTAGGGAAGAGCCAGAGTCCAGGGCTGAATCTGCACACAGCTTTTATTCCAATCCCAGGTCAATTCAGTTCCTGCCGTCTACACTGAATGCAATTTCCGTTTTGATTTTGGGCTATTTAAATTTTTCACCTGCAACAAGCATGATTGGTCCGGAATGACCCTACCTTTTCCCCGCAATATCCTGGAGTGGATATAACCCTCAATATTTGAAAAATCGACATGAGTGCAGCTGTTTGCTTTTCCCAGAATAACTTGCTGATGAGCCTCCAATGTTGTAGAAAAGCCCTGATTGGTCAGGGCATCAGTTCCTGGTTCCCAGGTTGCAAGGCTTCCCTTAAAGGGGAAGCCCTAACTTCTCTGGGCAGAAGCTCCAGAAGCCCTAACTTCTCTCAGCAGAGATTTGCCTCTGGGATTTATTCCCCCTCCTCTGCTGTCCCCAATCCTCCCCCCCCTTCAAGAAAAGAAAGAGGCTCCTGCTACACTTGGCTCCTCCCTCAAATCGATCTGAATTCAGCAGGATCCACAACAGAATAAACAAAGTAAGTGCAGAATCAGCCCAGGAGCACCTTAAAGATTAGCAAAATGTGTGGGAGGGAAGGAGCTTTTGTGAGTCATGTCTCACTTCCAAGACAGGTCGCCCTGTTAGTCTGTCCGTAGCAGGAGAAAAGAGCCAGAGTCCAGGAGCACTTGAAAGACTAACAACATTTTTGGCAGGGGAGGAGCTTTCAGAATTCACTGCAAGCACAGTGACTCATGAAAGCTCATCCTCTGCCACAAAAGTGTGTTTTTGAGGTGCTCCCGGACTCTGGCTCTTGCTATAAATTGAGCCTGGTGGGTGTACATTCCAAGGCGTCAGAGGAGGGCAAATTTTGTCGTTCTTGAAGGTGCTACAAGACTAAGGTGACCAGATTTTAACATTGGTAAACCGGGGGGGGGGGGTCTTGATTAAGAATTTGGTCTATATGGAGCAACAAAAAGTCTCATAGAACGCATAGAATGCAAAAATAGTATTGTAATATATATATTACAGGGGTTGGTTGTGAGAGACCTCTTGGTCCCACATGTGATTTTGGAAACGGGCTCCACCCGTAGGGTTGCCAACATCCAGGTGGGGCCTGGAGAACGCTGGCTATGACAGCTGATCCCCAGGTAACAGAGATCAGTTCCCCTGGAGAAAATGGCTGCTTTGGAAGGGGGGGGGACTTCTGAAGCCCCTTCCTTTCTCCAAAGTCCATCCTCCTGAGGTTCTGCTGCCAAATCTCCAGGAATTTCCCAACCTGGAGTTGGCAAGTGGGCCCTTCCCCCGAGCGGCATTTGAGGGGAGGCGGCGGCGGCTGTATTTCTCCCTCCTGCTCCAGCGGAAACGGTTAAGAGCAAGGAGCAGGTGTGATGTCTCTGTTCTGTAAGGCCCCAGGAAACGCTTTGGTTCTTGCCCCTCGTACTTGAGCGTCTAATCATCTGGCTACGGACGGCCTCAGCGGGGGGATTCCAGCTCTGCAGGGAAGCAGCTGCTTTTGTTGCCGAGGCACGCTGCGTGCAAGTGTGGCCTGCCTCAGGGGTGGGAGGGGGAGCAACAGCTGGGGAAAGAAACCCGGAGATAACGTGTGATCTGGAGATGGATTTCCTCTCGGTTAATCAGCTAGTTCTCCAGGCGGCCCACTCTGGGCACGGGGCCAGTTGTGTTGGATGCAATGCGTGGCTGGAGAAGAAAAAAAAAAGGGAGCCGGGCCTTTGGCAGCAGGCCCCAAACTGAAGTCATTTGAAACAGCTAAATCAGAACTACTCTACAAGCCTAGCTAGGGGTGCCGTCCTCCAGGCGGGACCCGAGGATCTCCCGGAATTGCAGCTCATGTCCAGACTACCGAGATCAGCTCCTCGGGAGAAAAGAGATAATTTGGAGCAGGGGTGGCCAAACTGGGGCTCTCCAGATGTCCATGGACTACAAATACCATGAGCCCCTGCTGGCAGGGGTTCGTGGTAATTGTAGTCCATGGACATCTGGAGAGCCACAGTTTGGCCACCCCTGTGGGTGGACTCTAGGGCACTGTTCTCCACTGAACTCCCTCTCACTGGCAGTCTTCGAGCAAAGGTTGGATACACACTTTTCTTGGATGCTTTAGGATGCTTTGGGCTGATCCTGCGTTGAGCAGGGGGTTGGACTAGATGGCCTGTGTGGCCCCTAACAACTCTATGATTCTATGATTCTTCCCCAGTCTCCAACCTCAAATCTCTTGGAATCTCCAGAACCTGGAGCTGGTGAAGAGCTGCTTGATTTTAAGTGCTTTGTGGTCTGTGTTTACTGAACCTTCGGACACTTCCATTACCATGTCAGGATATCCTTCCTAGTGCTTGTGAGTGGAGAGGGAGAGTGTCCAGCGGGAGGGGGGAAGGGAGGTCCGGGGAGGTAGGATCACCACGAAAGTGGATGTTTCTTTGGCAAGATTCCCCCCCACTTCCTGAAACCCCCAAATCAGGGGTAGCAATACTAAAACATAGGCATGGGAGGGAAACAAGAAAGGCCTATTTTCTTGGCATGCCGCAGGTTCAGTAACCTGCAACTCATAGAATCATAGAGTTGGAGGGGACCATACAGGCCATCTAATCCAACCCCCTGCTCAACGCAGGATCAGCCCAAAGCATCCTAAAGCATCCAAGAAAAGTGTGTATCCAACCTTTGCTTGAAGACTGCCAGTGAGGGGGAGCTCACCACCTCCTTAGGCAGCCTATTCCATTTCCTGATATCTAGCCTATATCGTTGTACTTGTAGTTTAAACCCAATACCCAAGTCCTTTCCTCTGCAGCCAATGGGAACAGCATCCTGCCCTCCTCCAAATGACAACCTTTCAAATACTTAAAGAGGGTTGTCATGTCCCCTCTCAACCTCTTTTCTCCAGGCTGAACATTCCCAAGTCCCTCAACCTATCTTCATAGGGCTTGGTCCCTTGGCCCCAGATCATCCTCGTCGCTCTCCTCTGTACCCTTTCAATTTTATCTGCGTCCTTCTTGAAGTGAGGCCTCCAGAACTGCACACAGGACTCCAGTTGTGGTCTGACCAGTGCCGTATACAATGGGACTATGACATCTTGTGATTTTGATGTGATGCCCCTGTTGATACAGCCCAAAATGGCATTTGCCTTTTTTACCGCTGCATCACACTGCCTGCTCATGTTTAGTTTACAATCCACAAGTTCCCCAAGGTCTCGTTCACACACAGTGTTACCTAGAAGCTTATTCCCCATAAAGACTCCACATAAAGAATCAGGTAACAGGTGAAATGCAAGACTTCTGCTTAACCGTCTACGTTTCAGAGTAAACAGTTTTGACCACAATAGATCAATATAAGATGGGTACTTTTGTTCAGCAGCAGGCCGGCCCAGCTGGCAAAGGGGCTTCCAACCCTCTCTTGAAGGATGGGCTCTTGATCCGTAATGTGTTTTGCCTGCTCCACTTGACACTCTGTAACCCGCCTTCTTGTGAGTAAGCGCAGCAGGGCTGTCGGCATCCAATCACCCAGGGAGTCAGCTGATTTACAGAAGCCTCCCTCATTAAGAGCCTGGCCGGCAGCCAACTATAAATTTGCCCAGCCAATCGATGGCAAGGCACCCAAAAGCTGGCCAACGCTTGGAAAGATCCCTCCGTTGAAAACCGAGGCAAAGAAACAGCTCCAGGAGCAGCTGATGGACTGCAAGCATCGGTCCTCTCTGGGGATTTTGTTTCTATGGTTACGCTTAAAAAATATAACACTCTCCCCGGCCAGGGTGTTCAGGAAACCGGTTGCAATATTTATGCCCACACTTCAGGACTTTCATGGTCAGAATTCTTGAAGCGAGGAAGTTGGCTTGAAGTGAAGCTGCGGCGGGAAAAGTTTCCATGAAAACAGGCCCAAAGCGGATCAGATAAACATCCCAGGGACCAAGGGGGCCCTTCTTGCCCTCATCCTGTTTTGAATTTCCTCACAATGGGCACGACCTGGGGAGAGAAGTGAGGAATTCCACTCGTGTGAGTAGGGTCGCCGATTTCTCATTATTACAGTTGATTGTTGAAGGCTTTCATGGCCAAAGTCAACTGGTTCAGCAGTGGAAGGGGCTGCCTAAGGAGGTGGGGAGCTCCCCCTCACTGGTGGTCTTCAAGCAGCGGCTGGACAGATCCTTCTCCTGGATGCTTGAGGCTGATCCTGCATTGAGCAGGGGGTGGGACTAGATGGCCTGTATGGCCCCTTCCCACTCTGGGATTCTAGGAGTCTAGTTCGGCAGTGGAAGGGGCTGCCTCAGGAGGTGGGGAGCTCCCCCTCACTGGTGGTCATCAAGCAGTGGCTGGACAGATCCTTCTCCTGGATGCTTGAAGCTGATCCTACATTGAGCAGGGGGTGGGACTAGATGGCCTATATGGCCCTGTCCCACTCTATGATTCTATGATTCTATGACTCTTCATCGTCTGCCCCTGCCTCTCTGGGCCTTTGGCATCCTCGGGCTTCTCTGGGGGTCGCTTATGGGTAAGTTCTCCTGGGCGGGACCATGGAGTTCCCCAACAGTCGGGGCTTTGGAGACCCAATGCATAATTACTGGTAAAACACCAGGGAGTACAACTAGCAAACCATAGCCACACAGCCTGGATAACCCCATAACAACCAGTTACATTTGATCTCTGGACAACCAAGATTATTTCCTCTGGGGGATATGGCTGCTTTGCAGGGCGGATTGTGGGTTTTTATACCCGGGATGAAATCTCCAGGATTTTCCAAACCCAGAATTGGCATCCTTATGCGAGGATCGGTTCTTATGTCAGCACAAGACAGAGAATCTACACATGCTTAGACATGGGCCACCCCTGTGGAATTTTTGTGGGGCTTCCTTCTGCACAAAGAGATGTACAGTCGGATCACCTAACGGGATCTAACGGGACTTTAGGATGCATGTCTATTTCTGGCTGGTGCTTAATATAAGGATAACGCTGCTGCCGGAGGAACTAGGCTCAGGCCCGTGTGGCACGTATCTATTTGTCTAAAATATTTATATCTCTCCATGAGCGCAAGCAGAAAGCTAGCAAGCTCCATCAAAATTATTGATCTCCATTCACAAGCAACCCCAAGCACATCACTCTGCCTTTTTATAGAGAGTATGAAATCTATGCAGGGTTGGGGTCTTTCTCACACGTTGGGGACCCCTGATCTGTAAAAGAACCACAAAGAAAGCCATAGTGCAAATAGTTCTCACTGACCAGGCTGATTCTGCACTTTGTTTTTTCCTTTGTGAATCCTGCTGAATTCAGATCGATTTGAACTCGGATCTTCCTCTATCCCCCCCCCTCAATTGAAACAGAAAGTGTTCTGCATTTGATTGGGAAAGCTCAGAATGGGGAGTCTCTTTCTTTCTTGAACGGGGTGGGTGGGGGAGAGGATTGGAGACAACAGAGGAGGGGGAAATAAGGCAAATCTCTGCTAAGAGAAGTTAGGGCTTCTGGAGTGCAGTCACTTTAAGACAAACCTTGCAACCGGGAGACAGGAAGTCTTTGAACTGATGGCCTGGCCAATCAGGGAAGACTGCTTTGCTACCAGGCATGGAGAAGGGAGTTTATTCACACAAAGCAGGAATCTGCACACTTCCTGATGCTGATTTTTCAAATATTGAAGCTTATATCCACTCCAAGATATCGCGAAGGAAAGGTAGGATACTCCGGATCAATCAGGCATGTTGCAGAGGAAAAATTTAAAGTGCTCAAAATCAAAGTGGAAATCAAATTCAGTGTAGACAGCAGGGATTTATTCAGATGGGGAGTGGGTAAACCCCCCCGTGCAGATTACACCCTGAACATACGTTGTGGTGGGAAGTGCCCTCAAATCGAAGCAGACTTACAATGACCCAAAGGGCAGGAGTTGCTCTCCAGATGTCCATGGACTACAATTACCATGAGCCCCTGCCAGCAGGGTCATTTTCTGCTATTTACCAGCCCCATAACTGCAACCCTTGTTTATAAGCACATTGCGTGGCAGATTATGATGCTAAGAGTCTAAGGGCTTTTTCTCATTCTCCCTGAGCCTCAACCATTTTCCGTGCATGGGTGTTCTGCCTTGCTTCAGAGCCCCCCCCCCCCATTGTATAAGTGTTTGTCTCCCTCTCATGGTTAATTTGATATTACACAGTTTTATGTCTGGCATTTCTCCCTGCATGTTTTTGTGCCAGACATAAATCAATGTAATATCGAATTGACCAAAAGAGGGGGCAAAAACCCTGAGACTTGTGCAAGGTCACCCAGTGAGATTTCATTACAGAGTGGGGATTCGAGTCAGGCGCTCCCAAATCCTAGTTCGACACATCAACCATTATGACACATCATGTTGGCTTTCACACTGGAGACCATGCAGTTTTGCAAATATCATCAGGGAATGCACAATTTATAAGTTGTGGGTGTTTTTCAGACCGTGGACATGACATGAGCCAAGTGTCTGCAAAAAGAACTTGAAGGATGGTAGGGCAGAGGGTGGAAGAGTTCAGAAGAAACTGGCACATGAATTGGAAAAACAAGATGAAGGAAAGCAAAGGTACATAGTACTAAATTAAGAGTACTAAATTAGTACTAAAGTAAAAAAGACCAGAACAGGAAAACCCTGTCTCATGCAAAAGAAGAATATAAATTAAATAAATAAATAAATAAACAAACAAACAAACAAACAAATAAATAAATAAATAAATAAAAATGTCTTCACCTGCCACTGGAAAGTCATCCAATCTGGGGACAGGTGAACAACTGAAGGGAATATCCCGCAAATCCAGAGCAAAAGGGTTCAAATGTGTAGACTAAGCTACTGGGTGGATTTCAAAATGGCCACCAATACAGAGAGCCAACATAGTGGTTTAATGGTTCTTGTGAGGATAAAACAGGGAAGAAGAGAATGATATAAGCCACTTTGGGTCCCTACTGGGTTGACAGGTGAGATCTAAATAAAAGAAAATGAAAAAGAAAATTGGATCCAGATGGGTCCAAATCAGATAACTTGAGTCAAATCTTGCTTTCTCTCAGAAGCTGGTGGCCAGCCTGCAAAAGCCATGTATTCCATAACACTCCCTCCCCTAAATTCTATATCATAAATTCCAAACTATTAAATTATCTAAACAAATGTTAACACCCGTCACTGTGGGCCAATAAGAGAGAGTGGAAGTCTTTTTCCCCGGTTTCCTCCCACCGTATCTGGAAAGCACTTCTCTTAAATTTTGGCACGAGTCCCATTGACTTGACACATGATTATTTCACATGATGAAGCAATCGGAGAGAAATCTTTTCCAGTGTTCCTCGGTCCTTTTAAGATGAAAGAACCCAAGTAAATCTAAGTAAATTATTGTTCTTGCCGTTCCTAAAGCCATCTCGGGTTTCCCACGAGGGTGGAGGGGAAAAGTGATATAATTTGAGGATTCAGGTTGTGTCAAGCTATGGCTGAGAAAGTCATAATCCCATTATTATGGTTTGTCATCTACAAGAGGAAAGATCGTGTGGAAAACCTGCTCTCTCAGAAGCAAAAATAAAGGGATACAAATCCATCTTGTGATAAACGAAAAAGGGTCTTTCATGGTTTAGGAACCGTAGATAGTTCGCCGTGAATTAAGATTCCCTCAGAAGAATGTTTCTATTAAGCAGATCTTGTGGAGAGAGATGCCTCCTTTTCATAGAATCACAGGGTTGGAAGGGATCTTCTGGGTCATCTAGTCCAACCCCCTGCACTATGCAGGACACTCACAACCCTATTGCTCATCCACTGTCACCAGCAACCCCCTTGAACCTTCACAGAAACAGCCTCTCCGTCAGATGGCTCTCCAGCCTCTGTTTAAAAATATCCAAAGATGAAGAACCCACCATCTCCTGAGGAAGCCTGTCCCACTGAGAAACCGCTCTAACTGTCAGGAAATTCTTCCGGATGTTGAGACGGAATTTCTTTTGAATTAATTTCATCCATTCGCTCTGGTCTGTCCCTCTGGGGCAAGAGAGAACAACTCGGCTCCATTCTCTATATGGCACCCTTTTAAATACTTGAAGGTATTTCAAGTATTTAAATACTTGGGTTTTTTTTAGGTAGCCCTAGGGGCTCTGGTGAGGGGGGAGTTCCCAGAGAAGATGGTTATCAGATCCCCTCTCAGTCGTCTCCTCTCCAGGCTAAACAGACCAAGCTCCCCCAACCTTTCCTCATACGTCTTGGTGTCCAAACCCCTCACCATCTTTGTTGCTCTCCTTGGGCTAAACAGACCAAGCTCCCACAGCCTTTCTTCATACGTCTGGGTCTTTTCTGAGGTTAACATGATCCTGTTTCCTCTTATCGTTTGTCCCGTCTCTGTCTTTCTTGTCATGACTGATTTCTCCTGCTGCTACAGCTGTCTACTCAGAAGTGTAAAATTGGTAGTGGGGATGCCAACCCCCAGATGGGTATCCACATGGTTGGGGTTTTTTAGGTAGCCCTAGGGGCTCTGGTGAGGGGGGAGTTCCCAGGGAGACCCATGAGGGAGATCTTGAATTATATTGTATCTGTAGTTAGTGAGGTGTGGGTGGTGGGGAGGTCTCTTTTGTTGGGTGGAGTGCTTAGGGTGGGCAGGTTAGTTTAGTACAGATATTGGGTGTGGGGCTAGGGATTAGGAATGGCTGCATTTGTCTGGGGGAATTGCCCAGGATGGGGAGGACCTGAAAGAGGGGTCCAGATGGGGCTGAGGATCCCAAGGATTATGGGCCAAGGGAAAGATAGCAGGGTGAGGAGGTTGAACAAGAGAAGGGCAGGGAGTGATTATGGTCCAATAGGCCCATGGCCATGGGGGTCTCACGGCCATCAAAACATCAGGCCTGGATCCACTCGCTGCCCTTCTAATCTCCATCCCATCCCCAGAGAGGAGGTGGTGGAGGCTAGGAAGGAGCTGACACTGGTGTTGGTTAATGCCAGGTCAATATGAAACATATCTACCCTGTGAAATTATTTCACAGGGCAGGAGGTAGACCTGGCGTGCATTACCGAAACCTGGGTGAGGGAGGGCGAGATGATTGCCCTTAGAGATCTGGCCCTGCCTGGGGTTGTGCTCCTTCATCAGTCTCAGCTCCATAGTAGGGTGGGGGGGGGAGGGGTGGCGATTCTGGTCCAGGAGACTTGCTCCTACAGGCCTCTACCAGCACCACTGATCGTTGGGGTGGGGTGATATTTATAACCCTAAAAAAGTCAACAATAGCTACATTTATTTGCTTATTTCAAATATTTATATTCCGCTGTATCTCCTTGGTCTCCAGGTGTCTAGAAAAGCAGCAAGGTCACAAAAGCATCGCAACCATCCACCCATGAGATAAAAACAATGCATAAGCTTGTTTTTTTTTTAAGTACAGTTAAAAATGGAGCCAGATCTGACAAAACCCTTTCCCTCCACCCAATGCCCTGTGGAATAAAACTGATATACAGGCCTCCCTAAATGCATTGAGTGGAAGCACATTCTAAAACCACTTGGGGATGGCATAGGGTTGCAACCTCCGGGTTGGGGAATTTTAGGGGATTCTGGGGCCTGAGCCTGAGGAGGTTGCAGTTTGGGGGAGGGGCCAGATGCCGTCCTTAACGCACTTAATAATCCGCTAAGAGCTTGGTGGGAGGAGTTAGGGCGGGCTTTGTCCGTGATGAGGAAGGGGCCTGATTGGCCCCTTCCTCCAGACAGACCATCGGCCGGGCCAATCGGCAGGCGCTTTGGCCCGTCCGATTCTCGCCCTGCCGACAAGGAAGCAACTGCGAGCCGTGCGGAGCATCAGGCCGTTGGGCAGGGAGCCCCCAGCAGCCGCGTGGAGCGCGGCTGCCGGGGGCTCCCTGGCCTAGCGCCCGCTGTATTTAAATTACAGCGGGCTTGATTACTAGTAGAGCTATAATGCCCTAGAGTCCAGCCTGTCTCTCCAGGCAGCCATTTTCTTCCTGTGAGCTGATCTCCGTTGCCTGGAGATCAGATCTCCAGTCACCACCTGAGGACGTGTGAGGCCTGCTGGGTGACCTTAAGCCAGTCATGGTTCTCTCAGGGCTCTCTCAGCCTCCCCTCCCTCACTGGGTGTCTGTTGTGGGGAGAGGAAGGGAAGGTGAATGTAAGCTACTTTGAGACACATGAGGCCTGCTGGGTGACCTTGGGCTAGTTACTGTTCTCTCAGAGCTCTCTGGACCTTACCCACCTCACAGGGCTTTTCTAGTGTAAAGAAGAAGGGGAAAGTGTTTGAAAGTTACACAGGGACACCTTCAAGTAGTAAAAAAGATTTCTATAAAAAACTCAGCTCTTCTCTTCTTCATTTTTTCTCAATGTTTTTTCTCTAGGTGAAACACAGCTAATTCCCACAGCTTTCCCTCACATAATTAGCCTTTCAGTTCCCCATCTTATAATTAGGGGCGCTTGAGATGTGTTGACTGAGTCAGCAGAACAAGGCAGCCGCTGATGCGACTCTGCTGGAAATTTTTTTTGCGGGATGTAGCTCTACAATCCCTTGAGTGACTCAAGGCGAAAGGAATGCCAAGGGGTGACATCATCCCACCAGCTTGAGAAAAGGTGTCTGTTCCTGGAGATGTATTGACAGGGTGTGAACCACTGAAGAAGATGGACTCACTTTTTACTACCCGAAAGAGTCTCAAAGCGACTTACAATTGCCTCCCTCTCCCCACAACAGACACCCTGTGATGTGGGTGAGGATGAGAGAGCTCGGAGAGAACAGTGATTAGCTCAAGGTCACCCAGCAGGCCTCATGTGTCTCAAAGTGGTTTACAATTGCCTCCCTATCCCCACAACAGACACCCTGTGAGGTGGGTGAGGATGAGAGAGCTCCGAGAGAACTGTGACTAGCCCAAGGTCACCCAGCAAGCCTCATGTGTCTCAAAGCGGCTAACAATTGCCTCCCTCTCCTCACAACAGACACCCTGTGAGGTGGGTGAGGATGAGAGAGCTCTGAGAGAACTATGACTGGCCCAAGGTTGCCTCCCTCTCCCCACAACATACACCCTGTTAGGTAGGTGAGGATGAGAGAGCTCTGAGAAAATTGTGACTAGCCCAAGGTCACCCAGCAGGCCTCATGTGTTTCAAAGCAGCTTACAATCGCCTTTCCCTCCTCTCCCCACAACAGACACCCTGTGAGGTAGGTGCGACCGAGAGAGCTCTGACAGAACTATGACTGGCCCAAGGTCACCGAGCTGGCTGCCTGTGGAGGAGGAGTGGGGAATCAAACCCAATTCTCCGGATTAGATCTTAACTACTACAGTGTGCTGGCCCTGGACAGGGGTGTGCTCAGGTTAGGCCACTGAGTGATTGTTCAATCACTTTTGATTTGCCCCTGGAAATCTCTCTCTCTCTCTCTGTAATGGTGTGTTTTCTCCTTCTACCTTGACATAGCCAAACATGCAATTGGAAGGGGCACACCTTTGCTGTGGTTTTAGAGGGTTTTTTCCTACCCAAAGTTGTACAGCCAAATATACAAACAAACAAAAAAAATGTGGGTGGAGAAAAAGAAAGAGAAGAAGAGCTTGCTGGTATTGAAGATGAGTCAAGTTCATGCAGGGAGGGGTAAGCAACAATTCCCAGTGGGATTCTGGCCTCCTTGGCCATGTGCCGCTGCAGGCAGGAATGCCAGCCTTCTGTGTAATACTGCCAACCTCTAATAATGCTCTATTGGCATTTAATAAATGCAAGCAAATGGAAGAGATGCAGCAGAAAAATATTTGGAATGCTGTTTACTTGCTGGGCATTGTTGGCTCTTCAGGGTGTCTTTAAAAAATATATCCACATCTACCTTTCCATCCAGTTTAGGGCAGAAATGTGTTAGTGATGGCTCAACAGCTTTAAAAGGGAATTAGATAGATTCGTGGTACAGGTAAAGGTTTTCCCTGTGCAAGCACCAGGTCATGTCTGACTCTATGGGTGACGCCCTCTAGCATTTTCACGGCAGACGCAATATAGGGTGGTTTGCCAGTGCCTTCCCCAGTCATTACTGTTTACCCCCCAGCAAGCTGGGTACTCATTTTACCGACCTCGGAAGGATGGAAGGCTGAGTCAACCTTGAGCCGGCTGCTGGGATCGAACTCCCAGCCTCATGGGCAGAGCTTTCAGACTGCTTGTCTGCTGCCTTACCACTCTGCACCACAAGAGGCTCTTAGATTCATGGAGGGTAGGTCTAATAGTAGCTACGAGGGGTATGCACACATGCAGACTGTATTTTTCACGCTTGCGTATACTGAACCCAAAAAAACATTGGTATTTCTTGATATTCCTGAATCCAAATACTGGTATATGGCAAATTTGAGAAAGTAAATTCAGTACATTCAAGAAAGCTGAATTTTTCAGCTGGGGCCTGCTGGGCAGCCGGGTGTGAACCAAGTGGCCCAGGAGACCCTGCCAAACAGCTGATCCTGCAGAGAGATAGCTCTGCAGGCTCAGCTCAGGGTTTTCTGGGTGGCCCAGTTTGTTCCCGGCTGCTCAGCAGAGCCCACTAAACAGCTGATCTGAGATGCAAAAGATTAACCCCAGCTCCTCTCCCCACCACGGACATCCTGTGAGGTGGGTGAGGCTGAGAGAGCCCTGCGATTACTGAAGAATAAGATGAGTTGGTTCTTATATGCCGCTTTTCTCTACCTGAAGGAGTCTCAAAGCAGCTTACAGTCGCCTTCCCTTTCCTCTCTCCACAACAGACACCCTGTGAGGTGGGTGAGGCTGAGAGAGCCCTGAGATTACTGAAGCAGAAGAAGAGTTGGTTCTTATATGCCGCTTTTCTCTGCCCGAAGGAGTCTCAAAGTGGCTTACAGTCGCCTTCCCTTTCCTCTCCCCACCACGGACATCCTGTGAGGTGGGTGAGGCTGAGAGAGCCCTGAGATTACTGAAGAATAAGATGAGTTGGTTCTTATATGCCGCTTTTCTCTGCCCGAAGGAGTCTCAAAGCAGCTTACAGTCGCCTTCCCTTTCCTCTCCCCACCACAGACACCCTGTGAGGTGGGTGAGGCTGAGAGAGCCCTGAGATTACTGCTCAGTCAAAACAGCTTTTTCAGTGCTGTGGAGAGCCCAAGATCACCTAGCTGGCTGTATGTGACGGAGCGGGGAATCAAACCTGGCTGCCCAGATTAGAAGCTGCCACTCCTAACCACTACACCCCTATACCCTGCTGGCTCATAACACAAATTATGCATGGCAAGGTAAGTCAAACAAATAAAGATAATGTGTGTTATGGCTGTCATGATAATACATCTTTAAATGTTGCAGCACACAGAGAGGTGAAAACTGTCAATGAGCCAAGAGCAGTTAAAACTGCCAGAGATGAAGAAATAAAATTTTGACAAAGAGCCTTTTCAAAAACATTGAAGACAACCTAACAACATTCCAGCTATACAGTTTAAATTCCAGTCCTGTGCCTTGGGGCTGTACATGGAAAAGATGAGAGTTAACCCTTCAACCTCCACTTGCATGGCATTTGAAACCAGGTTCCTTGCTTTGTTAACAGCGTTTTAAAGAGTGCGTCTTTGTAAAAAATAGCCATTTTCTTCCTTTAAAATACTGTTAACCAAGCAAGGAGCCCAGGTTCAAACAGGGAAACCCAGTGAAGATTAAAGGGTTAAATTCCACCTTCCCTCCCTTCATTTCCCCAAGGCAATACATTGTGCCGGGGGTTGGACTAGATGACCCTAGAGGTCCCTTCCAACTCTATGATTCTATGATTCAATATGAGGCGGCATGAATTGGAAATGTGCATTTTATGAATTGATTAATAGATCATGTCCTCATCTCTTTGAGCCCACAAAGAGAGCCCATCTGTGGATCCCCTCCCATATGTATGATCTGCCCTGGATGGACAGGATTATAGGAACGTCTACGGTGATCTGGCTGGAAGTTACCAGGCTGAAGGAATTATGCCGTCATCTTTCTCTTGGTGTTATTCTTAGCTTTTGAATAATTAAGGATTTTTATGGGCTTTTATGGTGCATTTTTACTGGTTTTATGAGCAAACTGCCCTGAGATGACCTGTCGTGAGGGGCAGTATAGAAATATGAATATAAATATAATAAATTAAAAATGACATAGGGGGCAGACAGACTTTGCATTGTATTGAAGGATGAGATGGATATCTTGTCATGGTCTCCAGGGTTGCAGCTCTGGATTGGGAAATACCTGGAGATTTTGGGATGGAGTCTGAGCAGAGAAGGGTGGGTCGAGAGAGTTCTAAGAGAACTGCCCTGTGAGAACAGGTCTAGTCTAGAGGAGAGACTTTGAGGAGGTATGATGTCAGAGAGTCCACCTTCCAAAACAAGCATTATCTCCAGGTGAACTGATCTCTGTTGCCTGTCAATCAGCTGTCAGCTGGAGATAAGATCCCAAGAGATCTTCAGCTACAAGGAGGAGATTGGCTATCCAGCTTCACATTCAGGTTTGGGTATCCTGAACCCCCCAAAATACCACATCCGTTTTGCTGTGTTCCCCCCTTTCCCCCCCAGAAAGAGCCTCCTCAAATCTCTGCAACAACTATCTTTAAGAACCAAAGCCCTCTGAAAACAATACCAAGAAGGACAAACAGAAACACTGCCCAGAATGTCTGATGCATGCAGCGTTTCCTGCCTGCCTCCGATTTTAGCCGAAATCTGCTCGGTACAAAATAATTACCTAATGGAAGATGACATCTTCTCTTAAGTGCAACAAAAGGTCAAAGGTAATTGTGGATTTATCAAACGGTGGCGTAGACCAATGAATAGCCTGAAAGATGAAGATGGACGATTCTTTTCCATTCCTCCCAGCAGTACACAATGCGGAGCAAAAAGGGATAATGCATTCCAAATCTTCATTAAAAGCAGGCTATTGGTGGCAGGGGAAACAGAAATAAATGGCCAGAGATTCCATTTGGAACACTGCGGATGCGAGAAAGCAATATGCGGCATCCTTAGAGACTAAGTTGTTCCAAAAAATGGTTATTGTTATTATCTTTTGATATTTTCCTTGCATGAAACATATGTTCTGTGATGTCAAGTGGCCAGGGGTTTAAGATGTTAATCAAAGGGATTGCATATGTTTCTTGAAACAGTTTATCCATGTAGCACATGCTACAGGCCCCGCATAGAAGAAGAAGAAGAAGAAGAAGAAGAAGAAGAAGAAGAAGAAGAAGAAGAAGAAGAAGAAGAAGAAGAAGAGTTGGTTCTTATATGCCACTTTTCTCTACCCGAAAGAGGCTCAAAGCGGCTTACAGCCGCCTTCCCTTTCCTCTCCCCACAACAGACACCCTGTGAGGTGGGTGAGGCTGAGAGAGCCCTGATATTCCTGCTCGGTCAGAACAGTTTTATCAGTGCCGTGGCGAGCCCAAGGTCACCCAGCTGGTTCCATGTGGGGGAGCGCAGAATCGAACCTGGCATGCCAGATTAGAAATCCACACTCCTAACCATTACACCAAGCTGGCTCAGGGAGTTGGCTGGGGAGGGTGCGATTTGGACAGGGGCAGGCCTCATGCCACATAATCCATCCTCCAAACCAGCAGTTGTTTGGCAGTGAGAATTTGGGTGGTCAGGTGTTTACTCCCAGATTAGGCCAGTGAAAGGTGACTCCTAAGTAAGAGAAAGAGGAACCCTGCCTAGTTAGAAAGGAAATTAGGGTGTATTTCCTGAGATATGTATGTGTGAGGTATAGTTCTAGTCACCCCAGAAGATAATGGACTACTAAAACAAAATACAATATTTGCTGGCGTATAAGACTACTTTCCCCCATTGAAAAACATGCCTCCAAGTGGGGGGGTCGTCTTATATGCCGGGTGCACTTCATTTGGGATAGACATAGCTGCCCATAGTGGCCCATAGAACTGTATTTTGAGTGGAAATGTTGGGGGGTCGTCTTATACACCCAGTCGTCTTATATGCCGGCAAATACGGTAACTCATTCCAGCTAGCCTTCCCCTCTTTGTAAGTAAAATCTTTACGTCGGTTATTGGTAAAAATGCCTCAGTGCCATTCTGACCAAAGGGTTTTTAAAGAAAGAATATGCATTCCCCAAAGGCTGAATAAAGCCAAAAGGATCTAAAAGAGATAGGGTTGGTCAAGCAAGTGTCATTTTTATGAGGAAAACCATGCTATCAGGCTAACACAGTCTTTGAGGGAAGCAACACTTCTTTTTGGAGGGAAAATTTGCCCCAGCGTGGGGAGGTATGCAGAGATATACAGAAAGCCACAACCATTTCATATTTCAGAGCCTGTCACTCACTCCCAGACATGCCCAAGGTAGTCCAAGCTCCCTTGATAATAAGCCCTCATTCATACAGAGCTATGGGGTTGGAGCTCAATGCTGCCAAAGCAACATCTTTAAAAATCTGCACAGCCAATCAGAAGCCTTGCTGGAGAAAAGCTTCCCTTGGGCCTGCCCACCAGGGAAAGAATTGGCAGGCGCCAGGTCAGCACCGCTGCGCTGGATGGATCCAAAGAAGCTGACAACATCCTTGTCCATTTTACCCTCACAACAGCCCTGCAAGGTAGATTAATCTGGGAGTGTGTGACTGGCCCAAGGTCACCCAGTGAGATTCCATGTCAGGGTTGTTAATTCCAGGTCTGGAAATCCCTGGGGATTTCAGGGGTGGAGTCTAGGGAGTGCAGGGTTTGGGGAGATGAAAGATTTTGGCCAGGTATGTTATACAGTCCACCCTTCAAAGCAGCCGTTCCTTCAGGGTTGTAATCCCTGGAGATCAGTTGTAATCCCAGGAGATCTCCAGCTATCACCTAGAGGTTGGCGACTCAACTTCCAAGGCAGAACGGCAATTTCTGAGGCTAGCCCAACCGTTCCACTTTCTTACCATTGAGAAGCCCCTGAAACATTCTTCAGGCTTCGAGAAACCCCAGGAGTGGCACGATCGTGCAGAATATGGTTAGGAAGCACAGCCCGTCCCCTTCCCAGGGCCATCATTGGCCATTTCGGGGTGGAGGGATCAATATGACCATATACGGTCATTTCAACTGATAAATATTTAACAAATCTGATATGTAAAACATTAATTTACTCCCACCCATTCAAGAAACCCTCCCATGGCCATCAAGAAACCCCAGGATTCCACAAAACCCTGGTTGAGAAAGCTCGTCTAAGTACTACACCACATCCCCTGATTCCGTGCAGCTCTAAACTGAGGCTCAGATTGCATGTGGTTTAAACACCAGATCTCCTGGGACCAGCTATATGATATAGCCCGCCAGCTCGAAGATCAGCCGCAACCCCTGGCTTCCCCCCCCCTCTCCCCCTGAGCTTTGCAATATTTCCAAAAAACAATGTTCCCAGTTAGTCAGAGCAAAGTGCTGTTGATGTATCGGCCCTGTAATAATTTGACGGTGAACGATCAGTTCTCCAAATCTCTCTCCCAAGGAAAATATCGCTCCTCAAGGGAACTGAGTCAGGAAATCGGAGGAACCATTTTAAGCTTTGCACGGGGAATAGACGTATGGCGCTGCAGAAAAGGAGCAAAAACGGGTGAGGACACATCAGAAGGCGGATCCTGTTGGCGGGCTGATATTATTTATTAATAAACGACTCTCCTTTTTACTCGGTGCTTCGGGCAGCCTGAAACTCAGCATCTTTCCCGATCATATACTGTTTCTGCGTTCCTGGTCATAAATACTTAAAAACCTTCATTGCAAAAAATCAGATCTTTAAAAAAACGCTCTTTCTTTTCTTAAAGAGCCCTGGCGATCCAAATTACAGATATCTAAAACTCCTGTTTCTCCAGAAGGGTTAGTCTGTTGCAGCAGAAATGAATGGAGATTTGTTTTGGGGACCATCTAGGGATGCCATTCTCCAGGTGGGACCTGGGGATCCTCTGATTTTACAGCTCATCTCCAGGCGAAGGAGCTCCAGGTGACGGAGCTCCAGGCGATGGAGATGAGCTGTAAAATGGAGAACATGGCTGCTGTGGAGGGTGAACTCTGACATTGTACCCCTCTGATGTCCCTGTCCTCTCCAGACTCTATCCCCAACCCCCCAGCAATTTCCCAACCTGGATCTGGCAACCCGGACGAGGAGGTCCATTTCGCCGATGAGGTTATGGTTTGGAGAGAAGAAGCTGAAAACTACCAAGTTACCTGCTGAGAGAATCCGTGGACGAGACACGGAACTGGAATGCGGCCTAGTAGTTTCGGGCATAAATCATACGCCGGCTTCTCTGTTCAAATCTCAGCAGACCCATAACCCTACTGGGAAGAGTTTGCCCTGTTTCGAAATTTCCCACCCCTGCCCTCTTTTATAAATCACAAAGCCTGATACTGCATTGCCTTCCAGGGGGGTTCCAAGTCAGGCTGACGTCATATATGTGGCACACATCAGGAAAGCACTTTACAAACACCAGGCGTTAATACTGGGGTGTGTGTCGTCCCCCACCCCGTTTGCTCTTTAACCAAGTTCTGCGCTTGCACAGTTATAATTTTAAGTCCAGGAGAACTCCGAGCCGCAGCTAGACGTTGGCTCCATCGATGCTGTTTGTGCATTTCAGCCGCTATCCAAGCACAGGCCGCTTCTGTGCAGAATTACTGCTGCTTGTAGACCTTGTCCTAATAAACGCCTGGCAACAGCTGGAGTCCGGCCTGCAGAACCTGATGGCCAGTTAATCAACCCGTCATTTATTGGTAATCACAGGTTTTATAGTTCCAGTTAGGCAAACGAGCTCTCTCATTTTGGCTCGCTGTTCCTGTCTCGCTCTGGATTTTTGGGTCGTTTTGGCTGTGTAAAGGACTGTACAGCTCCCTCTCTCACTGAACTGGGGCAAACCCATTCATGGTCTCACACTTTTATCCAGACTGCCATGAACCTCTTGAGTTTTGCCAGTCACTCTGCAGTGACTAGGGTTGCCACCCTTCCAGGTGATGGCTGGAGATCTCCCACTATTATAACTGATCTCCAGGTTATCAAGAGCAGCCTTCCCCCCCCCCCCTGCAAAAATGGCTGATTTGTAGGCTGAACTCTATGGCTTTATATCCTAAAACAGCCAGCGGTGGTTAAGAGCGGCGGCCTCTAATCTGGTGAGCCAGGTTTGCTTTTCCACTCCTCCTCCACATGCAGCCAGATGGGTGACCTTGGGCCACTCATAGTTCTCTTAAAGCTGTTCTCTTAGAGCTGTTATCACAGAGCAGTTCTCTTAGAGCTCTCTCAGGCCCACCTACAGCATAGGGTGCCTGTTGTGGGGAGGATGGGAAAGTTGTTTGTAAGTCACTTTGGGACTCCTTTGGGTAGTGAAAAGCGGGGTATAAAAACCAGCTCTTTTTCTGTATGGAAGGGGCTATAGAGGCCATCTAGTCCAACCCCCTGCTCAATGCTGGATCAGCCTAAAGCAGGGGTAGTCAACCTGTGGTCCTCCAGATGTTCATGGACTAAAATTCCCATGAGCCCCTGCCAGCATTTGCTGGCAGGGGCTCATGGGAATTGTAGTCCATGAGCATCTGGAGGACCACAGGTTGACTACCCCTGGCCTAAAGCATCCAGATACTTATCCCAGATGCTTTAGCCTGATCCTGCATTGAGCAGGGGGTTGGACTAGATGGCCTGTATGACCCCTTCCAATTCTATGCTTCTTCTGATACCCCTCTGCAAACGTCTCCCTATCCAGGTGCCACCTTACAGATCTCCTGGTATTTCTCGATTCAGTGCTGAAAAAAAAAACTTGCTCTGGCCAAATAGCCACATGATTGTGACCTAAGCTGGGGCTTATTCTCAGCCTCACTGCCTTTCTGCCTTGCTCTTGTGACCCCCCCACCCCACACACACAGCTGCCGCCTCTTGTTGGCAGACACAAAAGCAGAAAACTTCACTGTATTGAGCAAATACAAATACATTTATATTAGGAGTTGTCATGCCATAGAGTTGTAAGACATTCCCTAAACTTCATTTAACATGGTTGTAAGGTAGGGTGTCCAAATAATAAACGTTCTAAAAAATTGAGTTCCGGATAAAAGTCCATTTCAATGACTTCTTCAGTCTGCCAGTTCTGCCAATAATCCTTACCACATATCTTCTTCGAAGGAAGTAATCCAAACATAGTTACCTACTTAATGGGATTCAAGCCTAAAATTTCAGAACGGGAAATCTTTCTCTTCTATATAGGCTGATCAATCTCAGAGATACCACTAGGATTATTGGCAGAATTGACAGACTGAAGAAGAGTAATTGAAACAGACTTTTTTCCGGAACTCCATTTGAACTTTTATTATTTGGATGCTTGACCTTATCTACATTTTCAGCACCCAGGTATTTTGTCAGAGGAACTCTGAGGAGCCAATTGTATCATTACAATCATGTTAAGTGAAGTTTGAGGAATGTTTCACAACTCTAATATATTATGTGACATGTTATAGCTCCTATAATAAATGCATTTGTATTTTCCCAAAACAGTGTTGTTTTCTGCTTTTGTGTTTGACGTGTACCTTCCTAGTAGTTTTGCCTCCTGTTGGCAGAGCCGATCCAAGTGACTCTTTTTGACAAGGGTCCATCGCGCCCTCTGTAGAAGCAGTGCTGTGACATCATCAAGGAAATCACACGGGCCAGGACAGCCAATAAGATTAGAGAGAAACTGGGGGAAAACAAGGCCAAGGACTGTGAAGTAGAGGCAGGTGGAGAAGTGCAGTATAAGAACAGCTGGGGATCCTCAAACTGCTGAAAATGAGTCAGAGACAAATGCATGGAAGAGCCATTCCTCCTTGGGGATTTGCTAGGATCATTAACTGATCAAAGGCTTTCTCAATACTCGCTGGTTTCATTGTACTTCAGTTGGGGAGGGGTTGTGGCTTAGTGGAAAAGCCAGTTAAAAGGACAAGTCCTTAAGGGTTATGAAAAACCTCAGCTTGAGACCCAGCACAGCTCTGCTGGTCTGAATGGAGAGTCTTGGGATGAACCAGGCGCCTGATTCTGTCAAAGGCAGCTTCACGGATATGTATATTTATCCCTTGCCTTTCTCCCGAGTGGACCCCAAAGTGTCTCACGATTTCTCCCTCTCTTCCGTTTGACACAACAACCCTGTGAGGTGAGCCTGATTTCTAAACAGCCTTTTTGGGGGCAAATTGACTGAAAGAGAGGCTGCAGAATCCAGGTTTTTCTGCATGGCTCATCTGCTCTGGATTGTTTTCCAGCTTGTTTTCAGCCCAGGCTATGGAATGGAGGCGGCCTGAGAAGGTGTGAGAGCCAGCGTGGTGTCGTGGTTAAGAGCGGTGGCTTCTAATCCGGCAATCCGGGTTTGGTGCCGCACTCCTCCACATGCAGCCTGCTGGGTGACCTTGGGCTAGTCACAGTCCTGATAGTCCTGTTCTGCAAATATCAAATTTTAACGTTCTGCAGCGATTTAGATCGTTACCGGTCAGTCATTGAACAGAATGAAACCTTGTCTCTTCATACATCTGGGTTTATGTTTAGGCCACTGATGAAATGTTGGGCTGAAAATGTGTTATAACCAGTCCACGTTCTGGTGTGTGGCCAAGTTTCCTAAAGGAAGGGATCTAGAATAAAAGAAGAGGCAACATTTGACCTGTGTGTAACATCTCTGCCAGTTTCCTTTGCTACTTCTGTCCCTTCGCAAACTCACAGGCCGTCTTCTAATCACCCGCTAGGAGGCTGCACAGAACGAAGCAGATAGGACGAAGGGAAAAACTGTGTTTGCAAAGGCTTCTTTTTATGCCTGTGGTCCTCCTTTGCAAAATTGCTGAGCTGGGTGCCTCGAGTTCATCTCTGCGGAGCTGAGCAAAGAAAAACCAGCGGCGTGTAAAAATCCCTTCCCTCCCTCCTCCTCTTCCTCCTCCTCACCGAATATTAAGTGCCGCAGAGCAAGCGCTCTGAGCATCCTTCAGCGATGGAGAGCCAAGCAGAGGCTGCAGGGTTTACTGGAAGAAGCCGGCGTCTCGGATCTATTATTTATAGCCCAGGGTTTTATGGCCAGGTTTAAAGCGGCAAGAGAGTGTAGCTGCAGAGAGGAGGCCGACAGGCCCAGGGGAAGCACACAGAATGTACATCCAGAACAAACATGCAAACCCAGAGCCACCCCAGTGAGGAAAACAGAGACAGAGATGAGAGGAGAGCTGGACAAACAGGCTCCAGGGCAAGTGAGATGGGGTACTTGACATTGCAAGCAAACTCCCCATTTATTCTGGAAAGCTCTGCTTTTTGCTGTGGCCGGAGAGCCCAACATGGAGAGAAGAATTGCCCATATATGGCATCCTCAGACTTCCTTATCTAGCTCTGCCCTGCAGGGGAAAGAGAAAAGGCAGATTTTTTTTTTGTCAGGGTTGATGTGTTTTTGAAGAGTCTCTCTTGTGCTCTCCCTGGTGTGTGTGTGTGGGGGGGGGGGGTTAAAGGGTGGTGGCCTCTAATCTGGAGCACCAGGTTTGATTTCCCGACTCCTCCACCTGCAGCCAGAAAGGGTGACCTTGGGTTAGTGGCAGTTCTCTCAGAGCTGTTCTCACAGAGCCGTTCTGACAGTGCTCTCTCCACCCCACCTACCTCACGGGGGGGGGGTCTGTTGTGGGGAGGGGAAGGTGTTTATTAACCACTTTGGGATGCCTTCAGGGAGCGAAAAGCAGGGTGAGAAACGCAGCTCTTCTTCTTTTCTGTGCCAAACACTCTCTGCTCTTGTCTGAACGCCGCTGTTCTCCTTCTTTAACTTCTTTCACACTCCTGTTAAGAAGCAAAGCTCATGGGTCTAATCTCCTTCCTACAAGCCTATGAACTTTCAAAAGTTCCGAACCATTTTCATGTCCTCCTGACACACTGGCAAGAAGGAACAAGCCCAGACTGAGAAATTAGGCAAAAATGCTGTAATGCAGAAATTTACTCAACTTGATGAACAGAAGACCACCTGAAGCATTCTATGAACGCTGGGATTTCTTTTGAAGACTTGCTGAGTTATAATGGAGCGCACTAGGAATTTTGTGTTAACTTTTGTTTTTTTTTCTTGTGTTTCTAAATAAACAAATAGATTATTATATATATATTAAGAACGAAGGGACCAGCTCTGTTGCTTACATGGTGTTGCAAATAAAGGCACACCTCAGCCTATAACAGGGGTAGTCAAACTGCGGCCCTCCAGATGTCTATGGACTACAATTCCCAGGAGCCCCCTGCCAGCAAATGCTGGCAGGGGGCTCTTGGGAATTGTAGTCCATGGACATCTGGAGGGCCGCAGTTTGACTACACCTGGCCTATAATTTCCGTACTTTGAAAGACACAGGCAAACTTGAGAATGCCTTAAAACAGATTTTTTTTTAAAGTTAAATATCTTGAAATAAGTATTGTTTTGATTCCCTCTGGGTGACCAAGCCGGAAAACCTCTCCAGAGAAAATGGCCCCACCTTGTGGACAGACCTCATAACTGCATGTCTGTATCTCTTCAAAACATGTAGCTTTTTATCATATTGGATTGGGCCATTAATCCATCAAGGTTAGTAACATCTGCGTTGGCTGGCAGCCGACCTCCAGAGTCTCAGGCAGAGGTCATTCACATTTCCTACCATCAGAACCTTTTGCAAGGGATGCCAGGGATTGAACCGGGGACTTTCTGCATGAACAGCAGATGATCTGCCATGACCTCTTCTGGAAGTTCTAGACTTCACTGTTCATATGCTCAGATTGTTCCGTATACCAAGAAGAAATTGGACCCAGTTATTTGGGTCTTGTACATATCCCTCCCCACCCCCCGCTGTATAAACATTTTCTTTGGACATGCGAAGCACACCTTTATTAAAGATTATTGATCAATTCTTCGTGCAATGATGTTAAATGGCCTTGAGTGGTTGGCCGTCAGGAGACATACTGATCTACCTCCGAACGTCTTTTGCCTGGAAAATATGTGATTGCCATAGATCAGCTGGAATGAAACCCAGCTTTCCCCCACCCCTCTGAGGCAGACTGTGTACTCCTCTCCTTTCTCATTGTGTAGGCATGCAAAAAAAGAAGAGATCACAGCCTCTCCTGCCAGAGGAAACGACCTAGTCAAAAGCTACTTGACATCTGCAAAGTATTGACCCCAAAGAAGCTGAGAGCGCAAGTGAAACCACAGTGAACCAGATAAATTATGTTGTCTCCCCTGCCAGAGAAAGGAGAAAAGGAAGCATCGATCCATTTGCCAGAGATCGAGTCTTTCTCAGCTATTCCATGCTCCCTACCAAAGAGGGGAACTGCTGCAGTTTTCCCCCTGTAAGAAGAAATGTATGAACTTGTCTTGGAATGATACATTAGAACATTTTATTTTTGTACTTCTTGACAGCTGAACTGAGCATCTCGGCTTAACAGAGACGTAACTTCGGAAACTAACAAACCGTTTGTGTTTGGACTGTTTTTCGCTATGCTGAAATCGAAGTGGTAAATCAAAATGGCATCGTGGAATATCCATCCATCCATCCATCCATCCATCCATCCATCCATCCATCCATCCATCCATCCATCCATCCATCCATCCATCCAACCAAC
>BDOT02000002.1:156648461-156676667 GCA_003118565.2 Paroedura picta | reverse complement strand
ATCCAGGAGAAGGATCTGTCCAGCCGCTGCTTGAAGACCGTCAGTGAGGGGGAGCTCCCCACCTCGTGAGGCAGCCCCTTCTACTGCTGAACTAGACTCATAGAATCCTAGAGTGGGAAGGGGCCATGCCATCTGGTCCCCCCTCCCTCAATGCAGGATCAGCCGACTGCATCCCAAACAAGTATTTGTCCAGCCGCTGCTTGAAGACTGCCAGAGAGGGGGAGCTCACCACCTGTTCACCACACTACCCTTGCTGTAAAAAAATTACTGTAAAAAAACAATATTCCCAATTTTTTGTTGTCCTTTTCCACCCATAGTTTAAACCCGTTACTTTGAGCCCTTTCCTATGCTTCCAGCAGGAGCAGCACCCTGCTCTCCTCTAATTGACAGCCTTTCAAATATGTAAGGAGAGCAAATCTTGGGGGGACAGGAGACTGTCCCCACAACAAGAACCTGGCAGCGAGAAAGCTGATCTCCGTGGGTGGAAATCCTTCCATTCGCTGAAACGTCCCAGCTGATCCGAGCCATTACAAGCACCTGGTTCACATCCAGCCCCGTTACGTCCCCAAATGAAGGCGGTTTTCCTTTATGGGAAGAGGCCGAAAAGGAGCAACCGTTCTGCACCCTCTGGGGACGTCAACTGGAATGTCTCTCCTAGTTTTCCCTCTTGGCTGCCTGCTGCTTGGCTCTTCCAAGTCCTTGCCGCATCTTGCAATGAGGTTTCGTGCCAGATCTCTGGGTGCCCTGCCTCCGTTTATCTGGGGGCGAGACTTTGCACCGTGGTTGCGGGACCTGGCTTGTGCAAACCGGGACTGTGAGACCAAGCCCAGGTGTTCCAAAAAGGTGCCAAGGCACCAGAGCAAGCAGGGAATGGCCTTGACAACAATGGCCATTGTGGCTACGTGCACGTAAGCTCAAGTCGGACTTGCGGATACTCACTGATCTTCCCGTTTTCCCCTTTCTGCCTCTTTGCCTCTTCCTCCACCAGCTGCTTCTTCCGCTTCTCGGCCTTTGCGGCTTGTTCTTTTCGGTCCTTGTTTTCCTGTGGATGGGAAAGGGGGGCAGGTGGCAATGGCTTTCGGATTGGTACATCCGCAGTCGTTCTGTTTGAGCCGGGTGGCTTTTTTTTGTGCTGCTCGTTTTTTATTGTCAGAGCATTTTTAATGATGCGGCAGCAAGCCACTTCGGAAGCGTTTCCAGGATAAGGCAAGAATGTGAAAGGATAATCATGGCAATAGGTTTCTAGTACTTTCTATCCCAGTCCCTTCTTTTAGGGAGCTTAGATCAATCTGGACGGCTCTCCCACCTGCCCTTTTATCCCACGTTCGGCCCCAATGTCGGTGAATCAGCCATATCTACCGGTTTTCTTGGCTGTTGCCTCAAAACTCAGAAGAAGAGGATCTGGGTTTTATACTTGCTTTTTAACTACTGAAGTGTCTCAGAATCTGCATTTGCTTCCTAGTATCACAGAGTCATAGAATCATAGAGTTGGAAGGGACCTTCTGGGTCATCTAGTCCAACCCCTGCACTATGGAGGACACTCCCAACCCTCTCGCTCATCCACTGTCACCTGCCACCTTCTTGAGCCTTCACAGAATCAGCCTCTCTGTCAGATGGCTCTCCAGCCTCTGTTTAAAAATCTCCAAAGATGGAGAACCCACCACCTCCTGAGGAAGCCTGTTCCACTGAGGAACCTCCCTAACTGTCAGGAACTTTTTCCGGATGTTTAGATGGAATTTCTTTTGTGAGTTAATTTCATCCCATTGGTTCTGGTCTATCCCACCGGGGCAAGAAAGAACAACTCTGCTCCATCCTATATAAATACTTGAAGATGGTTATCAGATCCCCTCTCAGTCGACCTTCACACACAACATGCACCTTTAGACGCTAAAATGACTAAACTGAGGCCATTGTACAGTGGTAACCTTATAATCAGACGAGACTCACTGGAAGTGAGAATAAGGCTAGGAAAAGTGGGAGGCGGCAGGGAAAGAGGAAGACCAACAGGAGATGGATGGACTCCATCAAAGAAGCCATGGCCTTCAGTTGGCAAGACTTGAGTAAGGCCTTCCATTTCTGAACTACTTTCATGTTCAGAGGCAGTCAACCTCTGAATCCCAAGGTCTGGAGGCAACATCAGGGGAAGTCCTTGGGCTCTATGCCCTGTTTTTGGCCATCTAAAGGAACTGGTTGGCCACTGTGTGAGGCAGGAGGCTGGACTAGATAGACAACTGGTCTGATCCAGAAGGGCTCTTCTGATGTTCTTAGGAAGGCCTCAGCCTCTATGCCCTGTTGTTAACCCTCCAGAGGAACTGGTTGGCCACTGTGTGAGACAGGAGGCTGGACTAGATGGTCATATCCAGCAGGGCTCTTCTTATGTTCTTATGTTTTTCCCAACCTTAAGTAGCACAACCCCTTTCTCCCCCTTCAGGATTTCACCACTCCATTCTGCTGCCTCCGTATACCAGCCCAGAGAATGAGACCTTCCCATCATTATAATACCACCCCCGAACATGCTCAGAGTCCAACCTTCAATGCCTTGATGAAGAGATCCCGGAAAGTCTTCATGGTGCCAAAGACATCTTCCAAAGACAATTTGTTTGGGTCCTCACAGAGGTAGGTGGCAAGCTCCACCTTCTTCCTTTCAATATTTTCAAACTCCTCCTCCAGTTTCTGGTTTGCACTTATGCTATCCTGAAAGAGACAGAGTCAGTGTTTTGTTTTGATTTTTAAAGCACTGGCTGACTACTTTGACCTGAGACAGGCTCAAGGTTCTGGTATTAACCTATAAGTGCATCTGCAGTCACGGCCCGACTTATCTGATGGACTGCTTGCCTGCTTATGTCCCCTGCAGGGCACTTTGCTCTGTGAGAGCTAATTTACTGGTGGTCCCTGGCTCGAGGGAAGTTTGTCTGGCCTTCTTGGTCCTAGCCCCGATCTGGTAGAATGAGCTCCTGGAAGAACTGAGGGCCCTGATGGAGCTCTTGAAGTTCTGCGGGGCCTGAAAGACAAAGCTTTTCCACCAGGTCTTCGGTTGAGGCTGCAGCTATTAAGATCTGTGCTCCACTGAATAATATCTATGCAAGTCCCTTTGTACACCTCCGGAGGTGCTATTCATCTGTGTGAATGGGGAGATTGGGAGAGTTACCTGCCGCCAATTGGCCTTGGTTTGTGATGTCCATTGTAAGGGGGTTTGTAATGGGTTTTAATGTGGGGGGATTTATTCTGAATTGTTAGCCCCCACAATGGTCAATGGGAGTGGTGGGACAGAAGTCAGTCAGTCAAATAAATAATTAAAATAAATGCTGGACAGTTTAAGTACATGGTGAGGGAGCTTTGGTCTGTCAAGCCGACCTGAATGGCTTTTTCGTACTGGGCTTTCACTTCGTCCGGCGAGGCTGACAAGTCCTTCTTGAGTTTCAGCAGTTTCTTTAAATTGGAACTGGATTCAGACCGTATCACATCAAGGTTGACTCTGGGGGGAAAGAAAGGACATGCTGTAAAACTATATAGATAAAGAACAGCTGGCTCCTCGGAAGGCCCAGAAAACTGGATGCGCAGATAATGGAAAGGATTCTACTTTCAGAACTCAACTTTATCATTAAGACTTAAAAACAGGTTGAAGGACGTAGACCCTTTCTAAGGCCCAGGGGATGAATGTTTGTTTCATTAAGACATAAAAACAGGTTGAAGGACTCAGGCCGTTCTAAGGCCCAGGGGATGAATGTTCGTTTCAGATCCTCCCCCTTCCTCCTCACAACACCCTGTGCCAATGCCATTTCCCCCATCAGCTGGAAAACAAACAGACATGCGTGAAAGACAAATCCCCTTTTGAAGTCCTTTGCAAGATATAAAAGTCCTCCAAAAAGCTGGATTTCCCCCCAGGCATGGTGATTTTTGAGTAGAGGTCCCAGCCTCCAGGTGGGACCAGGAGATCCCCTGGAATTACAGCTCCTCTCCAGACTACAGAGGTTCTCCCCTGGAGAAAATGGATGGTTTTGCTTTGTATGTGGCCTCAACAGTGCTAATCCTAACCACTATGCAACCGAAGGAATTGAATTGTGGCCAATCCTAGGCTCTGCTTGCTATGGACTTACAGACAAATGAGAAGCACCCGTTAAAGACCAATCAGGTTCTTTGGCGGGCTGCCACAAATGTGTATAAGTTTGTGTCCCTTCCCTAGTTGTTGTTCAATATTTGGTTGTGTTTGGATTTAATAAAGAACTGTGTTTTTGGAGAAATTCTAGCCTGTGTCTATCAAACTGCAGACTCTGTGGCCCTGTCCTCCCCAGGCACCATCCCCAAATCTCTAGGGATTTCCCCACCCGGAACTGGTGTTGAAGGCTATTAAAGAACTTTGTCATGTCATCCAGTGCTTCTAGATCTATTGACCACGGTACTAGAGTATTAGTGACGTGTATCAATAAGAACACAAAGATCTGGGAGACTGGGGTTTGAATTCCCATGCTATCATGAGGTTCACAAGTGCCGTTGCGTCTGTCACTCTCTTATCTCAACCTGTTTGAAAGGCGAAAAATATATGCATCCATTATGCATTCAAATGTACTAGGCAGACAGCATGCAATGATAAAATCCAATTTTGATGAAGAGATCATCCATATACGGTTGGATCATCCACATGCAATCGCCAATAAATATCTCCAGACAGTTTATTGTATTCAGCACAACTTATTAGGAATAAGGTAAAGCTGTGCTCTTGTCTAGCTCGACAGAAATTAATCTGGGAGGAGGCTGACTTTCGATCCATTTCTAATCCTCTGTCAAGAAGATCTCCTTTAAATCCTTGCCCTGCTTTTTTTGAAAATTGGGGGAAAGCTATCCAAATGAAGCAGGGGTCAATAAAACGTCGTTCTTTGCCCTTTGGTACCAGCATGGCTTTATGGAATTCGGAAGGTGGATTTGACGGCGAGATTAATGTACCAAACTAGATGTTGGGCTAGAAACTCCGAATTACAAGGAGAGACTTGTTGAGGAATATTCAACGCAAAGAAACAGGGACTGATCGAGAGTCTGAGTTCCCTCTCAGGGAATGTGCTGAATCCCCCTTTTAAAAGCTATTTAAACTAAAGGCTATCGCTACACTTTGGGACAAGGACCTCTGTAAGATCTCTACAAATCATTTCGGCAATGAGTCGAACCTCTAGGTGGCGCCTGGAGAGCTCCTGTTTTTATGAAGGAGCTCCAGGGAGCCAAGATCAGCTGCTTCCCTGGAGAAAATGCCTGCTCCAGAGGGTGGACTTGAGGGCCTTATGTTCTGCTGAGGGCCCTCCCCACCCCACTCCAAACCCTCCCCTCACCAGGCTCTGTCCTCAAAATCTCCAGATATTTCCCAGACCAGACCTGGCAACCCTACTTTAGAGCAGACAACACACACACACACATCATGCATTCTTACCCAGCAGCTTTTGAAACACGTTCAAGATCATTGGGAAGCTGCAGCAAGTCGGTGTGAGACCTTTCCACTTCCTGGGAGCAAAAACACGGAGGGAGGGGAAATATCAGATTGTTTATTCTGTTTTGCATACTAGGTAGTGGAACAGCGATAAAAATGCGTCCTCTTAGTCTCTTTGGAACTACTGTCCGGGTGGTTCATATCAAGGGTTTCCAGATCCCTTGGTATAAACTGGCCTGGGCAGGGGTCCCCCGTGTTTAGGACATACCTCCCCGCACCGCAGCCCCCCTGCAACCAAACTGGAATAACCATTGCAAATTAACATGACATGCTGACGTCACCCGGAAGAGATGCTGGTACATTGCGTGTGTGTGTGACTCTCTGGTTTTGGAGCAAAACTCTGTGATCAGAAGCTAATTCTACCATAGAGTTTTCCTCCAAAAGCCTGAGCACCCCCCCCCCCGATGTTGCTGATGTTCTGACATCACTTTTGGGCAGGGGTAGTCAAACTGCGGGCCTCCAGATGTCCATGGACTACAATTCCCAGAAGCCCCTGCCAGCATTTGCTGGCAGGGGCTTCTGGGAATTGTAGTCCATGGACATCTGGAGGCCCGCAGTTTGACTACCCCTGCTTTTAGGGAATGTCAGCATGCTGCATTAATTTCCAGAATGTGCACCCCCCCCCCTTCCCCAGCCAGCAGCTAAAAGGCACCTGGCAATTCTTTTAATACCATCAGAGGCCAAGCTGGCTGGCACTGCTAGGAAAGAGAGTTGGCAGGCTGCAGTGTCAACCTCCTGGGAGGAAGTGAGGGGTGAGGCCTGGTGTGCCAGCATGCCTATGTCACTTCCAACAAAACCCAGAAGTGACATAAGGGATGCTCTAGCAGTTTGTGAGTACTGTTATGAATCATAGAATCAAAGAATCATAGAGTTGGAAGGGGCCATACAGGCCATCTAGTCCAACCCCCTGCTCAACGCAGGATCAGCCCAGAGCATCCTAAAGCATCCAAGAAAAGTGTGTATCCAGCCTTTGCTTGAAGACTGCCAGTGAGGGGGAGCTCACCACCTCCTTAAAGGTAAAGGTAAAGGTATCCCCTGTGCAAGCACCGAGTCATGTCTGACCCTTGGGGTGACGCCCTCCAGCGTTTTCATGGCAGACTCAATACGGGGTGGTTTGCCAGTGCCTTCCCCAGTCATTACCGTTTACCCCCCAGCAAGCTGGGTACTTATTTTACCGACCTTGGAAGGATGGAAGGCTGAGTCAACCTTGAGCCGGCTGCTGGGATTGAACTCCCAGCCTCATGGGCAAAGCTTTCAGACGGCTGCCTTACCACTCTGCGCCACAAGAGGCTCTTACCACCTCCTTAGGCAGCCTATTCCACTGCTGAACTACTCTGACTGAAAATTTTTTTCCTGATATCTAGCCTATATCGTTGTACTTGAAGTTTAAACCCATTACTGTGTACTTGAAGTTTAAACCCATTATGCTTTTACTATAGAGCATTTGCCTAATTCTAGAGTGGCCCCAGGTCACTTCTTGGTTTTTTTTTACTGGAAGTGGTGTAAACTTGCTTGGATGATGACAGAACACCTGAGTCCTATTTCCTCCCACTGGTACCCGAAGTGCCAGCAGCCAATGGGAGGGAATCTCTACTAGAAAAGCAAGGGGAAAAGACCATCCCAGAAAAGCCTTTTACAGTGGACTCTCAAGTGGAGTTGCCCCTTACTAAGTGAATTGACTTAGGAGGGTGTATTTCTGGTTAGGACTGCATTGTTAAGCTGGTTTAGAAGTGAAGGGAAGCTAGTGGGCATATGTGCTTGTAAAGACCCGTGGAATCAAACAACCAAATGGGAGATAATTTTTCATAGCAAACAGTTATGCAGAAAAGGCAGGACATGCATACAACCCACCTTCCCCAAGACCCAGCATAAATGTTTCCACCTTTCAAGCCTTTTAGTTAAACTATGCATGTATAAGCCAGAGAAAGTGATGTCAGTTTAAGCTATATTTTCATCAATGGAGTTGAACATCAGAACGAACTGCACTGAGATCTAATCCTGGAAACGAATGGGTTGAACTTAAGCTCTGAATTTCGACAACAAAATTTGAGTCCTATAGCACATGAGGACCCACGAAGATTTATTCAAGGTGTGAGCTTTCGAGTGCAGGCACTCTTCCTCAGAATTCTGAGATGGTGAATTGAGGCGCAGGACTCAGCAGTAAAATACCTCCAAAATGTGGTGAAGTAGAGTAATTCGGGTTTGGTTCGCTTTGGTTTCAGTTAACTTGAGCAAGGTGCCAATTTTAAAGCCGTCGGCGTCTCCTGTGTGACTTCCCTAAGAAAGGAAACCGAATTAAATCAGAAAAAGGTGTGGACAACCCCTGCATCAGGCACTGAGGAAATTTAGATACTTGCATTTTGGCATAAGAATAAGAGATTTCTTTTACACCCTGCTTTTCACTACCCAAATGAGTCCCAAAATGTCTTACTTTTCCCTTCCTCTCCCCACAACAGACACCCTGTGAGGTGGGGGGGGGTTGAGAGTGCTCTGAGAAAGCTGCTCTGGGAGAACAGCTCCGACTGAACTGTGACTGGGTCAAGGTCACCCCGCGAGCCCCATGTGGAGGAGCGAGGAAACCCGGTTCGCCAGATTAGAGTCTGCCGCTCTTAACCACTACACTAAACTGTTTGCACAAAGATATATGGCAGAAAGAAGAATACTTACATAGTTCAAAAAGTTTCCAACTTTGAGGATCAATTGGCAGAAAACTGGCAGCCGTTGGCTTTGGAGGAGATCTGGGAAAAAATTTTTAAATTTTTTTACACTTTTTTTTTTACAACTTGAGCATCTTCAGCATCACTAGTAGGGTATATCTGTCAAAGTTAGCCGGGGAGTTAAAATTATGCGCAGTTCACCCATTTATCAATAAACACTCAGCGCTGTGAAAACTTTGGGGCAGTTTGAAATCCTGTAGAACTAAAGGTCAAGCTATGTGTTATGCTAATAACAGGGCTCCTGCCAAAAATGGCAGTCGGGTGTCCGGAGTCTTTCTCTTCCAGCCGCAACATCTGGTAGAAAACAACCCCTGCTTCATCTATAATGCTGTGATCCTCCATCTGGCCACCTTGGAGCAAGAGGAGGGAGAGCCAGAATAGCATAACATCATGATATGGTAAATCCTACTTAAACATTAGGGAGGAGAAAGGCAGACCTGGAGCTGCCCTTTTCAGCAGCAGTCACGCGTACAGTCCCTACTGAAAACACCTTTCTGATTATATCCTCTTTGTGTCAAAGTCCCCAGCAAGAGAGCAAGGCTTCCTTGACTCCCCTCTAGTGGAAACGGCATCTTTTTCAAAGTGGTATTAGGCCAGAGGAGGAAAAATTCAGCTAGGACTGGGTAAAACCACCCCCAAAATGGCCCGAGGACCGACGGACGTTGCTAATATCATTCCTGAAGCATTGAGAATGGTGAATTTATGAAAGATCCGTCATGTTTATCAGGCGATTTATTCAGAATGCATCATTATTTCACTGCCACAGAGAAGCTGTTAAGTGAGAGGCAGCAAAGACAGCCAGGGTTAACTGAGGCTTCTTTTTGAATACTGTTGCTATGCAGATGGGGTTAGTACACTGCATACCAAACAGATACGGCTTTTTTCCACTCCTGTCGCCAGCCAAATGTGGAGATTCTAAACACAGAGATGGCCCAGGCCAGGCCTACGGTCCATGTAGAGTGAGCACACACACACACACACACGCACGCACCTTCACAGGCCCTCCTGACTGTTTCTGCTTTGGGCTGTAGCATCTCCAGTACGACCGTGGTCTCTTCACACATCAGCATGCACTCAATCCGCAGTTCGTAGCTAAGATGGAAAATCAGGAGAGATGCTGTGAGACAGATTCACGAGAGAGCAGGTAAGTGCTCTTTGGGCTAGCTGTGTCACTGAAATTCTAGTGACACGTAGGAGATAGGCCAGAGCGAAATTGTAACACGGTACTGCTTTGAACGTGCTCCAGCCGGCGTCGCTTAACCGCAAGCACCACAATCAAGTTAGAATTCTAAAACATTGTAACACTAACAGGAGAGTAAAGGTTGATGGCTAGGTGAACCTAGAATGCACATTGCCCTGACATGGGTAGCCCAGGCTAGCCTGATCCCATCCTATCTCAGAAACTAAGCAGAGTCGGTCGTGGCTAGGATTTGGATGGGAGACCACCAGGGACGACCAGGGTTGCTAAGCAGAGGCAGGCAATGACAAGCCACCTCTGAGTGTCACGGATGGCCAAACAGTGCCTCTCCTGATGTTCATGGACTCAGATTCCCATGAGCCCTTGTCAATTGGCCATGCTGGCAGGGGCTCATGGGAATTGCAGTCCATGAACATCTGAAGAGCCACAGTTTGGCCGCAACTGTTTGGCACTTCCCATCAACTCAGGTTGCAATACTGTTACTGCTTACCTGTTTCTGAACTCCGACAGGTATGGCGCCTGGCCCTGAAATGTCCCTCTAGGTTGCAGTTAGTCACATATTTTGTCACTAGTGCCCCGTTTCAAGAAAACAAATTTTGGGGGAGAGCGGGCAATGCCCATTCTGCTACGGTTTGGACATTTATAGTGTAAACTGTGTGCAAATTGAACACGGTAGTAGAAGAAACAGGTGTGCAGCCCCTTAGAAGTCATTTACCTAGGAACCCCGAGGAGGAGGAGATAGAACTGGTCGGCATTTGCCAGCTTCTCCCTTTCTTCTTTGAAGGATTTCAAGTTTTCTTCCTAACGAGGAGACAGGAGCAGTGTCATAGCTGGATAACTGCGTAGCTACTTACAACACAAAGAAGAACGGAATGAAGAGAATTTTAAACAACGACAAAATGCCTTACTTCGAGCTTTTCCGGTAGGAGTTTCAGCAGCTGCTTGAGAACCTCCACGTCAAACTTCGCCCGGTCTCCTCTCTGAATCATATCAACCACCTCCTCATTTTTGCTGCAGACAAGACAAGACTGCAGATTAGAAGCAATCAAAGTGTTCGCGTTTATAAGGTGTGGAGAGAAGGATGGGAGGAGGGAAGCTTGAGGCTAGGATCCAAGACCGTTTGGATTGGCGAGATGGAC
This sequence comes from Paroedura picta, assembly GCA_003118565.2. Lineage (NCBI taxonomy): Eukaryota > Metazoa > Chordata > Lepidosauria > Squamata > Gekkonidae > Paroedura > Paroedura picta. The sequence continues at coordinate 156,666,140 of BDOT02000002.1, read as the reverse complement.
AAAGCGATACTTCAAGCACCGCACGATGGACCAAAGGAACTCACCGCCACAAGATGTGATGAAATGGTCACTAGCCAAGCTGGCTTTGAAAAAGGAATAGGTTAATTTAAGGAGGACAGGCCCACGAGTGACTAAGAGCCACTTCCCTGTGTAGTATACTAATTCTGGTACTGATACTAATCTTATCCATGGTTCCTCCTCCATTCCGGAATATGGCAAAACCTGCCACGGGACATATTCGAGGGAAAGACATTTAATCTTGCTAGATGCAGTGCCTTCCTTGCCTCAGGGGAGTCCAAGGAATAAAGATAAATGGGTAGAGTTTTATAGGAAACAGAGATACCCCCTAAACATGGAGATCTACGCTTATATGTAAACTAGCTTCAAAGCCCTTTCCTAAGAACGGGCCCTGAAAGGGTCCACTCCTCTGGCCCCTGGCCAGGCAGCTTAAGGTGGTTTTGGGCCGCAGCTGGCAGTCGGATCAAGTGGGGCGGGCGGGGGCTGGGCAGCTCGTTAGCGGGGCCGAGACAGAGCTGCTTAGCAGGCAGTCAGCAGGCCGGGAGGCCCTCATCAGCAGGCCCAGCCTAGCAGGCCAGGAGGCCCTCGTTAGCAGGCCCTCCACCACGACCCTTTGCCCAGGGCCCTCTCCCCTTACCTGCTGCTGGCTCCAGGCACTGAGGCGTTTGAGAGCAAAGAGGCTAGAGTCCAGGGACAGAGGGCGGGAGCTGCATGGTTCAGGGCCAATCAGGGCAAAGCTGCTGCACCCTGATTGGCCCTATTCCAACTTGGAAAGCCGGACACGTCCCACCCCCTAGGCTGTTTCATAAATATATAGAGGAACAACAATGGATAAGGATGTTCTACAATGTTTTATATAAACTGCCCACAGCTGTATGGTGGTATGAAAACCTAAATAAATAAATAAATGAATGAATCAATGAATGAATCAACAAATGAGAGGAGAACCAGATCTTGCAGAACCTAGAAGTTGAGAGCTCATGTCTAGAATGGGACCGTTTTCAAGGGCATGCACATTTGATCCAGTGATCCCTGGAAATCGCAGATCTCCGCCGCCGCTACAGAGATCTTCTTTTGATGGGTTCTTCCCCCAAATTTGCCCAGACCGTGCACAAAATGGCACTGTTTTTTGGAAGGCTCAGAGGAGAGCTTTTCGGAAAGTCCGCTTTAGACATCTTACCATCTAAATTGCTTCAAGAAGATGTTCAAATTGAGACTCTTCTTCGAATCCAGGAATGTGATCTGTGCAGGGGGAGGAAACAGGAGTTTATATTAGTCTTAATAAAATCTCACTCAGCTAGGCATCTATTTCCAGCCCGTTCCAACTTTTTTTACCGTTGAGAAACCCTTGAAATATTCATCAGGCTTTGAAAACCCCAAGAAGTGGCACCACGATGCAGAATATGGTTGGGAAGCACAGCTGTGGACACGCCCACCTGGGGCCCCTCCCCTTCTCACCCCCCCAGTTCCATCATTGGCCATTTTGAGAGGAGGGGGTGTCAACATGACCATATGTGGTCATTTCATGCAATAATTTTAAGTTTAATAATTTTTTGAAAATATATAAACAATGAATTCACTTCCACCCATTTGGGAAACCCTTGCAGGGCCGTTCAGAAACCCCAGGGTTTCACAAAACCCTGGTTGAGAAAGCTTGGTGTAGATAGATCAAACCAGCGAAGCATGATGGTACGGAGCCAGTGTGAGTCGGATTAGTATCTGGGAGATCTTGGTTCGAATCCCCACTCGGGCCACGAAAGCTCACTAGGTGATTTGGGGCCAATCACATTCTCTCAGCCTAATCTGCCTCACAGGGTTGTTGTGAGAGTACAATGGAAGGAGAACAGTGTAAGCTGCTATGGGTCCCCATTGAAAAGACAGAAAGGGCTCAAAGGAATCAAACAAGGGATACATAAAATAAACAGGATGATTAGATCGTTGAACTCGACCTGTGGAGATCCAGGCTCAAATAGTTTATATTCTATATGCTTTGTATTCTTGGAGACAACAGTGTATTCTTGGAGACAACAGATTTTGGAGTTTTGGGCCCAATGGTGGACCTCCTGATTTGAAAAATGGGCCCAACTTTCTCACGTGCTATTATTCACCATCAATTGTGGGAGATTCAGACCACTATCTGACTTTATCTAGACAGAGGGAGCCATGAACATCAGGGTGCAGACACTGGATATCTTGAGCAGCTTCATAGTTTATTTAAAAGCCGTTTTACCACGATTTTAACTGTTTCCCATCTATTCTATTTGACATTTTTTATTGTTATTTGCATTTCTAATTTTGTACGCTGCCCAGAGCCAGCTACCGGGATAGGCGGTACAGAAATATAATACACTTAAACTTAACTTAAAACAAATCCCAGCTTGCTATGAAGCACACTGAGTGACCTTGGACCACGGACTCCCTTTCAGCCCGACTTCTTCAAAGGACAAAAGGCGGCCATCAAAAGGCGGCCACATAAGGACAAAATGGCGGCCATCACGGGAGAGGGTGTGGTAAAAATGCATGAAATGAAGAAATCACCAGTCCTCTCTGCTGATATCCATGTTAGTTAAGAACCCAAAAGAAACAGCCTTCGACCATCTGAAAAATGTCCCCAACTTGTCTGCTAGAGAAGATCCTTGAAGCACTCCAGGTGACCAGATCTTTGTGAGGTAACTTTACTGGCACCCCTGGGCGGAATGTGCTGGATGTGTCACTATAGAACGAATCTCCGCGTACCTCTTTGGGTTCCATCTTCACTGGGGCAGCTCCCTTTTCCTTGGGCTTTGTTTGCGGGAAGCAAAACAGCTGTTCGATGCTCGAATAATCCGGCTCGATGACTTCCTCAACGCTGCTTGTGTTGGAAGCCCACATGGAATGGCCTTCTGCAAGACAAAAGACACCCTGGCTAGCTGCGCCGGCCGTTTTGCAGACAAACGTGGCCCTCCGAAGTGAAACACCATGTGGGACCTAGACAGAAGAATTGCTTCTAAAAATGGACGCCGTGGAACCATTTGCTCTCGCAAGGGTGGCCAAGCTGTGGCCCTCCAGATGTTCACGGACTACAATTCCCACGAGCCCCTGCAAACTGGCCATGCTGGCAAGAGCTCGTGGGAACTGTAGTCCATGAACATCTGGAGAACCACAGTCCAGCCACTGCTGGATGCCATATATTATGTATATAGACTAGTACAGGTGCACTGGAAAACCAATATAGCAATAAAAAATATCCAAGTAGAGTCGTCTCTCTTCAGTTTTCATTGTTTTTTTTAATTCTTACTTCATACAAGTAACTTGTATGTACATGTTACAAGTACAAGTTACTTGCATGAAGTAAGAATTAAAAAACAACAGAAACTGAAGAGCAGGGGTAGTCAAACTGCAGCCCTCCAGATGTCCATGAACTACAATTCCCAGGAGCCCCCTGCCAGCATTCGCTGGCAGGGGGCTCCTGGGAATTGTAGTCCATGGACATCTGGAGGGCCGCAGCTTGACTACCCCTGCTGAAGAGAGACGACTCTACTTGGATATTTTTTATTGCCATATTGGTTTTCCAGTGCACCTGTACTATTCTATATCTGTTTCTTCACTGGAACCTACCCCTCCCAGTTCATTCATATCTTATGCATATAGCAACCTCAATGTGCCCAAGGCCTTACCGATAGGGTTGGGAAATCCCTAGAGATTTTGGGGTGCAGCCTGAGGAAGGCGGGGTTTGCAGAGGGGAGGGGACTCAGCAGGGTCCAGGGTCCCAGAGTCCATCCTCCAAAGCAGCCATGTTCTCCAGGTGAGCTGATCTGTCACCTGGAGCTCAGTTGTATTCCCAGAAGATCTCCCGACACAACCTGGAGGCTGGCAGCCCTGCTAGCAAAGTACCTCTGCCTTGAGGAGCTTACAATCTAAGTCTAATGCGGGGATGCCAGCCTCCAGGTGAGACCTGGGGATCCCTTGAAATTACAGCTGGTCTGCGGACTACAGACATTAGTTCCCCTGGAGAAAATGGATGTTTTGGAGGAATCAGCTGTATGGGCTTTGTACCTCACTAAAGTCCCTGTCCTATTCAGGGACCATCCTCAAATCTTCAGGAGTTTCCAACCTGGATCTGTCAACCCTACCCACAATCCCCTGCTGTTAAATAAACAAACACATTTCTGCATGCCAGTTGAAATTGTGCTGGTGAATTACATGGGCATTCGTCTTAGCAAGAAGAGCTCCGGGGTAGGGGTGGGGAGAGAATACGGAGGTGCACTCACCTTTGACCACGTTGGAGGGGAGCTTCTGCCAGTTCAGTTTCTTCATCCTGAGCGTGGGCATCCTCACCCTCTTGGGGAACGGTCTGGCATACCCAAGCGAAGAACTGACCTGGGCCACCACCACTTCCTCCATGTTGCCCCCTAGAGGTGGGGGCGGGGGAATCCCCCCCATGCCAGGCAGTGGGGGAGGGGGTGGCACTCCTCCTACACCCGGCAGAGGCGGAGGTGGGGGTGGCATTCCTGGCAGCGGGGGAGGTGGCGGGATCCCGGCCATGCCAGGGAGAGGCGGAGGTAGGGGTGGCATTCCCGGAAGAGGTGGCGGCGGCGGGATTCCGGTCATGCCAGGGAGAGGGGGAGGTGGGGGTGGCATTCCCGGAAGAGGAGGCGGGGGTGGGATCCTGGTCATGCCAGGAAGAGGTGGTGGAGGTGGAGGGAGGCCTGAAGCAACGATCATGGCTCCAGGCAGAGGAGGTGGAGGTGGTGGAGGAGGTACCGACATGGCCGCTGCTCCGGGGAGTGGAGGAGCTGGGGGTGGCGGCGGAGGGGCAGTCGACGGAGGGCAGCTTTGCCCTGGCAGTGCTGAGCAAAGGGACAGCTCGGACGAGGTGATGGTCTCAGGGGCATGGGGTGGCTCTGGAATGGATGGGACGCCAGAAGGGCAGTTCTGGTTGGCTGGAGGGCAGTTCTGGTTGGCTTGCAAAAGCATCCCCAGGTCTTCGCTCGTCTGCGTGCTCTCGTTGACCTTGTTGGCTAGCTTTTTGGGCCCCGGACTGCGTTTCTTTGGGCCCTTCTTGATGGACAGCAGTCTCTCCATCACTTCTTCTACGCTGTTGTCTTGGACTGAGAGATGAGAAAAGCAAATGGGTGGTTCGGAACGGTGAGAGTACCGCTGAAGTCAGATTATCTGTATTCTGGGAGGGCGGTATATAAATATATAAATAAATAAAAGCACAAATAAATAAATGCATCCAATGCCTGGAAGGACACGCAGCCCGACCAACAGGAAAACAACTTTCGGGGATTGCTTCCTCAAGACCGTTGTGGAAGGTTCTTTATGGCGTCTCCACTCACTAACTTGTGGAACTCCCTGACACAGGATCTAATGATAGCCACTAATTCAGTGGATTTAGAAAGGGGATTAGAAATATTAATGAGAGGTCCATCCATGACGATTGGCCACAATGACTAAATATGGCCTCCCTGTTCAGAGGCAATAACCCTCTGAATAAAGGGGTTATGCCTCCATATCATGTACTTCAGCACATTGGTTGAAAACCCTTGGTTAAAATTAATGTTTTACAAATATGACGAACGTTTGGATACCATGTTTTTGATACTGGTGTTTGGATATTGAAAGGGCTGGAAACCCATGGGTCTTCTGAGAAAGGGGTCTACAGGTGGGCGTCCTCATACCAGGTGAACCATTCGGCTCAACATCCTTTGCTAGCCCCCTATGCAAACAAAGAGCATGCCATTACCTCGCTCCCAGAATCCTCTGCAACGGGCAGGGGTCCTAAGGAATAGGCAGGCGGATTCCTGGGCTAACCGAGTGGTGTAGAAAAGGCTCCCTGAGTTAAGGCATTTCTGATTCTGATATGGCCGATCCTATATTGAGCAGGGGGTTAGACTAGATGGCCCGTATGGCCCCTTTCAACTCTATGATTCTGTGATCATAGAATTACAGATTCATAGAGTTGGAAGGGGCCATACAGGCCATCTAGTCCAACCCCCCTGCTCAACACAGGACCAGCCCAAATCATCCTAAAGCATCCAAGAAAAGTGTGCATCCAACCTTTGCTTAAAGACTTCCAGTGAGGGGGAGCTCACCACCTCCTTAGGCAGCCTATTCCACTGCTGAACTACTCTGACTGTGAAACATTTTTTCCCCTGATATCTAGCCTATATTGTTGTACTTGTAGTTTAAACCCATTACTGCGTGTCCTCTCCTCTGCAGCCAACGGGAACAGCATCCTGCCCTCCTCCAAGTGACAACCTTTCATATACTTAAAGAGGGCTATCATGCCCCCTCTCAACCTCCTTTCCTCCAGGCTGAACATTCCCAAGTCCCTCAACCTATCTTCATAGGGCTTGGTCCCTTGGCCCCAGATCATTCCATTAATATGGCTTCAGATCTCTGGAAGCTGCCTCCAGTAGTGTGGAAGGAACAAGGCATTTGTTTAGACGCCTGGGGCGTCACCAGTTATTCTCTTTCATGCCCAGCGGGTTTGTTTGTTTCATGCCCAGCACCCACAATGACAGTAAACTCAAGCGGAGACACTAGATGGGAGGGACCCGAGCTTTAATGCTAGGGCGTTCTCCTTCCATCAGACGAAGGTTCCCCATGTCAGTTAGTCATGGCTTGAGGTAGGAAGAAGGAAACGGGGTCATACCGCCTTATTGTAAATGACTAGGATGAATTACGAGTTTGTACAAGATGTCTCTTATGGGGAAATGCCACATTGCGGTGACATTCTCCTCTGTCACGAAAAGACCTTTTTTTAAAAACGAGCCATGCTGGATCTGGCCCTTGCGTTCTGAGAAGTTAACAGACGTTCAAGAATAAATTAAGAGGAGGAAAAAGACCCTAGGTCTCGTCATCTTTGCCTTGCATTACGCACTGCACCACTGCATCATGGGTTACGGGGTGCTTACAACTTACTATAATTGGCAAGCAGGATGGCTCTGTTGATGAGGATTTCTAAGGACTCCCACAGTAGCATGCTGGAGCACCTCGAGTTATGCACTGCATCATGGGTTACGGGGTGCTAACTACTTACTGTCATTGGTCACCAGGATAGCTCTGTTGATGAGGATTTCTAAGGATTCCACAGTAGCATGCTGGAGCGCCTCGAGTTATGCACTGCATCATGGTTTGTGGGGTTCTTACAACTTACTACCATTGGCCAGCAGAATGGCTCTTTTGATGGGGATGCTCCCACAGTAACATGCTGGAGCGCCTCTAGTTATGCACGGCATAATGGGTTACGGGGTTCTAACAACTTACTGTCATTGGCCAGCAGGATGGCTCTGTTGATGAGGATTTCTAAGGACTCCCACAGTAACATGCTGGAGCGATGAGATGGCTCTAAATGCAAGAGGCTCTGGAGAATGGACAGCAGTTGGACAGAGATGGGGAAGCTGCTCACCTGAAATTCAAAGTGGGGGTCTTCTATTAAAAAAATGAACCAGGTATAATAATAACAATAAAGTTCCAATAAGTCACAACTGACATATGGGAACCCAGGAGGTCCCTTCCAACTCTATTATTCTATGATTCCATGGTTCTATCTTTCCCACCTATACTCCCCGAAGAGCATTAAGATCTATCAGCCAAAATCTGCTATAGGTCCTTGGCCTTAAAGAGATAAAAACTGGTCTTGACCAGGATCAGGGACTTCTTGACCTTGGCCCCAGCCTGATGGGTCTTTCCAGTCAGCAGACCAGCTGTATGCCCTTTCACAGAGCAGCCAGGATGGTCTGGAATAAGACAACTTCATACACATTGGGTGGAACCCGGTCTAAAATGTCCATGCACCAAAGGACTTCTGAACATGGAAACGGGACCTACTGCCTACCCACTCACACCTGATGTGGAACACATGAACCCATGGCACTACCTTACACCAAACCAAAGCCCTTGGCCCATCAGGATCAGCATTATCTGTTATTCCCTCAAATCACCTACCACTTGGTCCTTCTAAGTGGAGATGCTGAGGATTGAACCTGGAACCTTCTGCATGCCAAGCAGATTTCCTACCACTGAGCCACAGCCCTTCCTTTACTCCAGGGTTTCAAGTGGGGATCTTTCTCATCACCTCCTGCCTGGTTATTCAATTGGAGATAGCGGGGATTGAACCCAGGACCTTCTGCATGCCAAGCAGATCCTCTACCACTGAGCCATGGTCTCTCCCCACCACCTCCTCCTCCTGCTGCTGCTCAAAATGCTCCCTTCAATGTTGCTCTTGGGGAGAAGGGTGAGATGGGAGCAGGAAGTCTGCCAAAAGAGGGGGGAATTGCCAAAAATCTCCCCCATCTTTGCAAGCCTGGATCTTTTTAATGACTATTGTTATTAAAAATAACAGAAAAACACTGGGGGGGTATATCAAAAGAGCAGGTGGTACTCACTTTGTTGAATAGCGAGGAGAAAACTGCGTGATGATCACTCATGTCAATCCCGTCGCATATCCTGAGCAACTCCTCATCGTCCTCAGACTTGGCCTCCTCAAAAGTCTCACACTGGATCAGCAAGTCCTCATCCTCGATATCCCTGCAGGGAGCCCGTTGCAGGAAAATGTGAACCATGGCCCCAACGACATACATCAGTGTGTCTCAGTGTCCATGGAGTTAGAAAACCATTGCTCCTCCCCATTCACGACAAACAACCCCGCAATAACCTTTGCTGACCTAGGTTTAGTATTTGCAAGTATACCATTCTCTGTCCACACTGCACGAAGGAAAGGTGCTCTTTATGCAATAGATGTTGAGAATGTGTGTGCATTTGGTTGTGACTGCAGCCAAGATCTGCAGTTCAAGGGATGTTGCAGTTAAGAGCTGTGGACTCAGACCTGAACCAGGTTTGACTCTCCTTCCCATGCAGCTAGCTGGGTGATCTTGGACCACTCACAGTTCTCTTAGAGCCGTTCTCCCAGGCCCGCCTACCTCACAGGGTATGTGTTGTGGGGAAGGGAAGATGATTGTAAGCTGCTTTGGGACTCCTTTGGTTCGTGAAAAGGAGGGTACAAAACAAACCTTCTATATTTATAGAAGAAAAAGAAGAGTTGGTTCTTATATGCCGCTTTTCTCTACCCAAAGGAGTCTCAAAGTGGCTTACAATTGCCTTCCCTTTTCTCTCCCTACAACAGACACCCTTTGAGGTGGGTGAGGCTGAGAGAGCCCCAATACTACTGCCTGGTCAGAACAGCTTATCAGTGCTGGTTGAGCCCAAGGTCGCCAGCTGGCTGCATGTGGAGGAGGAGTGGGGAATCAAACCCAGCTCACCAGATTAGAAGCCACTGTTCTTAACCACTACACCAAGCTGGCTCCCACCTGGTGGAATGAGCTCCTGGAAAAGCTGCGGGAATCTAATGGCATTCAGTTATGGCTCCCTCTCACCTCCCCTGCTGGGAGTTGTGTTAGGTTACACGAGTTAGACCGCCATGTTGTATATTTATGTGCTCTGTAGTTTCATGTCCTTTGTATTCATGTCCTCTAACACAGGGGTAGTCAACCTGTGGTCCTCCAGATGTCCATGAACTACAATTCCCATGAGCCCCTGCCAGCAAATGCTGGCAGGGGCTCATGGGAATTGTAGGCCATGGACATCTGGAGGACCACAGATTGACTACCCCTGCTCTAACATGTATTCACATGTATTCATGTCCTCTAACACGAGAAAATCCAAGTAAAAATCCAAGTAAATAAATTTAATGTTTCAATGAGGTTTTATTGGTTTTTTTAGTTTCAGTTGGCTAATATTGTAATCCGCCACCAACCGGTTCCCAGGAGTGGCAGGAAATAAATTGAAATAATAATAATATTAATAACAACAACAACAACAGCAACAATAATAATGCTATAAGGCTCCATGAATTCATTTTTTAAAGCATGGTTTAAGGCAGGGGTGGCCTAACTGTGGCTCTCCAAATGTCCCTGGACTACAATTCCCATGAGTCCTTGCCATGGGAACTGTAGTCCATGGACATCTGGAGAGCCACAGTTTAGCCACCCCTGGCTTAAGGCCTTATGGGGGTGGGACATGAATTCTGCATTTTGGTACATCTGGATTACAATCAGCAGATGATGAAAATCAAACCAAGAGAATATCTCCCCAACTCAGTTATTAGCTAGTCTGATCTGGTGAAAAATTCCTTCGCCGACCTGAATACGGTGGTTGGTCAGACCCCGAATTCCGACAGGAACTATCAATTGACTCTTTCAGAGGCAAACGTTACTGTAGTGTCGAACTCCTGCCTCCTTCTGTATCTGCCCTTGATATAGTATGGTGTCAAACAGAGCAGAGAGAAAGAAAAATCTGCAGTCATGCTGGTTGGCTCACAGCTGATCAAGGGAAGGCCTTCCACATTCTTTCCACCGCTATTTTATAACCCCGCAAAAGAAAATCTCAAACACTGAATAAAATCACTTACCGTAGCTTGGTCAGAATGTCCAACAGCTGGAGACCTGGAAGGAGCCAAATAACAAAAATTGACTGATGCTGTCTGCTATTTACTGAATCTTTTGCCAGACAGAAGGGGAGAAATGTTACAAAGAACAGATAAAAGGAAAAAAAAAAAAAACACACCCCAAACTGGAATAGTTAGGACCCGGAAGGTTGAAGGCCTGTGCAAACTGGACTAAAGGGTAGAAAAATATATGAACATTTATGCTGCACAGCTTTTAAAATATTTTTTAAGGTTATACACACATTCAAAGCCCCCAGGCCGATCTTGACAAATTATCCTGCGCACCATACAATCTTAGGTCTTAGAGCTTCTTAGACCTAACGTGTTTTGACCCTCACCAAGTCTTCTGCAGAGGTTTAATTTTGACACACGATGGATAAAATGTAAAATACAGAAAACCGCCCATAAAATAAATAAATTATGAGAACTGTTTTTTTAGGGTGACCAAAATCAACCAAAATGCATCTGATGGAAAGTGTCCATTTATCAGTTAATAGTCCGCTTCTTTCAGCCTGCCAAGAAATTCTGATGTGTACCCAGGAAATCAGGGCATGTGCTGGATGTATTCTTTATTTTATCAATGTACTAGTCAGGAAGCCCGTTATAGTCAGGGATGCAACAGGTGCTAGCAGTGTCCCTGACGTGGCCGCTGTTGCCCTGCCAGTTTGCCAGTCCCGTGGCTTGGCTTGTGGGCCATGGTTGTAGGTGGGATGAGCAGCACGTGTCAGGGCGCTGCGGGTGTGCTCTGCTGAGTGGCCAGGCTGTATCTGGCCATGAGGCTCGGCAAGCACAGCCCGGCCACCTTGTGGGGGCAGGCGCTCTAGGGGCTGGCCGAATCTGGGTGCACCCACCTTTGCTGGGCATGCTCGGATTGGCCCATGGGGCATGTTCGGATAGAAGGGGAGTCCGGACAACTGGATGTGTGCCAGCCATGCTCTTCCTTGTTGCAGGGATGCCCTGTTAGTGCTGAGAATGCTGATACAGTCACACCAGCAACAATTGCCTTGTCACCCTATGAAAACAACCCGATTCGCACTCAAAAGATCTGAGCTAGGCATTACCTATGAACTCGTTCCGGAGCTGCGTCCTGGCTCTCAGTTCCTCGGTTCCCAGTATTATCGCATTGATGGCACTGAGGAGTGTTATCATGTAGGGCACGTTGTCTGTAGCCAGGAGTTCGTTCATGATCACGCTGAATCGGTACTGTTGGCTTTTCACCGTCTGGTAATATTGAAAAAGCAGGTCAACGGCAAGGCAAATCAGAAGTGGTTTCATTGCGTCAAGGTTAAGAACATCAGAAGAGCCCTGCTGGATCAGACCAGTGGTGTATCTATTCCAGTGTCCTGTCTCATGCAGAGTCCAAACGGGGCATAGAGGCCAAGGCTTTCATATGAACATAACAAGAGCCCTGCTGGATCAGACCAGGGGTCCATCCAGTCCAGCCTCCTGCCTTTCACAGTGGCCAGCCAGTTCCTCTGGAGGGTAACAACAGGGCAGAGAGGACAAGGCCTTCATGAGAACATCAGAAGAGCCCTGCTGGATCAAACTAGTGGTCCATCCAGTCCAGCAACCTGTCTCTTGCAGTGGCCAACCAGTTCCTCTGGAAGGCCAACAGCAGGGCAAAGAGGCTGAGGCTTTCCTTAGAGCACCAGAAGAGCCCTGCTGGATCAGACCAGGGGTCCATCAAATCCATTATCCTGTCTCACACAGGGGCCAGCCAGTTCCTCTGGAGGGCCAACAGCAGGGCAAAGAGGCCGAGGCCTTCATGAGAACATAAGAAGAGCCCTGCTGGATGAGACCAGTGGTCCATCTACTCCAGCATCCTGTCTCAGTACTGGAAGATAGTTATCACATATACAAAATTTTTGGCCTCCATATCAAACCCTATTCAACTTTACTGAACCCAACTTACACCTCTTGAGTTTATTGTGCTGCCTACTGTTCCCCTCCTTTTGTGTCAGTTATGTAGCATAATTATGTCATGTTGTAATCTGCTGTGAAATTCCGGGGAAGGGTTGAATAGAAGCACAGAAAGGAATGAAGTACTTGAAATGCTGTCACATAGATGATGGAACAGAGTTGTTTTCTGTTGCCCCAGGAGGTGGGACCAGAATCAGTGGGTTGAAATTAATTCCAAAGAATTTTCGGCTAAACACCCGGAAGAAGTTCTGGACAATTAGAGTGGTTCCTCAGTGGAACAGGCTTCCTCGGGTGGTGGTGGGTTCTCCTTCTTTGGGAGTTTTTAAGCAGAGGCTAGATAGTCATCTGACTGAAATGCTTATTCTGTGAGCTTAGGCAAATTGTGAGTGGGTGGGCAGGAAGGGATGCTCCAGTGTTTGTCTCTTGTGGCCCTTCCTTGCACAACCAGGGAATTGCTGATTGCCACTATGGGATGGTGGAATTCCTTCCAGGCCAGGCTGGATTCTGGAGATTTTGGGTAGAGGGATCACTTGGGCACAAAACTGGTGTCCCTGTGGGTGGGCAGGTAGTTGTGCATTTCCTGCATAGTGCAGGGGATTGGACTAGATGACACTTCCAACTCTATGATTCTATGGGTGTATGAATGAATGAATGATGTTGGGCAGCAATAATTTCTCCCCCATACCAGCTTCATGGAGTACCATGTGTCATGGAATCCAGCCAATCAAGGTGCCCCCTTCCCACCCCACTGCCCCCCACCCCAATTTTTAGAAGCCAGAGCTGGGTCCAGGAGAGAAGTGAGTCTGGAGAAATGTAAGGGAAGCCCTATGCTGTGTTTGACCTGAAATGCCAGGGTTGTTTTCCAGCTGTTGACACCAACCAGACATTCAACATTTGCCTTGCCTTGTAATGATCGAGAGCATCTAGAGCCAGTGCATGGCCATCCACCGAGTAGATGCAGAGGGCAGCCAAGAGTTCAAACACTTGTTTCTTGACCATGACGTTGGACGTGTCCAGAGCTGCAAAGACAGAGGACCAGTGAGAACAGGTGCAAACAAAACCCGGATGCCAAACCCCCCCCCCCAGACAAGACCTACAGAAATGACCCTGGAGCAGCCTCTGCCTGACAAAGTCACAAACAGCAGCCACGGAAGAAGTCCCAGCCTTCTGGCCACCACAGTAACGCAAGTTCAAAGTGGAAGTGGAATATGGCATCAGGAGGTCCATGGTTTCAAGATCTCTACCTTTCCATTTGTCCTGATTGGGATGACCCAGAGTAGCCCAACATTGTCAGATCCTGGAAGCTAAGCAGGGTTGGCCCTGGTTGGTATTTGGAGCCAGCTTGGTGTAGCGGTTAAGAGCGGCAGCCTCTAATCTGAAGAACCCAGTTTGATTCCCCATTTCTCCACATGAAGCCTGCTGGGTGACCTTGGGCCAGTCATGGCTCTCTCAGAGCTCTCTCAGCCCCACCTCCCTCACAGGGTGTCTGTCATGGAGAGAGGAAGGGCAGGCGATTGTAAGCTGCCTTGAGACTCCTTCAGGTACAGAAAAGTGGCATATAAGAACCAACTCTTCTTCAAACTTTGTTTTGTTCCATTTCAGTGTATGTGAAGCACAAAAAACCATCCAGGTTAGGGCTCTGATTTCCTGACTGTTTGCTGATATAGCATCTGCCAGGCTACAGAGGATAAAATGCAAAAGGTACCCCAAGGTGACCTCTGTGCACCAAGAAACCCATGTTAATAAAAGAGTTATTCAATTAGAAGAAGAGTTGGTTTTTATACCCTGATTTTCATTGCCCAAAGGAGTCTCAAAACTGCTTACAATCGCCTTCCCTTCCTCTCCCCACAACAGACACCCTGTGCGGTAGGCAGTGCTGAGAGAGCCCTGATGTTACTGCTCTGTGAGCACAGCTCTATCAGGACTGTGACTGGCTCAAGGTCACCCAGCTGGCTGCGGGGGAGTGGGGCACCAAACCTGGCTCGCAGGAAGCCGCAGCTCCCAACCACTACACCAAGCTGGCTCAAATAAATTTGAGATTTAGCTGAAAGCTTCTAAAGTCATAACATGAGAGAACTAGTCTCTCATACATATACACATTTTAAAAGTTTACATGCGAATCTATCCAACATGAGAAATGAGACACCATTATGAATTTACACAATTATAATAAACCTAGTAATAGTACAATGGACACGTGAGAATTTCTGGAGCATGAATTTAATGCTAGCGTGACTCACTTATATCGCCGTAGTATGGTATTAGCCTGATAATTTTTTTCAAAGATTGTTTTCATTCAATACTATTACTACTATTGAATAAAAGCAATTTATGCCAGCAGGGGCTCATGGGAACTGTAGTCCATGGGCATCTGGAGAGCTACAGCTGGGCTTCCCCTGCTACAGGAAAGCCATGGCAAACCACCCCCTGTTTCTTGCTTGCCTCAAAAGCTTCTTGCCTGGGCTGTCGGGCAGCTTGCGGGCCCTCCGGCTCCTAAGGGGACCAGGCTTACAACTTGGGAAGCAAGACAGAAACAAACCCGAGTTGCCACCGCGAAGAATACAAAAAGAACCCTTCCGCTCTCACCTTGGGAGAGTTTCCTGACGTAACCCTCATTGCTCACAATGTATTCAATGCCTTGCCGGGAGTTCATGAGCGCCCGCACGCAGTTAATGCACGTCAGCTGCAGCAGCGCATCCGAGATCTTGGAGACGCCCCTCCCGGACAGCCTGTCCAGGGCTTCCAGCAGAAGGTCCAGGCCGCACAGTTCCAGAAACTGGACCATCCAGGCGTCGTCGCTGCTCTCCAACCTCTTCTTGAGACCGGAGTAGTTGACCACGGAAGGGATCTGCAGGAGCCGTATGCAAAGCTCCGGCTCGGCGTTCTCCAGGTTGGCCTCCGTCTGGTCGGAGTCCTGGGGCCCCAGCTTCTCCTTCAGGGTGGCCCATTTCTTGTGGGCCCCTTCCTTTTTCACAGACATGTTGTCCGTCAGCTCCTAAAAGGGGGGGGGGAGAGAGAAAAGGGACGTGAAGGCCTCCTCCCCGATCCGACATGGTCCCGCTTTTTGGAGAAGGACGTTCCCGCAAAAAGGTCAGTGACCGAGTGGACAGAGGAAGATCTCGGCTCAACCGGAGAGAGCGTCCTCGTATCTGAAAAGGTGTGCTAATCACTTGCTCAACAGGGCCCAGGAACACAATTGCGCCACTGCATCGGCCCTTTAAATCAGTGGTCCCCAACCTTTTTATCACCGGGGACCACTCAATGCTTGACAATTTTACTGAGGCCCGGTGGGGGGGGGTAGTTTACTCCTCTACTCTCAACCACTGCCCTAACGCTCTCTGATCGCTATGGTAATGTTTAAACATCCCTTCAAAATAAGATACAGACACGCCACAACAAGGAACCTAAGGAACATTTTATTTTCATGGAAATTTTAACTCATGACAATGACAAATCAATGGGAACCCTGAGCTTGTTTCTCTGCAACGAGATAGTCCCATCTGGGAGTGACGGGAGACAATGACGCCCAAAGTGTGTTGTAAAGGGGGGGGGGGGGGGGAGAAGGCAGGGAGAAGGCGTCCTTTGCGGCCCACCTCTGATTAGTCGACGGACCACATGTGGTCCGCAGCCCACAGGTTGGGGATCGCTACTTTAAATAGACCGTGAGGCCAGCTCCAGAACAAACCGATGGTCCATTTGCAAACCCTGTGTTGTCAAATACCCCAAACAAACACCCTATTGGATGTTTGTTTTAACAGCTGGAGGGCTGTTGGGTTAGAGGGTTGTTGCACACATATGAAAAATGCAAAGAGATTGGGTGATCAGCTCGTGTTTAGGACTACCAGGTCCTTCATGGCTATTGGACAATGTGGGGGGGGGGGGGGAGTTGCTGGATCCAAATTGAGGAATTCATGGAGATTAGAGGATAGAGCCTGGGAAGGACGGGGACCTCAGTGGGGCCCAAAGCCACCCTTCCAAAGCATCACAGAATCCTAGAGTCAGAAGGGGTCACAAAGGCCATCTAGTCCAACCCCCTGTCACACATCCTCACGCAATGTTACTCCCTGCCTGACAAAGGATCCCTGCTGGTTGCAAGCATTCAGCCGGCAACCTTTGGAAGGTGGGTTTTGTAACGTCCTGTCAATTTGGGAGAATTGACTTCCTCCATCTCACGAGCATTCGGGAAGCCCAGTGGGGCCTGCATGGCTTATCGTGCTGTCTTGAAAGGTATTTATCACCCGGAGGGTGTAGCCGAAGATCCGTGGATTGTCTGGCAGACAGGCAGGGACGTTCCGAACGGGGTTTGCCCTTGCCTGCCTCTGCGTCATCTCTTTCTTGGAGCCGGGTGAAAAGGAAATAATTCCATGCATTTGTTTGGCAGAGAAGACAGAGGACTGAAATGAATGTGGGCTGCTCCACTCAACAACCCCAACTTGCTCATTGGCAATAGTTGTTGTTGTTGTTAGGTGCGAAGTCGTGTCCGACCCATCGCGACCCCATGGACGATGATCCTCCAGGCCTTCCTGTCCTCTACCATTCCCCGGAGTCCATTTAAGTTTGCACCTATCATTGGCAATAGAAAAGAGCAAAATGTCAGGAGGACCTTAAAGAGTAACAAAAATGGGGGCAGGAGAGGAGCTTTCATGAGTGAGTACTTACTTACTCCTTCACCCTATATCACGCTTTGTCAACCAGGGTTTCTTGACAGCCCTGGAAGGGTTTCCCAAATGGGTGGGAGTCAATTATTTTTAAAATATATATTTTTAAATTAGTTGGATGTTTATTGGGTGATATGATCACAGATGGTCATGTTGACCTGCCCCCCCCAAATAACCAGTGATGGGCCTGGGGGGGGCATGTAAAAAGGGGAGGGGCCCCAGGTAGGTGTGTACACCCTATGCTTCCCAACAACATTCTGCACAATCGTGCTACTTTTGGGGTTTCTCGAAGCCAGAGGAATGCTTCATTGGTTCTCCAGTGGTAGAAATGTTGAGAAAGGCTACCCTGTATGTATCTCAATTAGGGAGCAGTGAGTGACTCACAAAAGCTGCTTCCCTGCCACAAGTTTTGACAGTCTTTATGGAGCTCCTGGACGTTTGCTATTTTCTACAGCTGCAGACGAACTATCCGATTGGAAAGTGAGCTGTGACTCATGCAAGCTCCTCCCTGCCAGAAATGTTGTCAGTCTTTAAGGTGCTCCTGAACTCTTTGGGCCATTTCGCACGGCTTCAAAATAGCACAATGGTTGCTAATTGGAAACGCTACTAATTTGCCATAACCCACGACGTCGTAGACAATCTTCAACAATC
>BDOT02000002.1:156621952-156636475 GCA_003118565.2 Paroedura picta | reverse complement strand
GCCTTCCATCCTTCCGAGGTTGGTAAAATGAGTACCCAGCTTGCTGGGGGGTAAACAGTAATGATTGGGGAAGGCACTGGCAAACCACCCCGTATTGAATCTGCCATGACAACGCTAGAGGGTGTCACCCCAAGGGTCAGACATGACCCGATGCTTGCACAGGGGATACCTTTACCTTAGAACCGAATACCTGCATAGCACCTGGTATGTAATGACCACCTTGGGTGAAGAATTAGTAATTGCATTGCTGGTGAGTCTAGAGGTTTCCGTAGCACTAGTCAGATCGGCCTTCCGGCTCAAATTTGACGGAAAGATGACACACAGACTTAAATTTATTTTGGTATGGAATGCATCACTCCATGACACAGTACACACAGAAACTAACAGAATTTTGCAGAAGATTGTAGCCCTCCTTTGAATATTTTCTTCATTTATGCCCCGCCTTTTGGCCCATTCATTTCCCATGAAGATGAATCAGGCTTGAATTCCATTATTTCGACTTGCTCGCAGCGGTTTAGTACGCCCCATGGATTTCAAGCGGCTTTCAACCACTCACTTTCTCTGAGCTGGCTAGTTTGTACTGGGCACGTGATGAAGACAGGAAGCGGCTATATCCTGAGATAGGCATTTGTCTATCAAGGTCTGAGCGGCAGAAGCGTTCCAAGTATCATGATATCCCCCTTACTACATGCCAGGTACCCAGGTTGAAAGCAAGCCAAAGTCTTAGGAGCTGTCGGGCTCAACTCTTATTTTCCTGTTTTCCTTCCTCCCTTCTCCTTGCTTGGTGCTCAGTGTACACGCACACAGCATAGCCTGTACCCAGGAAGTAGAGAGTGTCCTTCATGACGTTATCCAGTGAATAATTTTGACCCTTTTGGCCACTAGATGGGAAAATGTAGATTTCTCTGTGTTCTGACTATTCTTTGAAGATAAAAGCCCTTCTCCTGTGGGAATCACAAAATGGTGGGGAAATGGTGCATTGCTGGAGGTGTCTCTATGAATCCTAAGACTGGTCAAGCCAGATTCAAATGTTGGTCTGAAGTAGCACAATAAAATCAGAGTCCAGTAGCACCTTTAAGACCAACAAAGATTTATCCAGAGCGTGAGGTTTCGAGTTCTAGGTCTGATGAAGAGTGCTTGCACTCAAAAGCTCATGCCCTGAATAAATCTTTGTTGGTCTTAAAGATGCTACTGGATTTTGATTTTACTGGTCAAACCAGTCATTTTTAGCAATAGACCCTCTATCATGATGCTTCCAGATATACCCTCTTGGACACAATCAACGTTGAGCTCTTTTCTATGAAGAATGTCTCAGTTTGTCTTGTCTCCTACAAGACAGTAGCCTTGGTTCATGATGCTAGGGTTTTCCACAATGCCTCCTTGCCTGGGTCCTTATGACTGAAAATGCTAGGGATTGAACCTTAGACCTTCCTCATGCAAAGCAGATGCTCTACCTCTGAGCCACAACCTCTGCACATGGGCCAGTTATATATAGAAACTTCCCCTTTGGGAAGAAAATTCTTTGTATAATGCAGCGACTGGCTCTTGAAGAGAGGGTAGGAACCCAAATGGATGGGCTAATATAGCTGGTTCTTACAATTAAAATAACTACTAGTCTTAAACAGAGATGGGATCGTGACTATGCTTTGGTTTTCTTGAAGCCCTGGAGGTTTTGTTTTCCTGGTAAGATTTGCAGCTATCAGCAAGACAAGAAGTTACAAAGGGCCTAATAAAACTATACCTTGACCTGGATAGCCCAAGCTAGCCCAAACTTGCCAAATCTTGGGAGCTAAGCAGGGTCGGCACTGGTGAGAATTTACATGGGAGACCACTAAGGAAGTCCAGGGTCATGATGCAAAACATCTCTGAACGTCTCTCACTTTGAAAACCCTGCAGAGTTCCTTTATATACATTGAGTGTATTTTACATACCCAGTAAAATCACTCGCATAAGAACATAAGAGAAGCCATGTTGGGTGAGGCCAATGGTCTATCCAGTCACAGAATCACAGAATCATAGAGCTGGAAGGGGCCATACAGGCCATCTAGTCCAACCCCTTGCTCAACGCAGGATCAGCCCAAAGCATCCTAAAGCATCCAAGAAAAGTGTGTATCCAACCTTTGCTTGAAGACTGCCAGTGAGGGGGAGCTCACCACCTCCTTAGGCAGCCTATTCCACTGCAGAGTCCAACACACTCTACGTCAAAACCCAGGTGCCATCAGGAGGTCCACCAGCAGGACCAGAACTCCAGAAGCCTACTCACGGTTGATCACCAAGCACCAAGAATAAAGAGCACCACTGCTTCAGGCAGAAGCAAAGAAGCCATGTTAGGTCAGACCAATGGCCCATCCAGGTCAACACGCCCTGTCACACAGTGGCCATATTGGATCAGGCCAATGGACCATCCAGTCCAACACTCTGTCTCACAGCGGCCAAAACCCAGGTGCCATCAGGATGTCCACCAACGTGGCCAGAACTCCAGAAGCCCTCCCAATGTTCCCCACCAAGAATGCAGAGCACCACTGCCCCAGACAGAGGGCTCTCTCCCTACCATGTGACCAACAGCCACTGACGGACCTCTGTTCCAGCTCCATCTGTTTATCCAGTCCCCTCTTGGAGCTTTCTGTGCCTAGAGCTGCCACCACTTCCTGTAGCCAGTTCCAGGTATTCATTGCCCTGAGCAAGGCACACCCAGTAGCTCTTCCGGCACAGCTGTGGGCAGCATTTCAGGCCCAGGACCGAAAAGCACCCTTGAGGGTCCTATCCTTGCTGTGCCCCGCAAGCAAACAGTTAGGTGGGTTTGACTAGAGACCTGTCTCTAATGCCATGAATGCCCTCTATAGAATTGCAAACACTGTTGATGGCTGATATTGTGCAAAAATTTAAAAAAACGGAGCCCTTCCAACTTTATTATAATCAGCCCTTTCGAAACCTCTTGGCCTCTCTTTGGGTCCACAGAGGATTAGTCATCTCCCACACTGCGGACCACAAACAGAGATTAACAGCAACGTGACGGCATCAAGGGCTTGTTGATAATGGACTGTTAGGAGATAATCAGCACTGGGCACGAAATTAGGAGGGAGAAGAAAATAACTTCCTTGGGAGGTGGTGGGTTCTCCATCTTTGGAAATCTTTAACCAGAGGCTGGATAGCCATCTGACGGAGAGGCTGATTCTGTGAAGGTTCAAGGGGGTGGCAGGTGACAGTGGATGAGCGATAGGGTTGGGAGTGTCCTGCAGAGTGCAGGGGGTTGGACTAGATGACCCATGAGGTACCTTCCAACTCTGTGATTCTATGATTCTAACTCTGGCCTGCCAGGCTTTTCCTTGCCAACATCTGTGAAACAAACGAAGAAGGGAACTGAATCCCGCTATTGGAACGAGAAGGACACGAAATATTCCTACAAAAACACGAAATCTTAAAATGTACAGGGCAACAGGATTGCCGGCTCTGGATAAACTCAGGTTGGATTGTTTGGAGCACCACGCCGCCCTCTGAATGCTCCGAATCAAAATGGAAACAGCTCAAAACACACTCCAAAGGCTTTCCAGAAGAGTAATTAGGATGTGGAATTCACTGCTAGAGAGAGCCCTGATATTACTGCTTGGTCAGAACAGCTTTCTCAGTGCTATGGCGAGCCCAAGGTCACCCAGCTGGTTGCATGTGGGGGAGCGCAGAATCAAACCTGGCTTGCCAGGTTAGAAGTCCATTCTCCTAACCACTACACCAAACTGAACATCTGGAGCAGAGGTCCTTCAGCAGCTATTAGCCACAAGGTAGAGATGGAACGCTGTGTATGAGGCAGTGATGTTCTGTATTCTTGGTGCTTGGGGGTCAACAGTGAGAGGGCTTCTGAGATTCTGGCCCCACTGTTGTACCTCCCATGTCAACTGGCTTTGGCCACTGTGTAACACAGAGTGTTGGACTGGAGGCGCCATTGACCTGATCCAGTATGTTCCCACGGCCCTTCTGGTAGACTTTCTGATGGCACCTGGGTTTCGGCCACTGTGTGATAGAGAGTGTTGAGCAGAAGAAGAATTGGTTCTTACATGCTGCTTTTCTTTACCAGAAGGCGTCTCAAAGCGGCTTACAATTGCCTACCCTTCCTCTCCGCACAACAGAGCCCCTGAGAGGTGCTGAGAAACCCCTGATATTACTCCTTGGTCAGAACACTTTTATCAGTGCCATGGCGAGCCCAAGGTTGGCTGCATGTGGAGGAGCAGGGAATCAAACCTGGCTTGCCGGATTAGAAGCTGCTGCTCTTAACCACTATGCCACGCTGGGTGGCTGGGCCATTGGCCTGCTCCAACATAGTTTATCTTATGTTCTCATAGTTGACCTCCTGATGGCACCTGGGTGTTGGCCACTGTGTAACACAGAGCACTTGGCTGGATGGGCCATTGGCCTGATCCAACATGGCTTCTCATATGTTCTTAAAATGTATGGTGTACAGGATTGCCAGCTCTGGACTGGACAATTCCTGAAGATTGGGTGGGGGTGGGGGCACAACCTAGGGAGGGTAGGAACTTCTACAGAGTATAATGCCACATTCACCTCTCAAAACGGCCATTTTCTATAAGAAAACTGATCTCTGTAGTCTAGAAATGAGCGGTCATCCCAGGAGATTTCTAGGAACTTCCTGTAGGTTGGCAAACTGATGCATCTACCTGTTCAATCCTAAACAGAATTACACTTTTCTAAGACCCATTGACATCAATGGATTCAGAAGGGCAGAACTCTGCTCAGGACGGCAGTGTTAATGCGGCAGAAGAAAGTGCTGTCAAGTGGCAGCTGATCTGTGGGAACACTGTGAGGTTTTCAAGGCAAGAGACGTTTAGCAGTGGTTTGCCATGGCCTGCTTCTACATTACAAGGCTGGTCTTCCATGCAAGTACTAAGCAAGACCAACCCTGCTTAGCTTCCAAGACTGGGCTAGCCTGGGCTGTCTTCGTCAGGGCACTGTTATTGTCATCGCCAAAAAATCAGCAGGTCCCTGGTTCAACTCTTATGTCAGCCAAGATTTTGCTAGGGGGCTTTTGCTCTTCAAACACTCATTTGAAATATGGGGATAATAACATTGACTTCCTTCTGGTGCAGATACTGGGGCACTTACTACTACTCCTCTGAGCAAAATTTGACATCTTCCGCAAGCTGACTTGCAACCTAAGGGGTTCTTTCCTCCAGCGGAACACCATCGTCCAACGAATTATTAAACATTTAATTGCCATGTAAAAATATGAATCAGCAGCAAGGATTGCACTGTAGGGAGGGCAACAGCCCTGGAGGGGAAAAATTAGCTGAAAAAGGGATGCTAATTACCAGGATATTTTCTTTACCTCCATTCCATGAGAAACTTCAATTGCCCATTACAACACTTGAAGACTCTGTTAAGGGGGCAGGACGCTTTTTTCCTCAAGTGTGGTGGACAGCTCTCATAACATTGCATGTTCAAGATCATACACTAGAAGGAGGAATCTTATTAACCTGTGGCAATGAAAACAACAGGGGTCTACGGAACATGAAAGACTATAGAAATAGTGAGAAGGACATAAGAACGTAAGAGAAGCCATGTTGGGTTAGGTCAATGGCCCATCAAGTCCAACACTGTCACACACTGGCCAAAACCCAGGTCTACCAGGAGGTCTACCAGCAGGACCAGAACTCCAGAAGCCCTCTCAATGTTCCCCATGAAGCACCAGGAATACAAAGCATCACTGTCCCAGATACAAGAACATAAGTGAAGCCATGTTGGATCAGGCCAATGGCTCTTCCAGTCCAACACAGTGACCAAACCCAGGTGTCATCAGCAGGTTCACCAGCAGGGCCAGAACTCCAGAAGCCCTCTCAATGGTCCCCATCAGCCCCAGGAATACTGCCCCAGACACAAGAACATAAGTGAAGCCATGTTGGATCAGATCAATGGCCCATTCTGTCCAACCTTCTGTGTCACACAGTGGCCAAAACTCAGGTGCCCTGATGAGGTCCACAATTGGGGCCAGAGCTCCAGAAATCCTCCAACTTTTGCCCTCCAAGCACAAAGAAGACAGAGAATCATTGCTCTAGACATGTTTCCTCTGTACCTTGTGGCTCATAGTCACTGATGGACCTTTGCGCCTTATGTTCATTCAAGCAAGTCCACCCACACCTAGGTCCCATTTTATATAATCAGAGCTTGTTCCCAGGAAATTGTCCTTAATATCGCAACCTACCTTAGATTTTCTAGCTTGAGATTTCTGATGAGCGTGGAGCTGCCTTGAACGGAATCAGACCTGTGGTCCATTAAAGTCAGTACTGCCAGTCAGTACTGCCAATCAGAGGTCTTGCACATCCCCTATGGAGAGCCAGCTTGGCGTAGTGCAGCTTGTTTCAACCTTTTGACTGTGGAGTCATCGCTGAGCATTTTTGCAGCCTTCGAGGCAACCCTGAAGTGAGGTCAGCTGTCCACTCCTCCCCGCCACACCCTGAAAGTGACAATTCACTGGAAGTGACATCACCCAGACACTTCCACCGGATAGGACCAGGCCACGCCCACTATCACGTCACAGGAAGTGAAAAGCGGGTAATAGAAAACCAGCTTATCTTCTTTTTTCTGCTGCCTGCTCCTTTTCACTGGAGATGCTAGGCATTGAACCTGAGATCTTCTGGATGTCCAGCAGAAGCTCTACCACTGAGCTATGGCCCCTCCCCAAAATGAGCCCTTGCCTTGGCCAGCTGACTTCTTAACTAAAGAAATTAAAACCCTGAAGAACCACCTTGCCGAGTCTGACAAACATTCCATCTAGTACAGCTCCTTGTTTCCCATAATGGCCCAGAAAGCCACTAGCAAGACAGAGATGCCCCAATCCCCTATGCAACAGGACACCCAACTCTGATTCCAAGGTACACTGTCCCTGAACATGGAAGTTTCATTTTGCCATCCTGAATAATAGCTGCCAAAGGGTCCCTCCTCCAGGAATTTGGCTAATCCTTCTCTAATTTCTCTAATCCTGAGAGCTATTTTAGTGCAGTGGTTAAGAGTGGTGGCTTCTAATCTGAAGAGCTGGGTTCGATTCCCCGCCCCTCCACATGCAGCCAGGTGGGTGACCTTGGGCTAGTCACAGTCCTGTTTGGGCTGTTCTCCCAGAGCAGTTTCTCTCAGTGCTCTCTCAGCTTCACCTACCTCACAAGTTACCTGTTGTGGGGAGAGGAAGGGAAGGCAATTGTAAGATGCTTTGAGATTCTTTTGGGTAGAGAAAAGTAGGGTATAAAAATCAACTCTTCTTCCTTAAAGCCATCTAAGCCAATAGCCACCATAAAAGCTTATGGTGGTTAACTTCTAGTACTTCAGGGGAAAAATAATACACATTAATCTGATACTTTTTCTTTTCTGTACTGGAGACTACTTCAAATGAAAGCTGAATTCAGCGGGCAACCATGTTGCCCTGAAGCAACAGAACAAATTTTTAGTCCAATGTTACATTTAAGTCCAACAGGATTTAATTCTGGGTCCAAGTTTTCCTGTGCGTGCATACAAAACCCTATAATCAGAATTAAACTTTGTTGATCTTAAAGTTTCCACTAGACTCTAATATTAACGAAGAAGAAGAAGAGTTGGTTCTTATATGCCGCTTTTCTCTTCCCGAAGGAGTCTCAAAGTGGCTTACAGTCGCCTTCCCTTTCCTCTCCCCACAACAGACACCCTGTGAGGGGGTGAGGCTGAGAGAGCCCTGATATTACTGCTGGGTCAGAACAGCTTTATCAGTGCTGTGGCGAGCCCAAGGTCACCCAGCTGGCTGCATGTGGGGGAGCGGGAACTGAGCTCACCTGATTAGAAGTCTGCGCTCCTAACCACTACACCAAGCTGGTTCTAGTCCAAGGCTGTTCATCAACTATAGAACTGTAGCTGATTCACTGCCTGCCATTGAATCAGCCACATCGAAATAAATGTGTATGTTACCAAAACTTCTGTGCAGCCAACTTCTTGAAATACTGATGAGAAATGTGATAGTTTACCATACGATAGCAAAAGGCCTACTTGTTTGACTTAAAGGACATAGTTAATATTTGCTACTTCATTTCTTATCACAAATACACCGGAGACGTAACACTCCTGGAATGCATAACCACTTTGATTAGAAACAGCTTCCACCAACCCATGAACTAAACTTTAACTCATAAGAATGTAAGAGAAGCCACGTTTAAGACAATCTACCTGTTAAAGACAGGCTTAAAACAAAGAGCAGAGACAACACCTCTCATTAAAACAGCCAGCTTGGGATAGTGGTTAAAAGCGGCAGCCTCTAATTTGGAAAGCCAAGTTGGATTCCCCGCTCCTCCACATGCAGCCAGCTGGGTGATCTTGGGCTCATCACAGCCCTGATAGTGCTGTTCTCACAGAGCAGTAATACCAGGGCTTTCTCAGCCTCACCTCCCTTCCAGGGTGTCTTGTTGTGGGGAGAGGAAGGGAAGGCAAACATAAGCCTCTTTGAGACTCCTTTCGGTAGAAAAAAACAGGGAATAAAAACCAACTCTTATTCTAAAATGCTTAAAGAGTTGGTGGCGGTACAAAGTGAGATCAAGTCGCATGTGAGACTATAGGACACGTGATTCAAACCCCATTTGAAACCTACAACCTGAGTGATCCCAAGCAGAATTAGACCTTTCTAGACCTCCCAAAGTCGATGGACTCAGAGGAAGGACTGTGAGGCTGCAGTCTTCTGCTTATTTACTTGGGAGCCGGCTCCGTCGGACGCAAGGGGGACTTGCTTCTGAGTAAGCCAGCTTAAGTCTGGAGAGGACGATGACACACACATGCCCCTTCTTATCATATTGTTGCAAGGGGTGCTGCAGGCCTTCTTGGAGTTATTTTTAGTGTGACTCATGGCGATGAATATTTTAAAACGAACATTTGTGTGATATAGTGAAGGCGGAAATCGCGGTCAAGGCCCCGCTGGGTTCGTGGTGAGGTTGGACTTCTGGGGTTGGGGTTGCCGACCCCCAGGGAAAACCCCTTCCCCCGAAAGGGCACACAGTCCCCGAAACCACCAGAGACAGAAACGAAACCCCTACCATGTCTAGGGTACCATGTTGCACGATGCAGAATGGATTTAAAGACGCTCACAAAATAAATAATTGTCATACGTGTATACGTGAATAGTTGCAACAAGGTGAAGAGGATTTCCAATCCCAAACACGGCACTGAAGGAGTCCAACAGTGCAAGAGAACAATAGTTTTGTCTCAAGAGTACAAGGTGCCAACTAAATGGCCTTTTCTTCATAGGATCATGGAGCTGAAAGGGTCCTCCAGGGTCATCTAGGCCAACCCTGTGCAGAATGCAGGAAACTCACAACTCCCTGCAAACCCAAACTGGCCCCCAGATTTCATGCCCGTGATTCCCCCCTTCATAAAACAGAATCGTTGGCTAGTCTGGCCTGAAGGAAATCCACCTTCTGATCCCAAATTGGCGATTGGTATTTCCCTGGGCATGCAAGAAAGGGTTGCCAGCCTCCAGGTGGGCCCTGGGGAACTCCCGAAATTACAGCTCTTCTCCCATACAGAGGTCACTTTCCCTGGAGAAAATGGCTGCTTGGGAGGGTGGAGTCTGTGGAATTCACCCCACTGAGGTCCCCTTCCTCCTCAGCCTTCATCCCCAACCTGGATCTGGCCATCCTACTCCCCCATATACCCCAATAGCCGGGCCGAGGGGGATCTGACAGCCTTATAGGCACAACAAAAAGATAAAACTCTCCTATCAAGGGACTTACATTTTTTTAAAAAGTGAGAAGCCAAAGAGCAGCAGTGTTGATGAACTACAAATAGGACTGCAAGCAACCAGGAGATAACAAAATGCACTGTCCCTTTAAAAGAGGCTTAAGTTGTGGAAATGGGCAGGTGATGCTGTCTTGGCATGGAGGAGGACAACAACCAGCTAGTACATAATGTCCCATTAAGCCTCTGTTTAAGGGGAGGGGCTGTGTCTCAGTGGCATAGCGCCTGCTTGGGATGCAGAAGGTTTAAGGTTCAATCCCCAGCTTCTCCAAAGGATCAGGCAAGAGAGGCTGGGAAAGAGCTCAGCCTGAGACCCTGGAGAAGTACTGAGTAGGCAATAGTGATTTTGATAGATGGATTGCTTAACTCAGCATGCAGCAGCTTCCTACAACAGGATATCTTTTATTCCAGCTGCTGGCCGCCCTAATTTGCAGGACAACCACTGGAAGACAGTGGGCCATTGAAATTCTTACCATTGCAGCTACATACCCTCCCTTGAAAAAATTTCACAGCAAGGTAAATGAAATCCAACCGTAAATTGGATTCTGGGACCTATCTACTCCGATGAGCCAAATTTCCACACAGTGCATAGTTTTTCTCCCCTTTCTGTTCCTCGTGGGGTGAGGCAGTGCAAAAATATGCAGCTGTTCCTCTCTAAATATTTTCCGTTCGTCTTGAAGCCGTTCCAGCACGGAGAAAAATGAAACTCGCATTCCCTTCCAGCCAAGCCCAGCTCACTAATAGATATCGTCTTCCCTGTTTAGTTTCTTCGCTTGGACTTACCCAGTGAATCCTTGCAGCTTTTAAGATTCCCCCTCCCTGTTTGGTTCTGTTTAATGTCAGTATTCATCCGGATTCAGGAAGCCTTCGCGAGACCTTCTGTTTTGCAAACCGCTGACCTGTCAAGATAATGAATGGCAACGAAAACGCAGATTGGGATCTTCCTGAACTACCTTGTCTCAAGAAGAACAGCTTTTAAGGTTGCTCTTATCATGGCTGCAGTTGCAGGGAGGGTTGCCAGCCTGCAATAAAGCGACCTCTGGAACTCCCTGCCACAAAATCAGTGGGAAGGGCTTTAGAAGAACATCTGGCAATCTCCAATGATAGCTGCTAGTGACTATAGCCAAACAGGACCCCTGTTGTATTTCTGAACCAGTGTCAAGGATGAGCAAGATTCAAGCCCAGCAACACCTAGAGACCAAGCCCAGCAACACCTAGAGACGAACAAGATTTCCAGGGTATAAGCTTTCAGAGTTAAGAGTTCCCTTGGTCAGAAAGTTGTAATGCTGGAACTGTGGGTGAGGGGCAGTTGTCTTTGCAGACTTTCAAATGGCATACAGCTGAAAGCTGCAGAACCCCCTGAGACAGTGTGGCACAGAGTTTTGGACTAAGGTGCAGGAGACTTGGGTTCAAATTCTGACTCTCCCATGCTGCTTCCTAGTTGACTTGGAACCAGTCAATCTCTTTTCACCAGCTTCCTCCTAGGGTTGTCTTATAAAATGGACTTGGGATGGGGAGACCCAGTCCTTATAGGTTGAGCAGAGGTAGGATACGAATGCAGAGAAAAGGACACGCAGTAATGGGTTTAAATTTCAAGTACAATGATATAGGCTAAATATCAGGAAAAGTTTTTTCACAGTCAGAGTAGTTCAGCAGTGGACTAGGCTGCCTAAGGAGGTGGTGAGCTCCCCCCTCACTGGCAGTCTTCAAGCAAAGGTTGGATACACACTTTTCTTGGATGCTTCAGGATGCTTTGGGCTGATCCTGCGTTGAGCAGGGGGTTGGACTAGATGGCCTGTGTGGCCCCTTCCAACTCTATGATTCTATGATTCTATGATTCTATGGCCTGTATGGCCCCTTCCAACTCTATGATTCTATGATTCTATGATTCTATGGCCTGTGTGGCCCCTTCCAACTCTATGATTCTATGATTCTATGGCCTGTATGGCCCCTTCCAACTCTATGATTCTATGATTCTATGTTCTTATGACTGAGGCTGTGATGCTCTGTAGACTTGGGGTGAGGGGGGGCAACAGTGGGAGGCCTCCTGTAGTTCTGGCCCCACTGGTGGACCTTCTAATTGCAACTGAATTTTGGCCACTGTGTGACACAGAGAGTTGGATTAGCTGGGCCACTGGCCTGATCCAAACGTGGCTTCTCTTACAATCTTATGGATATATCTACTTCTGGTCTGACCCAGTAGGGCTCTTATTATTCTCCTTGTAATTAACTTGGTCATCAGATCAGGAGATGAAGAAGCCTTTGATTCGCCCAGCTGTCTTTTCCTTGGTCTTTTTAGAGGCCCCCTTCCTGGCTTGCTTTTGTAAGCATGAAACCAGAGGCGTTGTGCCATAAGAAGGGAAAGAGTGTGAACGGGAAGCAGCAGAGGCCAGAGCTTCTTGGCCCCCCAGCCCAGCGGCAGCATTTCAAGCTACAAGGGAATTTGTACACCCTCTCCCAGTGTGCACATGGCCAGAATAAAGAACAACGCAGGTTATTTCAGTGCAGATGCCTGCCTTAGAATCACAGAAAAGGAAGTAACTAAAAGGCGACTTTGTCTACTTTCCCCCTTACAGCCCCAAACCCAGGTAATCCAAGTATCTGTTGCCACATGATCAACTGATACACTCTATGAGGAGTGAGTGGCTCTCCAGATGTCCATGGACTACAGTTCCCATGAGCCCCTGCTGGCAGGGGCTCATGGGAACTGTAGTCCATGGACATCTGGAGAGCCAAGGTTTGGCCACCCCTGACTGTAGATAGGTAGGTAGGTATATACTTATTTGATTTATTCCCTGCTTTCTTGCCAAAGTGAGACCAAAGCAGCTTATGTTATTCTCCCCTCTTTTATTCATCTTGACACAAAAACCCTGTTAGGTAGATGAGGTTAAGAGTCAGTCCTACACTTAAACCTGAGTAGGATTCCTCACAGTAGAAGAAGAGTTAGTTTTTATACCCTGCTTTTCAGTACTCGAAGGGAACTCAAAACGGCTTACAAACACCTTTCCCTTCCTCTCCCCACAACAGGCACCCTATGAGGTAGGTGGAGCTGAGAGAGCTCTGGAAGAACTGCTCTGTGAGACAGGTTTAACAGGACTGCATGTGGAAGAGGAGTGAGGAATCAAACCCAGCTCTCCAGATCAGAGGCTGCTGCTCTTAACCACTACGCCAAGTGAATGGAGGCCTGGTTACTCTTTCTGGGTCCAATACTGAGGTTTCCCCTCTATATTCTGGCATGGTCGGTACAACATCAACAGGCATCTTTGCAGCCCCTGACCTTGGACCCTCATCTGAGCTGGTTGGAAGGGGTCACACAACTGATCTTGTGGCCGGCCCACAGCCACCCAAGAGGCTTCCTAGGCATAACAGGGATTTGAATCCGGGTCTCTTAGATCCTAGCTCAACATTATAATCACCAGTTATGCAAGTTAATAGGGAGCAGATATATTCCAACCATTGAACATACATGAAGGATTCTAGACAATCCAAACAAGTCAAAAGCAAAAACACCTTTTGTTTTTATCCTGCAGAGAGTTTGGGATGGCATGCACAGGAAACTGCCTCATACTATCGAACGCCAACCCTGCAAAGTAGGTCAAGTCAAACAAGAATAACTGCCTGCAAATCACCCAGTCAGTTCAGGGCAAAGATGGGAGTCCAAGTCACATCTTTCCCTTCATGGTTCAACACTCTTAACCCTGCGTTACACTGGTTGCCATAGTTTAAAAAAATATGTTTGGATTAGTCAAAACATGAAAGATGACTAATATTTTCCCATGGAGGATTTCCAAAAACTCATTTTGTGAAGTCAGCTTTAAAAATAAGGTCGGAGCCACCAGATCTCAAATACTGGCTGCCAAGTACCAAAGGGACAAATAAGAAATTAAATATATATGTTTATTTGTGGGACGTTGATACCCTAAAAGTTGGTAGGATGGGGAAGAACTAGCTCTGTTGCCATGTCTAAAATCTTCCCGATCTTTTTCTTATTCAGTCAGGTTTGGGGTTTATCTATATCAGCCTTTTTTCAACCTTTCGACCTAGGAGGAGCCCCTGAAATAATTTTTCAGGCTTTAAGGAGCCCCGGAAGTGACGTCAGATGGCATCCCTGCCACGCCCCCAGAAGTGACATGTTGTCCAAAGTGACATCACCGCCCACGCTAACAGGCAGGCTTGAGAAGGACTGGGGGGGGTGAAGAGACAGGAGGCTGTTCAAAGTGGGAGTAGGCATGCAGGCTCCACCCCCTCCCACATGCAGAAACTACGAGAGAACTCACGCTCAGGAGGAGGAGAAACGGAAGGGGACAGTTCCAAAGCTTGTGGCTAAGTCCATGAAGGCATTAAGGGAAAAGGTCGCAGACCCCTCTGGAGCTCCTGTGGGCCCCCAAGAGTCCACAGACCCCTGGTTGGGAATCTCTAATCTAGATCAATGGATAGAAAGATAGATGTAGAGGTAGAGGTAGAGTTAGAGGTAGAGGTAGAGGTAGAAGTAGATGTATCTATCTATCTATCTATCTATCTATCTATCTATCTATCTATCTATCTATCTATCTATCTATCTATCCATCCATCTTTAGGATGCTTAGGGCTGATCCTGTGTTGAGCAGGGGGTTGGACTAGATGGCCTGTATGGCCCCTTCCAACTCTATGATTCTATGATTCTACCTATCTTCCTTCCTTCCTTCCTTCCTTCCTTCCTTCCTTCCTTCCTTCCTTCCTTCCTTCCTTCCTTCCTTCCTTCCTTCCCTGTCTCTCCCTCCCTCCCTCCCTCCCTCC
>BDOT02000002.1:156598461-156609730 GCA_003118565.2 Paroedura picta | reverse complement strand
GCTTTAGGATGCTTTGGGCTGATCCTGCGTTGAGCAGGGGGTTGGACTAGATGGCCTGTATGGCCCCTTCCAACTCTATGATTCTATGATTCTATAACTCCAGTTAGAAGGATAAGGCAGCTGGTGATTCAGAAGACCTCCTCCTGAGATAATGATGGGCCACCACTGCTCAGGGTACATAATCCTAACCTTGATAGACCAATGGACTCACTAAGGCAGAGTCACATGAACAAACACATGAACTTGCCTTATACTGAATCAGGTCCATCCAAGTCAGAATTGTCTACGGACTGGCAGTGGCTCTCCAAAGCCTTTACAACATCTGCTGCTTAATTATATTTTAAAAACTGGAGATGCCAGGGACTGGACCTGGGGCCTTCTGCATGCCAAGGAGGTGCTCTGCCACTTAGCCACAGCCTTCTCCTGTGTTCTCATTAAGGGCAGCAACCATGGCTCAATGATGGAGCATCTACCTGGCATCCAGAAGGTCCCAGGTTCAATCCTCGGCTTCTCTAGTTAGAAGGATAAAGGTAGCAGGTGGTATGAAAGACCCTCTGCCAGAGACCCTGGAGAGCCACTGACAATATAGGCTGTAACTTCAGGTAGTAGGTTCACATAAAACAGAACAGAAACAATATAGATAACTTATAATGAATGAAGTGAAACAACAAGCAACATGGAACAGTAGAAAAATGTGGGAAACATTAAATTAACTCCTACTGATAGCCCAGTGGGTTGGGTGGAATTATGGTGGGTGCCACAGGAGGGAGGCTCAGGAGGAGGGCCCTTGGGAAGTGGTGGTACAGGTTGACCTCAACCAAATGCCTGGTGGAGGAGCTCCCTTTTGCAGGCCCTGTGGGACTGTTCAAGTTCTGTCAGGGTCCTGATCTCCTCTGGGAGCTCGTTCCACCAGGTGGGGGCCAGAATGGAGAAAGCTCTGGCTCTGGTTGAGGTCAAGCAAGCTTCCCTGGGGCTAGGGATCCCCAGGAAGTTGGAAGTGCTGGAGCATAAGGCAATTTGGGGATGTAAGCAAAGAGGCGATCCCTCAGGTACACTGGGCCCAGACCATGTATGTCCTTGAAGGTGATCCCCAGAACCTTAAGTCTGATCCGGAATTTTAAATGTATATCCCACTCCTTACATTTTCCAGATGACGGCCTCAAAATATATCTCAGCTCATTCGTTCCTCAGCTATATTTACAGTCCCTTCCGATAGTAATCCTCCTGCCAGCTGTCTCAGTTCCTTTGCATACTGGTGCCGGGAGGGAGAGCGTCTTCGTCCCTGGGGTCTAACTGGACCTTGGAATGCAACACAGTCAGCACGGATAGGTTTTAATATACATTTCATAATCAATTTGCAGTGATAACCTTTAACCATGGCTAGCTCAAGTCCTGGTGCGTTGCTTTGACCTTATACCCTAACCCAGCCTTTCTCAACTTTTTCACCATTGAGAAATCCCTGAAATATTCTTCAGGTTTCTAGAAACCCCACCAGAAGTGATGCAATCATGCAGAATATGGTTGGGAAGCAGAACTGTGGACACGCCCACCCAAGGCCCTTCCCCTTCCTGTCCCCTCCAGGCCCATCATTGGCCATTTTGGGAGGGTGGGAATGCGCCGACATGACCATATATGGACATATCACCCATCAATGTTTAACAAATTTTAAAATATATTTTAAATTAATTAACTTCCACCCATTCAGGACACCCTTCCAGGGTTGTCAAGAAACCCCAGGGTTTTATGAAACCCTGGTTGAGAAAGCCTGATTTAACCGCACAATGAAACTCTGGTTTAGCTTTACGACATAAACCCTGCTCCTCTAAGGCAGACACAATGAGGCTGAATAGGCAAGGAAACCCACCTAACCCACCTAACCATGGTTGCTTGGTACAGATGAAACTGACTTTTTTCAGTCTCCTTCCCTGCTAACGCTCCCTATCCCAAATGCCTTTCCTTCTTTTAAGTCCCAAGATCCCCAGCAGAGACTTTTTGGTGATCAAAGGTGCTCCCTTTTCCCCTGTTTTCTTTTTGGCTTGCGTTGAAGATCACAGCAATACAGGATGTATAACTTTGGAGGGTTTTGTTTTCTTTTGGTTGGGGGGAAGAGCGCCTAATAAAAGAAGCAAACCATTTGCAGGGGGAAAAAAATAACCCATAAAAATCCCGAGTTATCTTCGTGTAACTCTATCCCTATTTTTCGGCCTAAAATAAAAACAAACTCGGTTTATGCGACAGAGCCGGTTCAAAGAATAATACAACTGAAATGCAATCTGAATTTTTTTTCTTTCAATCAAGGGCACAACTGTGTGAATGAAGATAGATGTGTCATCCAAAATGGGAAGGAAGAGAGAACCTTCTCCTTAGATTACATTTGCATCAGGCACAAAGAGACGGCTGGTGGGAGACAGTCTGCTGAGCCAGAGCATTAAAGGTGGGTTATTGGTTACACCTGTGCAAATGCGCAAAACGATTTTGCAGCAGAGGGGCCCAGGCAGAGTCTCAGCCCTGCAAATGTCCCAGACTGAGGTGGCAATCGTAAGAAGGACCTTTGAGAAGCCATGTGGGATCAGGCCAGTGACACATCCAGTCTAACACTCAGTAGCCAAAATCGAGGTGTCATCAGGAGGTCCACCAGCAGGGTCAGAACGCCAGAAGCCCTCCCACTGATGTTCCCCAAGCACCAAGAATAGAGCATCAGAAGAAGATGCCGCTTTTCTCTACCTGAAGAAGGCTCAAAGTGGCTTATAGTCACCTTCCCTTTCCTCTCCCCACAACAGACACCCTGTGAGGGAGGGGAGGCGGAGAAAGCCCTGAGATTACTGAAGAAGAAGAAGAGTTGGTATGACGCTTTTCTCTACCCAAAGGAGTCTCGAAGCAGCTTACAGTTACCTTCCCTTCCTCTCCCCACAACAGACACCCTGTGAGGTGGGTGAGGCTGAGAGAGCCCTGATATTCCTGCTCGGTCAGAACAGCTTTATCAGTGCCATTGGAAGCCCAAGGTCACCCAGCTGGCTGCATGCGGAGGAGCGGGGAATCAAACCCGGCTCGCCAGATTAGAAGTCCGTCCTCCTACCCACTACACCAAGCTGGGTCTCACCACCTCAGACATCAGAATGTAAGAGAAGCCATGTTGGATCAGGCCAGTGCCCCATTCAGCCCAACACTGTGTCACCCACAGGCCAAAATCTAGGTGCCATCAGGAAGTCCACCAGAACTCCAGAAGTTGTCCCACTGTTCTCCCCCACCCCCACATCAAGAATACAGATTATCACCGCCCCAGACAGAGCATCCCAGCTATACCTTGTGGCTTATAACCACTGATGGACCTCTACTCCAGATGTTTATCCAGCCCGTCCCTTCTTGGAGCTGTTTATACTTGTAGCCACCACCAATCCTTGTGGCAGTGAGTTCCACATGTTAATGACTCTTTGGTTGAAGAAGGACTTCAAAGAAGGACTGATCTGTTCTAAGCCTACTGCTCATGAATTTCATCGAATGCTCCCAAGTTCTTGTATTTTGAGAAAGGACAAAATGTAGTTCTTTGTCTATCTTCTCTCTCCCATCCCTAATTTTGTAAACCTCTAGCATCTCGCTGCCTCGGTCGTCCTTTCTCCAAGTGAAAGTGGCCCAACCTCTTTAGCCTTTCCTCCAAGGGAAGGTGGTTCCACCCCCTTAATTATTTTAGCTGTCCTTTTCCAATGCAGCACGGACTGTTTTGAGGTGCGGTGACCAGAACTAACCCGAAGTTAAAAGCTGCCAGCAGCAGGCCTAGAGAAAAACAAAAGAGGGGGAGAAAAAAACAACAACCACCAAGCCAGAAGCCCAAAAGCTGAGCAAATAAAAAATAAAACATATCTATTACATAGTGCATTAAAACTTAGGATTGAAAATGAAACACCAAGGTTACCATTCAAAACCGATCATTTGAGTTTTTAATGGACTTTTGTATGTCCTTTTCCATTCTAAAATTCTGTGCACTGAGTAATAAATACTTATATATTTTTTATTTGTTGCTCAGCCTTTGGGTTCGTTGCAAGCCTGCCTACATCAAAGCAGCTAGTCCTCAGTAAGAAGAAGAGCTAGTTATTATACCCTGATTTTCACTACTCAAAGGAGTCTCAAAGTGGCTTATAAACACCTATTCCCCCTCTCCCCATAACAGACACCCTGTGAGGTAGGTGGGGCTGAGAGAGCTCCAAGAGAACTGTCCTGTGACAACAGCTCTAAAAGAACTGTGACTAGCCCAAGGTCACCCAGCAGGCTGCATTTGAAGGAGGAGTGGGGAATCAAACCCGGTTCTCCAGATTAGAGTCCATCGCTCCTAATTACCACCCCATTCAGTACCAAATCTATAGTTTTTTCAAAGCCAGCACAGTCCGGGTGCATCTGATGATCTACAATACTTATGCCATAACAAACAAACATATAGGGAAACTTGTTGCCCTGAATACAGAGCAAGAAGAAGCAGGTTTAACTGGCTTCCTGCATGTAGAAACCGTGCTTAACCATGGTTAACACAGACTGTGGTTTGCACGGCCCACTTCAAACCCTGGTTTGTAGGCAATTGCAGACCACATCCTCTTGATCAGTTTCCTCGAAAACCCTAAGAGGTTGTCCTAAGTCTGCACTCAATGCCACTTTATACCAGGGTTTTCCAGCCGGGGGTCTATGGAACCCAGGGGGGTCTGCAGGAGATCCAGTGGGGGTCCGCAGCTTTCCCCCTCCTGCCTTAATGGCCACAAGCTAGGGAACCGGGCACCTTCACATGGAGGGCTCGATGGGTGAAAAAATCAAAGGGGGGTGGTGGTTGTTGCGTGGTATGGGGGATTCAGGCTACCATTGTAGTAGGAAAAAAAGGCAGGGGAAGGGAGTGAAAGGAGAGCGAAGGGTGCACATACAGACCCAGTTGGGTGTAGTGGTTAGGAGTGAGGACTTCTAATTTGGCATGCCAGGTTCGATTCTGCACTCCCCCACATGCAGCCAGCTGAGTGACCATGTGCTCACCATGGCTCTGATAAAGCTGTTCCGACCGAGCAGTAATATCAGGGCTCTCTGAGCCTCACCTCCCTCACAGGGTGTCTGTTGTGGGGAGAGGAAAGGGAAGGCGACTATAAGCTGCTTTGAGTCTCCTTCGGGTAGAGAAAAAGTGGCATATAAGAACCAACTCTTCTTCTCCTTCAGTAATCTCAGGGCTCCCTCAGCCTCCCCTCCCTCACAGGGTGTCTGTTGTGGGGAGAGGAAAGGGAAGGCGAATGGAAGCCACTTTGAGACTCCTTCAGGTATAGAAAAGTTGCATATATTTTTTCTTCTTGTTTTGTCATGGCTGTGGGTGTGGGAGGGAGATGTGGTCAAATGACATGATTTCTGGGGGTCCTTGAAGCCTGAACATTTATTTCAGGGATTCCTCCACAGTCAAAAGTTTGAAAAAGGGTGCTTTTTACACACACACACACACACACATCGAAACCTGGCATTTAACCGCACTATAAAGGAAAATAACCCTGGTTGAATGCTATGTTTACATCGTCTTTCCAGAGTTGTGGGGATTTGCCAGAGGGAATCCATGTTTCAATCAGATGAGGGGAAAGGTCATGAGAAAGTGGCAGAGGCCCAAACTGTGCAGTTCATTAGAAAAATCTTAGCAAAGCTGGGAAAAGCAGGCGAGTCACGACAGTCGGAGCGAGGAATTCTCGCGCCAGATGGAAGCTGCACATGGATAAAACAGCTCTGCATGTTCCCAAACCTTTTCTAAAGGGATTAGACATCTTCACAAGGGAAGAAAGGCCCGTCAACGACTATTCACTCATTGGAGCCTCCATGTTCGCAGGCAGTGTACCAGTGAGTGCCAGAGGCAGAGAGCTGTCACTTTCATGTCCAGCTCCTGGGTGGCCACTGCTAGGATCAGCATGTGGGGCTAGATGGTTGGCTCTGCTAGAGCTTTTAGACATCTCTTGCTTTGTTTATATGGCTCCGGCAACAACTCTGTGGCTGTTGACTCAGGGCCACGCTGCGGATGTTCCCAGTTTCCAAACCCTCCCCGACGACAGCCAGTCCCATGACTGTATCATGCAAGAATCAGTTCCTTTAATGGAGCAGGGATCACTGGTACGGTGAGCAGTCATGCATTTTGCCCTGACCTATAAGACATATAAGAACCATCTCTTCTTCTTCTTCTTCTTCTTCTTCTTCTTCTTCTTCTTCTTCTTCTTCTTCTTCTTCTTCTTCTTCTTCTTCTTCTTCTTCTTCTTTTTCTTCTTCTTTCCCCCTGCAAGGCTTCTGATTGGGGAGCAGACATGACTGGGAGCACTGTGATAATGAGATGGTGGCCACCATGCCATTCTCGGGGGCATAAACAATAAGAGGTAGTGTGGCATGGTGGTTAGAGGCTCAGACCAAGGTCGGGGGTCATGCTATGGAAGCTTGCTGGGTGACCTTGGGCCAATCAAGATACTCTCAGCCTAACCTACCTTACAGGGTTGCTGTGACGATCAAACAGAGGAGAGGGGAATGCTATGTAGGCCTTTTTGGATCCCCATCAGGGAAGACAATGGGGTATAGAATCACTGACTCAGAGTTGGAAGGGTACACATGAGGCCATCTAGTCGCACCCCCTGCTCAATGCAGGATCAACCTCAAGCATCCAGGAGAAGGATCATTCCAGCCCCTGCTTGAAGATGGCCAGTGAGGGGGAGCTCCCCACCTCCTTAGGCAGCCCCTTCCACTGCTGAACTACTCAAAAACATCAAATGATACTTCAGCCCAATCTCTTTCTCCATGGAGGCAACATTTCACAAGGATATGACACAACCTTCCCTCGGGGCAGGGTGGCAAAGGCTTGCAGGCTGCAGCCCTCTCGAACGCTGCGATGTTTTCATTCCAGTGAAACAAAATTGGAATCCAGTGGCACCTTAAAGGGCAACACGGGTTCCCAGCAGGCACAAGCCTTTGAGTCAACATGCAACTTTGTCCGATACAGAGCAAAGTTCAATTTCAGACCGGCAACATTTTATTCAAGAGACAAGCCTTAGTGCCCGTGCACATTTCTGCAGATAGCATGGATGCTTGCGCACGGAAGCTTGCACACAGAATTAAACCCCGTCTCTCTTCGAGGTGACCCTGGGCTCAAAATTTGTCCTGCTTCTTCAAAGCAACCTGGCTCCTCACCTGAATTTGTCAGCTGTTGACTAACAGGGTTCCCTGCCCAAAACTGACATAAGGTCCAAGTCAAAGTGCCTAAGATTCTGTCTACACGGGTGGAAAACAGGGAAAATCCACATTAGAGGTCAAAGGGTTAGATGCAGAACTGGGAGACCCAGGTTCGAGTCTCGACTTTGCCATGAAACTCGTTCAATGACCTCAGACCCGTCCCAACCTTCTCCAACCTTGCAGGGCTCTTGTAAAGTGAAAACTGGGAAGGGAAAGATATGGTGGGGGTGGTGAGAGTGGAAACTTTTACGATCCCTGGGGGTTGGCTGAAAGCTCTTGTCCCACACTACAAAGGTCGTGAAGAGTCTGTAGCATCGCTGCAGTTCATTCCCTACATGAAGCCCATCCCTGGAGCCTGCTAGGCTGTTCACTTTTGCTTAAATGTGCACGGAGGCGCATTCGAATCCGGAGGGCTGTAGAACAGCTGGGATAAGGCCACAGAAATAAAAACACAAGGAAGCCATCACAGCAAGCTGGAAACTATTTGGAAGGGAAGCGGAGTCAATCAAAACATGCTACTCCGTAGCTCTTTCCAGGAACAGCTCCAGGAAAAATCCATCCATCCATCCATCCATCCATCCATCCATCCATCCATCCATCCATCCATCCATGGCTGTGACATTTACACAAGATCATAACCCCGCAGCTGATGCTAAAGGCACAAGAAGGGACCCTAGGCTCCCCACTGGTTCCCAATCCATCTCCATCCACGCTAGCCCTTCTCCCGACCCCAATTCCCCGGCAGGGCAGGGCAAGGCAGGGCGGCGCGACCTTAAGGAAGATCTAACTTCGGACATGACCCCTCCCCGCGCCCTGACTTAGACCCGTCCAACCTCCGGAGCATCCCGGCGGCCCTGGTGGCCAAGCGGATCCAGCCCACGGCACACTTTATTTTGCAGAAAGCAGGGGGGGGGGGAGCTGGGGCAACCCGGTAGCGCTCCGCGCGTTGCGCTCCCCTTCTCCCTCCCCAAAAAGAAGTGAACTCAACTGATTTGACTCTTGGGGAAGCCCAGGAGCGACGCGATCCCGAAAGCTTTGCCGCGGCCCCAAAGCGCCCTCTTTACTCACGTCCCTGGCTTTTCCTCGCGTCTTCCTCGGCGGATTTAGGAGATCCGCAACATCCTTGGGCTTCTCCCGCGCTTCGCTCGGCCGCTCTTCCACAGGGTCCACCCGGCGCCGCCCGATCCCCGAAGCAGCCGAGCCGCGTCCAAACGCCCTGGCCGAGCTGGAAGAGACGCGGCCGGCCGCTCCGCCTCCGCCCCGGCAGAAAGTCTCGCTTCGCCTCGCCCTGCCCTGCCCTGCCCTGCCCACGGCCCCACGTGGAAGGCGAAGCGAAGCGAAGGGATGGGCCGAGGCCGGGGCAGGAGCGCTCCGGAGCCGCCTCCGGCTTGGGGAAGGCTGTGCTGGCGGGCGGGGAGGCGCGGCTCCCCGCTCGGCCCGAGCGACGCGCAGGGGACGGGCTTGGAATTGAGACCCAGGCGGCTTCCCACGACCCTTCTTTTCGCCTGGGGAGGGATTGGATGGGCTCCTGGGGCGGCCGGGCTCCAGGTGCGGGCGGGAGGTCTCCCGGAATGGCGACTGCGGACGTCTTTGTCATTTAGTCCAAACGATTGAGTCCAAATCCCTTTAGGGATTTAAGATTGAGCTGTGTGGACTGCGGCCGTGGGTTCCGTCTGCCCCCTTCTCTTTCCTCCCTCCTGGAGATTATATCGGGAGGGAAAGGGTTTTGGGTTGGAACTGTTTTTCCGCCGTGTCTTATCTTCTGTTACTTCATTTTATTTGGTTGTGAATTATGCCTGTGGTTTTAAGGGGAATTTTTACTGGGGTAAGAGATTGGATTATTATTATTATTATTAATAATAATAATAATAATAACAACAGCAACAGCAATAATCTTTGTTTGTTTGTTTATATATGCACACATATACACAAACATATATATGTACATAGGTATGTTTGTGTGTGCGTGTACACACACACACACAAACACACACACAGAGGCGGCTCAGGGCAGTTCACACATTGCAGTTCACACATTGTAGTGCAGTCCAAGGGAGGTCATCATTTTGAACAGGTAATAATTGGGAACATCGATTACCTCTGAATGTACAACAAATTTGAGAACCTATAATGCCTCCAATGCTAGAGTACATAACATAACAGCACTCAACCTCCCACTCAACATTTAGCTGTAGCACCGATTTTATTTATTAAAATATATTTTAAAGATTTGTTTCTTTTTAGAATTTTAGGAGAGTTGGTTTTTATACCCTGCTTTTTATTTCCCGAATCAGTCTCATAGTGGCTTCCAATCGCCTTTCCTTTCTCTCCCCACAACAGGCACCCTGTGAGGTGGGGGGGGGGGGGCTGAGAGAGCACGGACAGAACTGCTCTGAAAGAACAGCTCTAGCTGGGCTGTGACTAGCTCAAGGCCACC
The DNA here is from genome assembly GCA_003118565.2 of Paroedura picta. Taxonomy (NCBI): domain Eukaryota; kingdom Metazoa; phylum Chordata; class Lepidosauria; order Squamata; family Gekkonidae; genus Paroedura; species Paroedura picta. The sequence continues at coordinate 156,600,084 of BDOT02000002.1, read as the reverse complement.
CATCTAGCTGCATGTGGAGGAGCAGGGAATCAAACCTGGTTCTCCAGAAGAAGAATTTTTTTTTTCCTATCCTGCTTTTGTCTACCCAAAATGATATACAAACATCTTTCCCTTCCTCTCCCCACAACAGACACCCTGTGAGGTGGGTGGGGCTGAGAGAGCTCTGACAGAACTGCTTTGTGAGAACAGCTTTAAGAAAACTGTGACTCGTCCAAAGTCCCCCAGCTGGCTGCATGTGGAGGAGGACTGGGGGAATCAAGCAGCTCTCCAGATTAGCAGCCACGGCTCCAAGCCACTACACTAAACTGGCTTTGAGTGTCTCACTGTCATCCAACCCTGAGTCTTTTTGAGAAAGTGTGGCATCAAAGGCGAAATGGAAAAAAAATTAATGTATTAAAACCATTTTAATAAATATTGAAACCATTTATTCTCTTCCCCTCCTGCATCTTGGCCTAGCTCTGGTTTCTGCTATCCCAATCACATAAGACAAAAGGTTCGGCTTGTGTTGGGAAATGAATTTCTATAAACAGAGTGTCTCTGGACAAGAGATTTTCTTTATCAGGCCAGAATCACACCTTAAAATAAGGGCCACCTCCCATAGGACTCTGAAGAACACACAATTATTATAAATAAATAAGGGGATGGGACTCCCCAGGTGTTTGGCCACCCTGTTAACACCCCCCACCCCACCACACACAAGTGTTTTTGCAGGCGAAGACTATGCTGTCGACTGTTTCATCCTTCGTCCTGCAAAGTCAACACTGACTATAATCACTGATCTTTTGGCTTCTTTGTTTTGAGTTCCTGCTCTTGTGCAGCTAGAATGAATCCTTCCGTTTCTGTCTCCAGGTGCCCATTTCGGAGCCACACCCAGATATTTTCACAATTAACTTTGTTCCCTGTGTCCTTCAAATATTGCCCGTGCAAGCCCCTTTCCCCCCAGCTGTCAAAGGGAGTTTTGTTCCCAGCCTTTTTGCAGTTTTCTTGGGTTCCTGTAACCTTAAACGGAGGTAGTGACAGATTTTATTTTCCTGGGCTCCAAGATCACTGCAGATGGGGACTGCAGCAATGGAATTAAAAGACGCTTGCTCCTGGGGAGGAAAGCTATGGCAAATCTAGACAGCATCCTAAAAAGCAGAGACATCACCCTGCCAACAAAAGTGCGTCTAGTCAAGGCTATGGTATTCCCAGTTGCAATGTATGGCTGCGAAAGTTGGACCATAAGGAAGGCCGAGCGTCAAAGAACTGAGGATTTTGAACGCTGGTGCTGGAGAAGACTCTTGCGAGTCCCTTGGACCAGTGGTCCCCAACCTTTATTAGGCTGGGGACCGGCAGGGCATCGGGCCGCGCCCGGCCGCACCCGCGGATCGGGCCGCGCCCGGCCGCACCCGCGGATCGGGCCGCGCCCGCGGGCCGCACCCGTGGATCGGGCCGCACCCGCGGTCCGCGCGGGCACAGCCCGGCCCTGATTCCCTCTCCCCGCCCTTCCGCAGTAAGTAGCTTCTCAGGCCGCAAGTTTGCGGCCTGGGAAGTTTTTTACTGCGGGGTGGGGGGGGCGGGGAGAGGGAGCCGCGGCCCGGCGCCATGGCCTTTGCGGCCCGGCGCCGGGCCGCGGCCCGCAGG
>BDOT02000002.1:156571182-156593230 GCA_003118565.2 Paroedura picta | reverse complement strand
TCTGCGTTGATTCATTGCAACGGAGAGACCCATCTAGGTAGCAGGTGGTGTTTGAGCTGCCGTTTCATCGTTGCCACGCTCCCCCTGAGTGAAAAAAAAAATTAACCCCCCCCCCGGCACGGGCGCGATTTTCGGCCGAAAATACAGTGAAAAATAAAGGGAAAATAAAACAGCAAACGGGGCTGTGCGTTGTTTCGTGCCTGGTGACTTTAAACAGCTCTGCAGCCAGGGAAGCCTCGCTGGGTAAATGAAGGCTCGCCGGTGCGTTGATCTCCGCTCGCTTGGAGAAAAAAAATGGCAATCGCTTCGCCGGAAGATCAGAGGAGAGAGCCAGGCGGAGGGACTTTGCAGAAACCGCAACAATGGTAACGCACAGAACTTTCCCGCTAGTGTTGCAGATTGGTTGCAAGAGTGTAGCGCTTTCTGGAGGGTGAATCCACTTTTTGGGATTTCCCTGAAAGCTCTACAACGAAGCGCTTTTTGCGGATCGTTTCAGGAGTGTTGCAGATTGTCAATGACATTGTGCATAACAGCAAAACTGTAGCGATTTCAATTTGTAACCATTGTGCTATTTTGGACGAGTGGGGAATGGCCCTGTGTGTGTGTGTGTGTGTGTGTGTGTGTGTGTGTGTGTGTGTAAACAGATTTCTGAAGATCATGTTGGCGCCATCTTGCCCAAGCCCAGGGTAGATGTACAGATTTCACTGCCTTGGGGGGGGGGGTGGATTTTTGTAGGGATTTTATTATTGTTTTAGGGGGATTTTAGTAAATATTTATGATTGTAACCCACCACGAGCCATTCTATGGGAGTGACGGAATATAAATAAAATAATAAACGAACGAACAAATGAATGAAAATGATGCCGGTAATGCTGATTTTATTAACTGAGGCAGATTGTGACTGTGTGGGCAGGAAGGGGTGTGCCAGCGTTTGTTTCTTGTGGCCCTTCCTTGCCTACCCAGGGAATTGCTAATTGCAGCTGTGGGATGGTGGGTCAATTTTCCCCAGAGCAGGCTGGATTCTGGAGATTTTTGGTGGGGGAGGGATCACTTGAGCATGAAATTGGGGTCACCGTAGGTGGGTGGATTGTTGTGAGTGTCCTGCATAGTGCAGGGGGTTGTACAAGATGACCCTGGAGGTTTCTTCCAGCTCTGTGATTCTATGAGGTTAAACTTTTGGGGGAGCAAGGAGTAACAAATGGATTATTCTCTTCCAAACACAAAGAAATAAGCTACATTTCTTACTAACAGCAGATGAGATACAAGGATCCACTGAAGTCAGCCTTGCAGAAATTCCCCTTATCTTTTCTAGTTTTTAAAAAATGCTCCTGATGGCACGCGAGTTTTAGCTGCTGTGTGACACAGCATGTTGGACTGGATGGGCCATTAGCCTGATCCAACATGGCTTCTCTTACAATATTAAGTGAGAAGCAGAAGTGATTTGGCATTGCCTGCCTCCGCTGATTCGTCTTTGGCCTCCTCCCATCCAAGTCTTGACTCTCCTTGGCTCCTGATGAGATTGGGCTCTACCATGCTGCCTCCCCCTGCTGTGAGGGTCACATAGAATCATAGAGTTGGAAGGGACCTCCTGGGTCATCTAGTCCAACCCCCTGCACTATGCAGGACACTCACAACCCTATTGCTCATCCACTGTGACCTGCCACCTCCTTGAACCTTCACAGAATGAGCTTCTCCATCAGATGGCTATCTAGACTCTGTTTAAAAATTTCCAAAGATGGAGAACCCACCACCTCCCGAGGAAGCCTGTTCCACTGACAAACCGCTCTCTCAGAAACTTCTACACCTTGAGCATTTCCCCATCATTATCACTTAAGGATGAGTCTCGAAACACAGACTCCGCAGCTGCTGACAGCTCCCTCCTGGGAATGAGTTTGTAAACCAGGCTTAGTCAAACTGCGGCCCTCCAGATGTCCATGGACTACAATTCCCAGGAGCCCCTGCCAGCATTTGCTGGCAGGGCCTCCTGGGAATTGTAGTCCATGGACATCTGGAGGGCCGCAGTTTGACTACCCCTGTTGTAAACTGTTCTGCTTCCTTTCCATGGCGCCGGCAGTGGAGGCCCATTTCAGCTCAGTTGAACATTTTGGGTGCCATTCTGGTTAGTCCCAGAAATTTCCCCAAACGCTTGGTAGACCTAAACCTCTACTTTCACTATTCTGTAGAATTCCAGAAAGCGTGCTCGGTTTCCTCCCCTTTCTAAAATTGCTTTCCGCACCTTTGATTACTGAGGGTGTGAACCGTGCGGTACTTTATCTAAATAATAATACTAAAAAAAAAAAAGAAAATTGGTGTGCAAATTCAAAGGCTTAGATCGGTTGGGTGGGGATGCCTGAACTCAAGGCGTGTCCCGTGATATTCGCTGCTGAATGCTGCTGTAGTTCTCACCTGAGAGATCAAGCGTGGATTGCTCTTATATAACTGCATTGTACTGGTTCGCAGGAAACAATACGAGAGCAAAACCTACTCAGGGACTAATTACATGCCTTTGGTACACTCGAAGCTGCCTTATACTGAATCAGGCCATTGATGTATTCAAATCGGTATTGCCTTCTCTGACTGGCAGCAGCTCTCCATCGTCTTAAATGGAGGTCTACAACAAAAGTGTGGGAGACACAGTGAAAAATTGCCAACTCTTCATTGGATGTCTTTCACATTGCATAGTGTCTGATTCTTTTAACGGGAGATGTTGGGGATTGAACCTGGGACCCGCCGCATAGAAAAGAGTCCCTGCCACTGAGCCATGGTCTCTCCCCTTAAGAGGAACACAGGAAGCTGCTGTATCCTGAGTCAGGCCTCTGGTCTCTCAAGGCCATTCTTGTCTCAGTGAATTGAGGAAGGCTTTTGTGTCCAGTCTGATGAAACACCATTGACAACAACTCTTTGAGTGCGGTTCTCTAACCAATTCCCTATCCAACTAACTATCTGAAAATCTAGATTTCAGTCCTTCAGTTTATCCATCAGAACATCATGGGGAACCTTATCAAAAGCCTTTCTAAAATCCAAGTAAACGCTATCAACTGAAATTCCATGATCCAGCAAACCTGTTACTTGGTCAAAAAAGGAAACCAGGTTGGTCTGACAGGACCTGATGGAGACAAATCCACGCTGACTTCCTTGGATCACCAAATTGTCCTCCAGATATTTGCAGATTGCTATATATATACATTATAAAGTACATATACTTTACCATCCTTCCGAGGTCGGTAAAATGAGTACCCAGCTTGCTGAGGGGTAAATGGTGATGACTGGGGAAGGCACTGGCAAACCACCCCGTATTGAGTCTGCCATGAAAACACTGGAGGGCGTCACCCCAAGGTGACTTGGTGCTTGCACAGGGGATAGCACAGACATGACTTGGTGCTTGCACAGGGGATACCTTTACCTTTTACTTACTTTAATAAATGTGAAAAGGTACACATACTTTTAATGGAATAAACAAAGTAACTAAACAGAATCACAGAATCAAAGAGTTGGAAGGGGCCTCCTGGGTCATCTAGTCCAACCCGCCTGCACTATACAGGACACTCCCAACCCTATCGCTCATCCACTGTGACCTGCCACCCCAACTAAAATCAGGCCTAGTTTGGCCCTCAGTTAGATTCCAGTACAGACTCTCCCCGTCTCAGTGTTATTCCATGTGCAAGGTTTGCCCAAATAATATTTTCGGTGCCTTGGTGTGCAGGTCTGGCGATGGCCTTCGAAACCGAGGGAGAGGCTTTGATTCCAGACACTCGACTCCTTTGATAATTAACTTGTGTTTGGAACGAGATCTGACATTCCTTTCAGCACTCTGGACGAATAGTGCTCTTGAGATATCATTAGATGACTCATGTTTTAGGTTCTTTTCCGACACTGTTGTGGAGTGCTTGTCAAAACCCCGGGCGTGCTTTTGATGGGAAGATCCGAACGATTGTGCAAAGGCCCTTCTGGATACCCGGCGGGGTGGCGTAATCCACTTGTCAACATTATTTGGTGCCAAGGGCAGGCGGCTTTCCTTCCGAGCGCAGAGAAGCAAGGCCTTTTGCCAAAAATGGCATTTCCTTTCAGGAGAGAAACAAAAAGCGGTCAGACATCCGGATAATGTCTGCTGAAATTTGACTGCGGAAGAACTTGGTGCATTATTCATGCTCCGAAGCCTCTGGGGGCTGAATAAAAGCTGCTAGGTTCAATCCACGAGTGGATTAATCTGATATTGGGAATTCGTAACACTGGGGATCCTCTGGAATTGTAGCTCATCTTTAGACGACAGAGGTCAGTTTCCCTGGAGAAAATGGCTGCTTTGGAGGGGTGGGGACTCCACTGAGGTCCCGCCCCACCCCAAATCCCGCCCACTCCCGGCTCCGCCCCCAAAGTCTCCAGGTATTTCCCAACCCCAAAATGGCAATCCTATACCCTACTGCAGGGGTAGTCAAACTGCGGCTCTCCAGATGTCCATGGACTACAATTCCCAGAAGCCCCTGCCAGCATTTGCTGGCAGGGGCTTCTGGGAATTGTGGTCCATGGACATCTGGAGGGCCGCAGTTTGACTACCCCTGCCCTACTGCCTGGTCCATGTTTACTGGAGATGCTGGGGCTGCGTACTCAACCCCTGAACCACAGCTTTTCCCTAAGCAGGTCTACTAGAAAGTAAGTCCCACATTATTTGGTGGGACTTGCTCCCAGGGACGCCTCTTTAGGATTACCGATTTCTCTTATTTTGTACGTGTATCATTTTTAATTTCTTTATTTAGATCATCAATTAGCTGCCTGTCTGCCTTTCAGAACTCAAGGTAGCTGGCCATGTAAACCAAACATAAAAATACGTACAACATACCGAAGGCCATGGGTAGTCAAACAGCGGCCCTCCAGATGTCCATGGGCTACAATTCCCAGAAGCCCCTGCCAGCGAATGCTGGCAGGGGCTTCTGGGAATTGTAGTCCATGGACATCTGGAGGGCCGCAGTTTGACTACCCCTGAATCACAATTCAAAACTAGGCAGAATAACTACACTCTTTGTATTACAAAGGACTTTGCACATACAGTATTTACCCAAGCGCATGACTAGGTTATTTCACTGCCCCCCCCATCCGGTGTCAAGATCCATAGGGTTTTCAAGGCAAAAAATGTTCAGAGGTGATCAACTATTGCTTGGTTCTTTGTAGTGACCTTGGCCTTCTTTGGGGGGTCTCCTGTCCAAATTCTGCCCAGTGCCGACCCCGCCAAAATCTAACTTACCTGGGCTATCTAGGCCAAGGCATGCAGGAATTCCACCCCTGCAAAGGAGAGCATTGTCCTGCATTTGCATACAAAGTTTAGTTATGTCTAATGATAATTAAGTGGGGGTGTACAACATTATTAAAAAGTTGTCTTACATTCCGTGTTTTCTGCCTTTCGAGTAAATATGGTAAGCGGTGAGAGCCAGATTTGTGTCATGGTTAAGAGTTGCAGCCTCTAATCTGGAGAGCCAGTTTTGATTCCCCACTTCTCCTCCACAAGCAGTCAGTTGGGGGACCTTGGGCCGGTCACAGTTCTCTCAGAATTCTCTCTGCCTCATCTCTACCTCACAGGGTGTCGGTTATGAGGAGAGGAAGGGGAGGCAGTTGTAAGCCGCTTTGAGACTCTTCTGGGTAGTAAAAAGCGAGGTTCAATACCTCTCCAGCTCTTCCTGTCTCCTCTTCTTCTCTAATCGTTTTTCTGTGGACTCCCACAATCACAAGGCAATCCGGAGACGCCTGTTGGCTGGTTCGTGTATTCTGTTAACGTGAGATCGGCCACAACATTGTGACAGGCACCGAGGAACAGAAACGGACTCGTGGGTGAGAACAGTGAAAGCAAACCGAGCTTTGCTTGCTATTTGTTCTCCGTTTGCCTTTTAACCAAGTAGTTCTTGCCACTTGAAAGCAAAACAAGAAGCAGAGCTGCCTTTTTTCTTAATAATGAGATGCGAATGAAGTGTGATTTTTTTCTCTCTCTCCAGTGTGTCTCTTCTTTGGAGCTCAGGCATCCTAGGCAAAGACTGAAGAAGGTGACAAAATTGAGGCAAAATTAGTGGTGCTGGCCTCCAGGTGGAAGGCGACAAAATGAATGGGCCACGTGGAATTGGTGAAAAATATGAATAACCATGAGAGGCAAAATAGTGGGAAAGATTTCATGCTCGACTTTTCCAGAAAAATGAACAGCTGAGTCAAAAATAATGATCGAACATAGAACTAGTACAGAATCATTGCTTTTCTAAAACATAAATTAAAAAATCGACGCATTCATTCTCAAAGGTAAATTATCACAACAGTATCTGGGAAAAAAAAACTGTTTTCAAAATGTGATATTAGCATCCAAGAGCTGATTGAGAAACATCCTTCTTCCAAATCCTGCCCTCCTTGGGCTCCTTCCTGTTGGAATTGCAATCAGCAAGTAATTTGGTGAAGTCCGCCTTGAAGGGCTGTTGTTAAGCTGTTAAAGCAGGTAAGCTGTGCCTGTGCACTCACGAGTGGCATCAAGTGGTCTTTGGTGAGGCTGCAGGGAATTCTGAGCAATGTGCTCTGTGGATTCCTTTGTTTCTCGAGGAAGAAAATCTCTGCTTTGCTCAAGCAAGCAAACAACATTAGGCTCAGCTCTCTCCATCTGCTAATGTAGGGGATGTAGTCCTGCTGCAGCCGAGCCATAGAGGCTTGCAAAGTGCTGCTTTTGCAGCTACTTAAAGTTTGTGTACTTAAGGAGACTGAAGCAGGTGAATATTGTATACATTTGTAAATAATCTTTCCAGTAAAAATTACTCCCTTTGAAACCTTAGTGCACTGTGAGTCTGGATCTGTGCCTCATTCTGTTCTAACTAAGAACTGCATACTATCAAAACGCTCTGTAACTTTGCAGTTCTATTTCTCTGGAGGGACTCAGGAACAAGTTCAAAAGTCTCAGCACTATCCCACGAAATCTTCCACCTAGAATGGGTAAACTAAAGCCAAATACACTCCACCCACTGATGCGATATGGTAGAACACCAGGCAGGATTCAATAAATTTCTGTTCTGGCTGACAGCCAGGCCTCAACAAATAGCTGGTGAGCTCGGTTCAGCTTAGCTAAAGTCTACACACCTATTTATTTAGCACAGATATTCACTTTTCCTCTAAGGAACTGCAGGTGGAACATGCAATTCTCCTTTCTCCTCCTAACAACCCTGCGAGGTAGGCTTAGCAGACAGAGCCCCATTGGCCTGAGGTCATTCAATGAAGTTCCAAAGTTGAGTGGGGAGTTGAAGCCTTGTCTACCTCAGTGGTACTCAAAATTGTTAAGCCTGAGGGTACTTTTGGGGCCACTTTTCTCTACCCAAAGGAGTCTCAAAGCAGCTTACAGTCACCTTTCCTTTCCTCTCCCCACAACAGACACCCTGTGAGGTGGGTGGGGCTGAGAGAACCCTGAGATTACTGAAGAAGAAGAAGAAGAAGAGTTGGTTCTTATATGCCACTTTTCTCTACCTGAAGGAGTCTCAAAGTGGCTTCCATTTGCCTTCCTTTTCCTCTTTCCACAACAGACACCTTGTGAGGGTGGTGAGGCTGAGAGATCCCTGAACGGCTTTATCAGTGCTGTGGTGAGGCCAAGGGGGGAGCTGGCAAACCTAGTTCTCCTTAGAGCCAGTTTGGTGTAGTGGTTAGGAGTGCGGACTTCTAATCTGGCATGCCAGGTTCGATTCTGCACTCCCCCACATGCAACCAGCTGGGTGACCATGGGCTCGCCACGGCACTGATAAAACTGTTCTGATTGAGCAGTGATATCAGGGCTCTCTCAGCCTCACCCATCTCACAGGGTACCTGTTGTGGGGAGAGGAATGGGAAGGCGACTGTAAGCCGCTTTGAGCCTCCTTCAGGTAGGGAAAAGCGGCATATAAGAACCAACTCTTCTTCTTCTTCTTCTTCTTCTTCTTCTTCTTCTTCTTCTTCTTCTTCTTCTTCTTCTTCTTCTTCTTCTTCTTCTTCTTCTTCTTCTACTCTTACGTTCTAAAGGGATCTAGCTCCTAAAGGCCCCCAGCATCACACCTTGCATGTTGGCAGTTGTAAATAAGGCTCGACAGTTCCCATCCCAGAAAGCTGCCCTTTTCAGAGAGGCAGTTAGTTTCTGCCACACACGATCTGGCAGCAACCTTTTCTTTGTTTACAACCAAACATGACGTCTCCTCTTCCACAAGGGACGCATTCACCAGCGTCCTGCCCTTTTGTTCTCTCTCTGCTCGACAAGAGAAGGCCACTCTTTGTAAATCCCAAGGCTCAGTGCCTCCACGGAGCGGTCGGACACGCAGCAAAGGCCTGCAGTTCTTACCGGGCCCTGCCGCAACAGGAGAGCTTGCCCCCTACAAATATTCCTCATTTTCTCCTCCTACGTTAGCTCTCCCCCAGGAAAGCCACACTCCCTGATGCCAAGGCCTGCTCGACAATGGGGATTGTTGAGAGGGCGTAGACTCCAAACAGCACTTCCATTTTGTAAATGCTGGCAAACACCCCAGTGACAGCATACTGTGCAGGGTGGGGGGGTGGGAAGGCCATTTTGCTACAACCACAGATCCGAGAGAATCATAGAATCCTGGGTCATCTAGTCCAACCCCCTGAACTATGCAGGACGCTCACAACCTTATCGCTCATCCCCTGTAACCTGCCACCCCCTTGAGCCTTCACAGAATCAGCCTCTCTATCAGATGGCTATCCAGCCTCTGTTTAAATATCTCCAAAGATGGAGAACCCACCACCTCCTGAGGAAGCCTGTTCCACTGAGGAACCGCTCTAACTGTCAGGAAGTTCTTCCGGATGTTTAGACAGAATTTAGAATCATAGAGTTGTAAGGGACCTCCTGGGCCATCTAGTCCAACCCCCTGCACTATGCAGGACACTCACAACCTTATCGCTCATCCACTGTCACCTGCCACCCCCTTGAGCCTTCACAGAATCAGCCTCTCCGTCAGATGGCTATCCAGCCTCTGTTTAAAAATCTCCAAAAATGGAGAGCCCACCCCCTCTCGAGGAAGCCTGTTCCACTGAGGAACCGCTCTGACTGTCAGAAACTTCTTCCGGATGTTGAGATGGCATTTCTTTTGAATTAATTTCATCCCATTGGTTCTGGTCCGTCCCTCTGGGGCAAGAGAGAACAACTCTGCTCCATCCTCTATATGGCACCATTTTAAATACTTAAAGAAAGGAGGAGAGGAGAGAACAAGCAGATGGTGAGGATGGGGAGAAGGTTCCAGAAAGGGGAAGCCACTGGAGCCCCTGGAGACGATCAAACTGACAGGCCTCTGGCATGGCCTGCAGAGGTCAGTGGTATAAAATAAGGAGGAGGAAGAAGAGCTGGTTGCTATACCCTGCTATTCATTACCCGAAGGAGTCTCAAAGCAGCTTACGATCACCTTCCCTTCCTCTCCCCACAACAGACACCCTGTGAGGGAGGGGAGGCTGAGAGAGCTCTGAAAGAACTGCTTTAAGAAAACTGTGACTGGCGCAAGATCCCCCAGCTGGCTGCATATGGAGGAGGGGGGAGTCGAACACAGTTCTCTAGATCGGAGTCAACCCCTCTTCATAACATGCATCCTGGATGGGAGATGCACTTCCCAGTAGCAGGAGGTGTGAACAAGGTGGACTGTAAGCTAAATTGGAGCAGACAGTCTGATGCGGTTGTAAAGAAGGCAAATGCAGTCTTGGGCTGTATCAACAGAGGCATCACATTGATATCGCAAGATGTTGTAAGATCTCACCTGGTGTCCTTTGTGCAGTTCTGGAAGCTTCACTTCATAAAGGACGTGGACAAAATGGAGAGGGTGCAGAGGAGAGTGGCGAGGATGAAAGGTTGCCACTTGGAGGATGACAGAGATGAGTTCCCTGGAGAAAATGGCTGCTTTGGGGGCAGACTCTGTGGCATTGTACCCCACTGAGGTCCCTGTCCTTCCCAGGTGCCATCCCCAAATCTCTAGGGATTTCACAACTTAGATCAGATTCAGATTTGGGCTTGTAATGCAGCTCCAAGCCAGCTAGAAAGCTTTTAAAATTGTAATCTAATAGAACGATCCGCAGCAAATGAATACTTATAAATCGAATTTTTTTAAATAGAATCATACTAAAGACATACCAGGGTTAGCAGTGTGCTCAAGGCTTGGCAGATTTCCAGTGACGTGATTTCGGGGTAATTTAGCATGTTATGGCATCATATTTAGCTACTGGTTTGGCAACCTCAATGTTTGCCAAACATTTCAAAGGAGGCTCTTAATTTCCCCTTCCTTGGAGTCACGGAGGGTCCGGAGCAAGGAGGGGGATCTGGCAACTCTCACACCTCCACCACCCACCCATGGTTAGGCGGGCAGGGGGGGGACCTGGCCCCCCTCTATGGGGGTCACCATAAAGTCGGGTGCACTTTGTGAGCATTTTCCCTCACAAATATCTAAACAGATAACAAACCGAACGAAGGCTGAGTGGGGAAATATTCTGCCTGAGCTCCTGGAGACAAACCTGCCTTTTCATCTGCAGTTTGAGGAAACCAGGCCGGGCTCTCAATGGCAGAGATAAGCCAGACAGATGTTGCAATCAGCGGACGAGAGGGATTTAAAGGATGATCCCCATCCCAGTAAATCCTTTAAAAAAAAAGTTTCCTGATTTCCGGATAGAAACCACTGGCTGAGTTGGTGCCACGAAGAACAGAGCTTTGTGGGACTGTGGGCAGAGTCCCCGGGGAGGGGGCTTTCCCCACTCACCCACCCACAGGAATTGCCACCTGCGTTGGCATGCTGCTCTTGCCCTCCCTCTCTCTAGGCCAGGGGGCCAAACTGTGGCTCTCCAGGGCAGAGTCTGCACTTACTTTGTTTATTCCATTGTCAATCCTGTTGAATTCAGATCGCTTTGAACTCGGGTCTTCCTCTCCCCCCTCCTCCCCATTGAAACAGGAAAGTCTTCTGCACATGGTTAGGGAGGCTCAGAAGGTGTGTATGTGGGGGAGGGGCTCTTTCTTTCTTTTCTTGAAGCCTCTTTCTTTCTTTTCTTGCAGGGGGGGGGAGAAGCCAAGCAGGGAGCCTCTTTCTTTTCTTGGAGGGGTGGGGGAAAGGATCGAAAAAGGCAGAGGAGAGAGGAAAAATCCAGGACCGACAGAAATTGAGAGAAGTTAGGGGCTTCTCCTTTAAGGCTAGCGTGTCACATGACCAGGCGTAGCCCATCAGAGGTTCTCTACCACGGAGCTTTCTTTATTCAGGATTAACAGCAGTCTCAGATAAAGCACAATAAAGGTAGGGTCACTCCGGATCAATCCTTCTTGCTGCAAAAGGAAATTTTAAATCGCCCCAAATCAAAACGGAAATCGCATTCTGTGTAGAGGGCAGGGACTGAATCGAGCTGGGGTTGGAATAAAAGCTCCGTGCAGTTTACACCCAGATCTCTATGGACTACATTTCCCACAAGCCCCTGCCAGCACATGGACTACAATTGTAGTCTATGGACATCTGGAGAGCAACAGTTCACGGAAAAGTCGCCAGATTGCCCTGGCCCCTGCAGGATGATGGGGATAGTCTGCTCTGCTGCGGAAGCTTGCTGGGTGATTTAGGACTAGTCACGTGCTGCCTACCTTACAGGGCTGGTGTGAAGACAAAAGGGAGAAGAGGATCATGTCAGTCGCTTTGGGAGCCCCCTGGAGAGTTCTAGTTTGGTTCCCAGGCCCCGGATCATCCTCATCGCTCTCCTCTGCACCCTCTCAATTTTGTCCATGTCCTTTTTGAAGTGAGGCCTCCAGAACAGCACCCAGTGCTCCAGGTGGGGTCTGACCAATGCTGTATACAGCAGGACTATGACTTCTTGCTATTTCGATGTGATGCCTCTGTTGATACAGCCCAAGTCTGCCTTCGCCTTCTTTGCTGCCGCATCCCCGGGCCAAAGAAGCTGCCCCACCAGAGGGTAGGCTGCCGCCGTCCCTGGAACAGCTTTTTTTGATTTTGTATGGGTCTCACTTGTCACTGTGGAAAAGCATCTTCGTCTCCCCGCCGTGTTGCATTTGACCCTGCCGTGTAGACGCTTGCTGCCCCCCCCCCCCGGCGCGTTCTTTGTACCGATGCATCCATCGCCTTGACAACTATTGTTACATTTTGTTCAGATCCTTTTAAAAAGCCAGGAGGGGGAAGACTGACAAGAACATGATGTCTGCGTCGGCTCGCGCTTAGAAGCACAGGGGAGTGACGGCGATGGGTACGGAGAAGCCAAAGGGAGTTGTAAGAGGCACGATGGTGTAGGAGAGAGTGTTGGACTCGAATCGGGGAGAACTGGGTTCGAATCCTGCTCTGCTGCGGAAGCTTCCTGGGTGATTTAGGACTAGTCCCATGCTGCCTACCTTACAGGGCTGGTGTGAAGACGAATGGAAGAAGAGGATCATGGCAGTTGCTTTGGGAGCCCCTTGGAGAGAAAAGTGGGCTGAAATGAGATGATACATAAAGGACTCAGAGGCCATAGTGTGAGGAAAGAGAAAGAGCCTAAAAGTTTTGCAGAGTTGAACTTTATTTGAGATGAAACCAGCAATTTTACACGTGGGCTTGGATTAGGTAGGCAGTAATCTGGGTTTAGCTTCTGAGATCTGACAAAACGGGGTTAATTTGGGTTACCCAGGCCAGGACCACATTCAGGTTAAGTACATGGCAATAAACCCCCCATTAAAACCCCATCACAAGACACAACATCCTAATCGATGGCAAAAATCCCATGGCCCTCCTTAACCAGCAGGAAGGCCCTTGCGAGGGCAGCATGGGGGGAAGTAAGATGTTCGGTACCAGATGTTCAGGTCCCAATGCCAAGTAGGATCCATATCTCCTGCTGAGAGTCTAGAGAGCTCTGAGAGAACTGTGACAGTGCCAAGGTCACCCAACAGGGAGTTTCCCAGCTGGATTTGGCCACCCTGGAGGGACCTGGTAGGCCTAGAAAAGGGGTAGTCAACCTGTGGTCCTCCAGATGTCCATGGACTACAATTCCCATGAGCCCCTGCCAGCAAACGCTGGCAGGGGCTCATGGGAATTGTAGTCCATGGACATCTGGAGGACCACAGGTTGACTACCCCTGGCCTAGAACTCTTGCATGCAACGCAGATGTTCCACCACTTGAGACACAGCTCCTCTCTGATCACCAATATGTACTCTTCCTTGGCAGTGCATCCCATTGAACTTAATGGGTAGACATAGACCAGGTTGTGCAGAAGGCTGCTCTGCTCATCTTCAGGGAAAAAAACCCAGCAGCAAACATGGGATATTTCCCCTTTCCCTACAGGGCACTTCATGGTGGAATGGGGTTTTCCCCATTGGGTCACGTGACCTTCCATCTTGGTACAGTCCAGGCAAGGATTCATGACTTCATCTGTTCTGTAAAAGAATGGGGTGTGTGTGTGTTTGTGTGTAAATTGTCTTATCTGTGATGCACGATGAAATGGAGACAAGATTTTTAATACCCTGCTTTTCATGACCTGAAGGAGTCAGCTTACAAACACCCTTCCCTTCGTCTCCCCGACACAGGCACCCTGTGGGGCTGAGAGAGCTCTGAGAGAACTGCTCTGCAAGAACAGGTTCAAGTCCCTGCTATGGCATGAAGCCGAGGGGTCGACTTTGACCCAGTCGGTCTCTTTCTCAGCCTGTCTTTCTTTGCAGGGCTGCAATAGAAGGGAGAGCCAGAACATTGTCAGAAGAGAGTGCCTTGACTCTGTAGCCCCCCCTCCCTTTTTTTTTTTTTGGCTTGAATAGCAAGAAGGTGCTGGATAATTGGAGTGTTTTTCCACCTTTCATCATCAGTCTGCTGATTTTGTTTACCTCTCGGCTCCCAGAAGTTCTCTTTAAAGCAAGAGGCATCAAGTACTTTAAAAAACAAACCAAAAACAGCGACATAATTACTGAGAGATTCTGCCTGGGAAGGAAAAAAAAAAAAAAACAGATTACATTTTGGTTAAAAGCAAAGAGGAACAGCTTGGCCCAGCCCAGGGATCCAATTAAGCTCATGCACTTAGATTGCGAGCGACTGAATCTCTCTGAAATCAACACGGCGAATCGGAGCAAATCCAAATATCTTAATCTCCCTGATCAGCCTGAAAGAAACAGGGCTGCAGCTGCAAAAGTGAAGAAGATGGCTGGCCATTGACCCGAAGCTCCATAAAGACCTCTGCAGAGAACCATTTCCAACAATGAAGCTATGAAACGATTCGAAGGACCCCGGATGACGCTCACCCTGGCAGGCCAGATGTCTGACTCAGAACCGGGCATCGTCTTCTGTGCAAAGCTGGCCTTTGCCGAAGATCAAGCGGCAGAACGTCCGTCGTGGCCGCCGTAGCGACCCCTGACTTTTAGCACAATTGGGATCGCAAGCCGAAGGGACCTTTGCGTCCAATGAATGGACGTCTCCGCTCTTCCCCCAAAGCAAGGAGGAACGATGAGTCAGAGGGCCTGTGACTCACCGTCGTCATGCTGGGGTTGTGCCATCGAGAAATCATTGTTTGCGCTCTGGTTTCCACAATCCAGCCTCTTGTCTCCGGCTATCGGCTCCGTCCTGCCATGTGCAGCTGAAATGCAACAACAAGACGGTACAAAACCTTTAAGGGCCTCCAAAGTATAAAACAGCATACAAATTAGTTCTGTGATACAGCTCTATGAAACTATAACAATTACAGCAGACAAGGGAGCAGTGATGTCGATTGGGGGTCAGGCTCACTTGCCCATCTCTTTACCCTAGATAGAAGATGATGAAGAAGAGTTGGTTCTTATATGCTGCTTTCCTCTACCCGAAGGAGTCTCAAAGCGGATTACAGTCACCTTCCCTTTCCTCTCCCCACCACAGACACCCTGTGAGGTGGGGGAGGCTGAGAGAGCCCTGATATTACTGAAGAAGAAGAGTTGGTTCTTATATGCCGCTTTTCTCTACCCGAAGGAGTCTCAAAGCGGATTACAGTCACCTTCCCTTTCCTCTCCCCACAACAGACACCCTGTGAGGTGGGGGAGGCTGAGAGAGCCCTGATATTACTGAAGAAGAAGAGTTGGTTCTTATATGCTGCTTTTCTCTACCCGAAGGAGTCTCAAAGCGGCTTACAGTCACCTTCCCTTTCCTCTCCCCACAACAGGCACCCTGTGAGGTGGGTGAGGCTGAGAGAGCCCTGATATTACTGAAGAAGAAGAAGATTTGGTTCTTATATGCTGCTTTTCTCTACCCGAAGGACTCTCAAAGCAGTCACCTTCTCTTTCCTCTCCCCACAACAGACACCCTGTGAGGTGGGTGAGGCTGAGAGAGCCCTGATATTACTTCTGGGTCAGAACAGTTTTATCAGTGCCATGGTGAACCCAAGGTCACCCAGATGGCTGCACGTGGGGGAGCGCAGATTCAAACCCAGCTTGCCAGATTAGCACTCCTAACCACCACACCAAGCTGGCTCTCTCATAGATAGACATGGCTCTCTCTCGGACTCCTGGCAGCTGAAATGCTTTATCCCTTTGCTGTGCAGTTGGCGCTCTTGTTGGGGGTCGCTGTGCCGTGCAGGCAGGCTGGGCAGCTGCCTCGGAGATCGGGTGGCCAACCTCCAGGTGGCAGCTGGAGGTCTCCTGGGATTAAAAGCGATGTCCGAGCGACAGAGGTCAGCTCCCCTGGAGGAAACGGCCACTTTGGAAGGCCTTCATGGCATGATCCAGAATTTATTTATTTATTTTATCCATCACTTGGACTTTTATACCGCTGCTCCCAGGCTCCGTCCCCAAATCCCCAGGAGTTTCCCAACCCGAACCTGGCACCCTAGCTCGCCCCCCGTATCCCCTTCCGGCCCCCAGGGGGGATCTGGCACCCCTTCTCCACACGGACAAAGAGGAAGGGGGAAAAAAAAACAAAGCCAGTCTAAGTTGTCTCCTCTTGGCCTGATTTCCCACAGGAAAGGATCATGTCCTTTTCACTCCGCTCTAGTTTCCAGCGGCCCCGAAAGCTAAGAATAACTGGAGCTGAGGGACTTTGTTCACTTCTGAATTGTTTATTGCTTTTGGGGGATCTCAGCTCAGAGTGACTTTTCCAGGCTGTTCCCCCCATTCTTTTGTCGTGAGGGAAAATCTCGAGCACGGTTTCTTCAGGGTGGAGATCAAGCAGTGGAGACCTCCTTCCTTAGGATTATTCTGAAGGGGGGTGGTGGGTGGGAATCACAGTGTAAACTCTCATTTTCCCCTTCGTGATTAATCTTTAACCGAGGCAAATGCTGCCCATTCTTTCCCGCAACGTGGGTGAAAACATATCATTACCTAAATATTTTACTGTAACTTGGTTACCTTTCTCTCTCTGCATGTTATTGCTCTGTTTTCTTTCTCTTTCCTCAGGCTGCGTGTCAGGTATCTCCTGGGTTCGTTTGCATGTTCAAAATGTTTCTGTTTTTTAAAAAAATTAAGTTTTGTCTGGAGTTCTTCCGTTTCTAACATGTCTAATTGGTTTTAATTGCTTTATTTCTGCTCATATGGCTTTAGTGAGATTGCTTTTATGTCCAGCTCAAGTTTCTGGATTTGTCTAATTCCTTAATTTGTTCTGTGCTTTCTCTTCAGTTCTTTGCAACCACTGCTATTAAGAATCATAGAATCATAGAGTTGGAAGGGGCCATACAGGCCATCTAGTCCAACCCCCTGCTCAACGCAGGATCATAGAATCCTAGAATCATAGAGTTGGAAGGGGCCACACAGGCCATCTAGTCCAACCCCCTGCTCAACGCAGGATCATAGAATCATAGAATCATAGAGTTGGAAGGGGCCATACAGGCCATCTAGTCCAACCCCCTGCTCAACGCAGGATCAGCCCTAAGCATCCTAAAGCATCCTAAAGCATATTAAGAGCCCTCTTACAAAACCTTTGCTTGCTTCCCAGATCACAGCTGACGGTATTCCTTCTGCATTGTTGATTTTTAATAATGCTTCCAAATCTTTAATTTTCGCATTTGTTTTTATTTCATCTTTTAATAGAAGGATGTCATTTCATGTCCATATTCCTTTGTTTTGTATTTCCACTGCCAGATTACCAATAGTGGGTTGCTTCAGCTAAATTATTAAGCTTCGAAATAGCCAATAGAACAATTCTTCCTATAGGAAGATGTGAAAATGGGAGAAAAGCTCAATGAATTTTCTTGCCTTTATGTCCACTGTGGGAAGTGCTGGACATGTAAAAGGAGAGTTGGTTTTCACATCCCTCTTTTCACTACCCAAAGGGGTCTCAAAATAGAATCGTCTTCCCTTCTTCTCCCCACAACCGACACCCTGGGAGGGAGGTGGAGCTGAGGGATCTCTGAAAGAACTGCTCTGCAAGTTTAACTGCAAGATGATCTGGGGCCAAGGGACCGAGCCCTATGAAGACAGATTGAGGGACTTTGGAATGCTCAGCCTGGAGAAAAGGAGGTTGAGAGGGGACATGATAGCCCTCTTTAAGTATTTGAAAGGTTGCCACTTGGAGGAGGGCAGGATGCTGTTTCTGTTGGCTGCAGAAGAGAGGACGCGCAGTAATGGGTTTAAACTACAAGTACAATGATATAGGCTAGATATCAGGAAAAAAAAATTCACAGTCAGAGTAGTTCAGCAGTGGAATAGGCTGCCTAAGGAGGTGGTGAGCTCCCCCTCACTGGCAGACTTCAAGCAAAGGTTGGATGCACACTTTTCTTGGATGCTTGAGGATGCTTTGGACTAATCCTGCGTTGAGCAGGGGGTTGGACTAGATGGCCTCTGTGGCCCCTTCCATGATTCTATGATAACAGCTCTAACAAAAGTGTGACTGGCCCAAGGTCACCCAACAGGCTGCATGTGGAGGAGGGGGGATTCAAACTCGGCTTGCCAGATTAGAGGCTGCCGCTCTTAACCACGACAGCAAGCTGGCTCATGTACCACTATTTCATGTGTCACAGTTTTCAGGAAGGAAGTCTGGAAAACAAGTGAGATGCTGCTAAGAGATGGCATTCTAGTTCTATTAAGAGAACGTAAGAGATGTTCTGGAACAGATGTGCTGGAACAGGCCAATGGCCCATCCAATCTGACAATCTGTGTCACACAGTGGCCAAAACCCAGTTGCCATCAGGAGGTCCACTGGTAGGCCCAGAATTCCAGATGCCCTCCCACTGTCATCCCTCCAAGGACCAGAAATATAGAGCACCACTGCCCCAGACATAGCGTATCATCTGTACCTTGTGGCTAATAGCCACAGACGTTCCTCTGCTCCATATGTTTATCCAGTCTCCTTTTGAACCTGCCTATGCTTGTGGCTGCAACCAATTTCTAAAGCTGTGAATTCCACATGTTAATTACTCTTTGCCAATTACTCTATTAGGGAGAGCAAAGCCCAATAAATCTCCAAGTTTTGATGGCTGATACCCAAGCGTTCTCTGGGAAATTCAAATATGAGAATATCAATCTACTAACCCATTTAGGGAACTTATCACTAATTCAGTGACTGGACCAGGTCCAGAGGGGAACCAGGAGATTACTTGCCTGTTAACTTAATGGTCTGTCCCAGATAATTTACTAGAAACGTTGATCAACGCGAGAATGTCACCATGGGTGGGAATATTTTTTCACATGAGGTTCAAAAGTGAAATTTAACATCCCTGCCAAATATCCCATATTCTAATCTGCAGATACTTAAATCCACAGATCAGGGCCACAGTGACATAAAACAGATCTGCAAACTTGGGAGAACCCCAGCTTTGCAGAACATCTGAAAAAAAATATATGTGAGGAGGGGTTATGTCAGCCCACCTCCTCTCCCTTCTGTTGGCAACAGAGGCCAGGAGCTGTGTCAGGCCCAGCAGCAGAGGTGGTGGCTAGGAGTGACTTGGAATTGGTGGCAATATCAGGGATCTGCTCCAGGCCCAGTGGCAACTGTTAAGGTTGGGAACTGTTCTGTCCAGGCCAACACATGGCTAACGGTTGTCTCCTCCAGACCTCAGTTAAGAGTTCTGTTTGCTCTGATGGACACAGCATTAAAGAAAGCTTCCTCCTTGCTCTCCTGAGGTTTTTTTTTTAATCACCTCTCTTTTCCCCACACAATGACGAGGTCAGGCCAGGTCAAAGAAGCTTTTCCTGGAGATCCTGGATTCCTTCCTGAAGTCTCATTAAAAAATGCAATCAAATCTCTGTTCCCTGCTTGATGGGTGAAGGGGGAGGGTGTGTGGCCATCCCATTGTCTAAAGATTTATTTGCATAAAAGCGGTCTGAGGTAAGTCTGCAAAGCAAATGGACTGACTTCCCAGCTTCATGCCTGTTCTCTGCCCAGAGAGGAAGGAAAGGACTTTGCCCGGAGAGGGGGAGAAAAAACATTTGAAAGTCAGGGTTAAAGTTTTGCCAATTTCAAACCTCCAAAGGGGAAAAAAATGCATTTTACAGTTGGGAAAAACTTCTACAAACAACAACAGAGAAAGCTTCTCACAGTTGAAAAACAAACAAAAAAAACCAAATCTGTTCCCATAAATAGAATTTTGACAGCTACAAAAAAGGCTTGTTTTCCCTCAACTATTTTCTTTTCTAAGCTATTTAAATAAACAACAAGTTTCCTCTGACCATGAACTTCTTCCAGTCCGCTTCAGTAAATATCCTTTGGCAAACGCAACACACTGGTGTTCAAATCCATGTCTGTGGTGTGTTTATTATGTGGGCCGTGCAACATTCCGACACAAGGTCCGTGACCCATGCGCAGCCTTCATAAAAGCAAGCTTACAGCTGTGGAAGGGCTTAGATTTGACGTCTTACCCAAATAAAGTGGAAGCACGTACTTCAGAATGTGTTTGGGTGGGGAGAGAGCTATTTACTTTAGAGGTACGGCTAGCCTGCCGAGGTGATGTAAAGAGATGGGCGACATCAGCAAACAAAAGTCTGAAAGGATAGAGAAGAGTTATACCATTTTCTCCTGCAAACTTGGGGTGTAACTAGAGGCAGAGTCACTACCAAACGGGGACACTGTCATTTTTTGTGTGAAAAGATTTATGTATTTGCAGTATGTATACTCCACCATTCTCACCAGTGGGGTCAAAGAACAGATAGAATCATAGAATCGTAGAATCATAGAATCCTAGAGTTGGAAGGGGCCATACAGGCCATAGAATCGTAGAATCATAGAATCCTAGAGTTTGAAGGGATCATACAGGCCATCTAGTCCAACCCCCTGCTCAGAATCAGAATCACAGAATCATAGAGTTGGAAGGGCCATACAGGCCATCTAGTCCAACCCCCTGCTCTACGCAGGATCAGCCCTAAGCATCCTAAAGATAGATAGATAGGCCTTTACAAAATATAAGATACAAGTTTATAAACAATAAAATGTCCCAGAATAGCTTTCATCATTCTCCTCTCCTCCATCATTATCCTCTCAACCCTGTGAGTCCAGGAGTGTGTGACTGTCCCAAAGTCACCCAGAAAATTTCCATGCGGTTTCGAACTCAGGCCTCCCATATCCTAGTTCAACACTCTAAAACCAAGAATCCTCAATTTTTTTGAGCGCATTTGGAATTCTGACTAGATTTGAAAAAATCTGCGCAGTCAATCAAATGTCCACTGGCCAATCAGAAGCTTTGATGGGCCAAAGCCCTACCTGGCCCCGCCCACTTCCACATTGTGGAGCCCTGCTCAGGTCATTGCAACATACTAGCTCTCTGCTGGAGTGAGTGACTCAGCATACTTGGAGTTTGGGGAAGGGGGGGCCTATATCACTGAAGGGTTTGCCTTTCTTTGTCTTTAACCAGGTGGATCTGGAGATCTGGGATTACAACTAGATAGTTGTATGTAAAACAGAGATTTGAACCTCTTATGGCACAGAGTGGTAAGGCAGCAGACATGCAGTCTGAAGCTCTGCCCATGAGGCTGGGAGTTCGATCCCAGCAGCTGGCTCAAGGTTGACTCAGCCTTCCATCCTTCCGAGGTCGGTAAAATGAGGACCCAGCTTGCTGGGGGGTAAACGGTAATGACTGGGGAAGGCACTGGCAAACCACCCCGTATTGAGTCTGCCATGAAAACGCTGGAGGGCGTCACCCCAAGGGTCAGACATGACCTGGTGCTTGCACAGGGGATACCTTTACCTTTACCACAGAGATTTGTTCCCCTGGAGAGAATGGCTACTTCAGAGGATGGACACCATGGCATTATATCCCACTGATGTTTGCCTTCCCCCCAACCCTTCCCTCCCCAGGCTCGATCCCCAAATCCCCAGCTATTTTACCAACCGGAGTTGCCATCCTGATTCATAGGGCTGCTTTCTTCATCCCATAAAAATGTTTGAGGAGGCTTTTATACATCGCTCTACTTAAGGAGTCTCCAAGTGGCTTTCAATTGCCTTTTCTTCCTGGTCCCATAACAGGCAGGTGGGGCTGAGAGAGCTCTGAGAGAACAGTGACTGGCCCAAGGTCACCCTGTAAGCTTCCTGCAGAAAAGAAGTGGAGATTCAAACCCAGTTTTGCAGATCAGATCTTAAACATTACATTGTGCTGGCTCTCCCCACAGCAGGTACCTTTTGAGGCAGGTGGGGCTGAGAGAGTTCAGATAGAACTGTGACTGGCCAAGGTTCACCTAGCCAGCTTTGTGTGGCGGAGGAGTAGGGAATCAAACTCCATTCTCCAGATTAGTCCACTGCTCTTAACCCCTAAACTGTGCTGGCTCTCCCCACAGCAGGCACCTTGTGAGGTAGGTGGGGCTGAGAGAGGTCTCAGAGAACCGAGACTGGCCCAAAGTCACCCAGGTGGCTTCCCTGAGGGAAGGAGTGGGGAATCAAACCTTGTTCTCCCATCTGGCTCTTGCCAAAACAGGCATGGTGGGGTTGAGCTGTCCCAAAGACACCAAACTGGCTTCATGGGACGGAGGAGTGGAGAATCACATCCTCTGCTCCAGATTAGAGTCCAGAAGGTCTTTACCATTATGCTGCATTGGCTCTGCACCACGTTGCCTGCCATTCCCTTCTCATATTGGTTATTTCAGCACCCCACCTTCCCCTCCAATACACTGTAAACATTTTCTTTGTTGAAAGCCGTGTTTGTTTCTGTACTGGAGTTTTAAGGAGAGCTTTATTGGGGATTTCATTCTGACTGTTGTAA
>BDOT02000002.1:156552057-156570889 GCA_003118565.2 Paroedura picta | reverse complement strand
GAACAACCCGCAAATTTCTTTTAAAAAGAACCATTTTTTGTAATTCTCATGGCTACAGAGCAGTTTTTGAAAGCTCGAGAGTACTGTAGCAGCATGTTCCAGCACAGCGTCTTCTGTGTAGCTATTCAAAGCCCAGATGCTCTTCACCCAGCTTTCATGAAAGCAGCGGGTTGAGGATCACCATGCGAACGGCTTCAGGGGCTGAATAAGGAAGGCATCTGTCGAACAATGATGTATTTATCCGAGTACCAAATATGTGCAGCATGCAGGCAGCACGGGATAGGATTGCACAAGAACCATGCACGAGGCATGGCGCGCATGTAGCGATTCATGCACAGTGTAGCGGGCCAATAGATCTAGGCATATGAAATAGTTTGAAACCCCCAAGGACAACGCTGCACTGCGCACACACACACAGCACTGAGGCCCTCTGTGGCGAAGTACAAATTTCCAACCACAAAGAGTCATCAGAACCTTCCGTGCAAGGGGAAAATATTTAAAGAAATAGAAGAAATAATAAATGACAAGACAGAACCATCGGCTTCATTAGCTCCTTAATTTATTTTTGAATAACAACATGTGTTGTAAACAAAAAAAAACTTTGGTTAATTTTATGGTTGTAGCCCCCAGAATAATTTATTGCTAACAATTGGAAAAATGCTGAAAATTTGCTGATAGGTAAGCTAAAGCAACTTATGATACTAGAAAAAATAACTTACAATATAAGAACAATTTAAGGAGTCTGTCAAAGGAATGGATTTGATTTAGTTTGGGAAAAATGTTACAGAATACAAAAAAAAACTTTAAATAGCAATGTTTGGGAGTTAATTATGTAAATATGTTAGTTTGTGTATTTAGTTAATCATATTGTGTTTGTTTTGTGGTTGTTAATTGGCTTTTCTTTTTTCTTCTTTCTGCACAGTATCCTTGATGTCACCGCTATTTTTTACTTTCTATGTCTATTAAAAAAAATTAAATTAAAAAAAAAAGAACCTGCCCTGCAGAATCTAGTCTCCAACCCCAAGCAATCTACAGTAGTGGTCAGCAACCTTTTAATCACTGGGAACCGGTCAACGTTTGGAAATTTTACTGAGGTCTGGAGGGGGGGGGAGAGTCTTTTGCTGAGGGACTTCGCCACCACATCCTGAGCCCCTGCTCCGCTTGCTTTCCTGTTGGCGCCCCTGACTTCCCGCCGCCCACTGGGGGGCACTGCCAGCAGCAGCTGCGTAGTGCCACACCGAGGGGGAGCCCCAGCCATGGCGGCCACCAGAGAGCACCAAAGGGGAGCCAGCATCAGAGTGGCAGGGCTGCCCCCAAGGCAGCAGCCAGAGAGGAGGACGAGGGGGAGCCGCGGCCCGGTACCGGTCTCTGGACCAGGGGTTGGGGACCACTGATCAAGAGCTCTCAGCTGTACACCCCTGTCCCTCACTGATAACCAGGTGGAACTGGCTGTTGTGTCTGCAGATCTGCCGAAGACCATGCTTAAGGTCTGAGGAAGGAGTGCTAATCTGGGACAATTTATTTATTTTTGTTTTATTTTATTTATTATTACATTTGCATTCTGCTGCTGCAGCACAGCTGGCTTGTGGCGGATCACAGCACATGTATAAAACCATGCAACAATCAACCCCCCCTAAACTCCCCCTTTAGATCATCCCTGCACCGGCCCTCCCGAAAAACCAACCTCCTCAGGCTCCACGCCCACAAGGTTTCCAGGTAAGTTCCCAACATGGAATACGCAATTCTTAACAGGGGTGTTTGCTCTGGGTTGGGGAATACCTGGAGAATTATATTTATTTCAGTGTTATTTATTACTAAATTTATAGGTTTCCTCTTTCTGTGAACCGGCTCAGGGTCATTAGGGGGGGTGGAGCTGGGAGTGGGAGGGATTTGGGACAAGGAGGGACCTCAGTGGAGTCTAATGCTATGGAGTCCACCCTCCAAAGCAGCCCTTTTCTCCAAGGGAAGTCATCTCTGATGCCTGGAGAGAAGCTATAATCTCAGGGGATGCCCCAGTCCCATCTAGGGACAAGAATTCCTAGCATGGGATGAGCCTGGACACAGCATCATGCAATTTTGGGACCACGGTGCTATTGAGGCAGAGATGAATTTCACCTGTTTGGAACCAATTGGCCAAAGGGATTAGACTAGATGACCCTGGCGGTCCCTTCCAACTCTATGGGCATTTCCACACTTCGGTAAAAATAGCGTTACGCCAGCTGAATGGCGTAGCGCTACATATTATCGTGCCTCGCAGCAACTCCTCACCTTTTTGCTGTCTTGCTCTAGTCAGCCACTTTTTCCCACTTCTCACCCTCCACAACTGCTGCTGGAAATGGTGAAAGAGAGCAACATGCTTTATACATGACTCTCTTCCGCCTGTCAATCAAGTCAGGCAGCCAATCCCCTTTCTCCATGTTTTAAAGGTCCTGTGATGCCCACTATTTTTTTTAAAATTCATACTTCTCCTTTCAAACACCTGTGCATAGATGCTTTTTGAATGCCACCCCTTATGGAATCATGGGTGGAGAAATTTAGATACTTTTAAACATTAATCTCGTTCCTGATTTTGGAGGGGGGTGGACTTTAGAGAGGCATATTTGGAAAAATACTTTTATTCTGGCATCGCCTGCACGCTTGTGCACTTATGCATTGCTCCAGGCTCTTTCCATTTTTAGAAAACATTTCCCATCCCCCGTAAGAATGGAGAGGGAGGCGGTTGCGAGGGTGCGACATTGGAGGCAGAGGTAGCGCTTCTTCGCCGCCATACATTTCTTTGGCTGGTGGCCTACCGGCTATCCTACTGGCTTTTTAGGCTGGCGAATCTACTTCACCAATTTGCACTTTAAAATGGTGTATATAGCGAGCATTTTGCTGGCCAGAAGTGCAGAGTGGCCAGAATATAGCATCTTCAGAGTATAAGTATGATGCTAAAATCATGGTGTGAAGAAAAGCCCTATAAATCTACAGTTCTATGACTGCAGTCCAAAGGGTTTATTTCCTTTCCCTCTGGCTCCACCTAGAGGCTTTTGTGCTCAACTAACATTTAATTAACTGAACTTTCCTCCTAATGGAACCACAGAGTTTGATTTCCAGTTTGGGGTGAGATTTCAGGATCCTCAGTAAACTTTGTAAGCTGCTTTTTGGACATGTTGAAGGTTGGATTACATGATCAAATTATATTTTGTTTACTGGGATTGCCTTTTAAAAAATCTCCTCCTAGGGATCAAGCAACCTATTACCCTGACCTCTCTCAGTGCATATTTCACCTTGAAAAACAAGTACACACCAGTGCAGGTGGATTTGGATTGGGTTCACAATAAAAAGGAGAAAATCTTAGCCCAGACTAGAGTCCAAGAGCCAAAAAAGGTTAACAAAATGGAAGTCTATGTAGACTTAAAGGGGGCTCACCATAAAGTTTCTAAAACTTCTTCTTTGGGAGTTTGTAAGCAGAGGCTAGAGAGCCCCCTCAAAGAAATGCTGGTTCTGGGAACAGAGCGGCAGACAAACCAGGGTTTAGATTCCAAAGTTGCTGTAAGAGCTCCTCATTCCTTTGCCCAGCCTCCAGCTGTGGCTCCCAGCCTTGTTAGCCCACCTGAGCCAATTAAGCAATGCCAGCTATGTGCAGGAAGAGAGCTCCAGTCTAAAAGGTACCACAACATGTTAGCAAAACAGTTGATGACTACAGAACAAAGTGAGAACTGAGAGGCTGCTGACAGCCTACATTAACTTGTGGGTGGGAGGCCCGGGTTGACAAACTCCTCCTTCTGCTGATGCCCTTGGACTGCCTGAACAAACCCTAGACTAAAATATTTATTGCAATCTGTCTGTTCCTTTTCATTCTGTTTTTGAAATACTGATTGTCTCTTCCTTTCAGCAGAGAGCTGAAACCTGAGACTAACACAAAAG
Organism: Paroedura picta; assembly: GCA_003118565.2. Lineage (NCBI taxonomy): Eukaryota > Metazoa > Chordata > Lepidosauria > Squamata > Gekkonidae > Paroedura > Paroedura picta. Next base: position 156,566,980 of record BDOT02000002.1, on the reverse strand, counting down.
GCAAAGGAATCAGCTGGCTTTCCTCCCTTGCCTGGGTGAGATGGAGAGGTTGAGGATGATCAACTTACCAGCAGCAGGGGCTTTCAGAAAGGCAGGCCACCTCTTCCACCCGGCAAGCCTCATGATGGGCCCTCATTGGCAGAGTGCTTTCCCCCTATTGACACTAAACACCCAGGGAGGGCCAATCAGATAGTGAGTCAGTTGTCTGCATGCAATTTGGGCTGATTAGTCCTCATTGGCAGAGTGCAATTTGAAGTGACTGGCCCTCATGGGCAGCACATGCAATTTGAACTGATTGGTCTTCACTGGCAGAGTGCTTTCTCCCTTTTGCTAGCACACCCAAAGGAAGGTTCAATCAGGTAGGGAGTAAGTTGTCTGCATGCAATTTGAACTGATTGGTCTTCATTGGCAGAGTGCTTTCTCCCTATTGGTAGCACACCCAAAGGAAGGTTCAATCAGGTAGGGAGTAAGTTGTCTGCATGCAATTTGAACTGATTGGTCTTCATTGGTAGAGTGCTTTCTCCCTATTGGTAGCACACCCAAAGGAAAGGGCCAATCAGGTAGGGAGTGAGATGTCTGCATGCAATTTGTATTGATTGGCCCTAATTAGTGCATGCCATTTGAACTGATTGACCCTCATTGGTAGAGTGCTCTCTCCATGACCTTGGGCTCGCCATGGCTCTGATAAAACTGACTGAGCAGTGATATCAGGGCTCTCTCAGCCTCCCCTCCCTCACAGGGTGTCTGTTGTGTGGAGAGGAAAGGGAAGGCGACTGGAAGCCGCTTTGAGCCTCCTTCGGGTAGAGAAAAGGGGCATATAAGAACCAGCTCTTCTTCTTCTTCAGGAATATCAGGGCTCTCTCAGCCTCACCCACCTCACAGGATGTCTGTTGTGGGGAGAGGAAAGGGAAAGCGACTGGAAGCCCTTTTGAGACTCTTTCAGGTAGAGAAAAGCAGCATATTAGAACCAACTCTTCTTCTTCTTCAGTGACATCAGGGCTCTCTCAGCCTCCCCTCCCTCACAGGGTGTCTGTTGTGGGGAGAGGAAAGGGAAGGCGACTGTAAGCCGCTTTGAGACTCCTTCTGGTAGTGAAAAGCGGCATATAAGAACCAACTCTTCTTCTTCTTCAGTAATCTCAGGGCTCTCTCAGCCTCACCCACCTCACAGGGTGTCTGTTGTGGGGAGAGGAAAGGGAAGATGACTGGAAGCCCTTTTGAGACTCTTTCAGGTAGAGAAAAGCAGCATATAAGAACCAACTCTTCTTCTTTACGCAGTGCTTTGAAAACTCAAACAAAACAGAATGATACTACAAGGCATTAAGAAACTGTAGGAATGACACTGGAAATTCCAAATCCAAACAAGGAATTGGTAAATCCTGTGTTTTGCTTGTGAATGCTTCCTCAGCGAACCCCAACCAAAAACTATAACGCATAAATGCCTAGGGGCCTCTACATGATATTCAGTATTGATATACCAACATGATAAGAAATCTAATTGAAGGGCATCAGTTACATTTTCAAATCCTCAGCAACAGAAACCAGGAAATGTAATCCTTATTTCAAAATATTATTCTCTATGAAAATTGCTTACTTAACCTCAAATCATTACCAATTTAGAAGAGGAAGCTTTCTCTAGAGAAAGCCATCTCTAACTATCTTACGATTATGATCAACTTCTGTCTAGCAAATTTCCCTTATTCTACAAAAGCACCAGTCATCAACTGGTTCATTTAACTTCCCTGCAAAAAAGCCAATAAGGGGTTCTCAATTAGCAATAAATGAAGTTACTGCCTTTTCTCTCCTCACAGGAGTAAGCTTAGCCATTTCTGCAAATCCTACCATTTTCATCCTTAACCTTTGACATCTAATAGCAGGAGGGGGGGGGGGAATCACTTCGGCATGAAATTGGGGTCCCTGTGGGTAGGCAGGTGGTTGTGAGTGTCCTGATTAGTACAGGGGGTTGGACTAGATGACCCTGGAGTGTTCAGTCCATTCAGTCCTTGGTTGGTGCAAAGCTTTGGTCTGATCCTGCGTTGAGCAGGGGGATGGACTAGTTGGCCTGTATGGCCCCTTCCAACTCTATGATTCTGTGATTCTATGATTCTAGGATGTTTCGGGCTGATCCTGCGTTGAGCAGGGGGTGGGACTAGATAGCCCGTGTGGCCCCTTCCAACTCTATGATTCTGTGATTCTATGATTCTAGGATGCTTCGGGCTGATCCTGCGTTGAGCTGGGGGTGGGACTAGATGGCCTGTGTGGCCCCTTCCAACTCTATGATTCTATGATTCTATGATTCTATTCTATGAAGAGGAACTTATTCTCTGCTCCCCTTGGACCTGCTATATTATTCAATAGAGGTTGAATTTCACAAGTTGTATATTCATGATATTTACAGTCAAACCATGGAGGAAAACGGGACATGTCTAGAAACCGTTCTGGTTGGATCCTATATGAGAATAAACAAACAAGAAGAAGAACCCTTTACTTCATTTATTTTGTAATAATTTTAGTAACATTTATAGTAGCCTTGGGATATAGTAGCCTTGCTTTAGGATGCTTAGGGCTGATCCTGCGTTGAGCAGGGGGTTGGACTAGATGGCCTGTATGGCCCCTTCCCACTCTATGATTCTATGATTCTATGATGAGTTTTTTCTTTCTCTCTTTGCTCTCCATTAAGATGGCTAACCACTGGGAATCGTCCTTCTTAAAGTGCCCGTCTGAATCCGGTGGGGGGGAAACACGCCACCCTCGTTTTGATGGCCCCTTTTAAAGATAACCACCAAATGATGTCTTAAGTTATTGCGACGTATGCCTAAGAATATGTGGGAGGAGAAACGGAAGGTTTCCCGTTTGGACGTGGTTCCGGCTGATGTGCTTAGGGTGATAAATTAGGTATACAGAGCCGTTAATGACAGAATTAAACGGGGCTATGAATATGGATTAGGCATCTTTCCCAAGGTCAGAGAGATGCTTTAAGACCGGAGAGCTGCCACTCATTGGCATTCAGGGCCGAGCTGCTGTCCAGGGATGTGGGAATGACATTGTGGTGTAATTCAAGGAAGAAGTCGAGAGAACTGAAAAGTGACCAGGCCTCAAAGTATCGGTCAAATTATGAAAGTCACGCTAGCAGGAAAAGACCAGCTGTCTGTGTCACCCAGGACTAAGGTTCTAGCTGTAAAGTATTGTGCAGTTTGGCCTGTCTTTAAGAGCATCAGATTAATTCATTCATCCATCCATGCACCCATGCACCCATGCACCCATGCACCCATGCACCCATGCACCCATGCACCCATGCACCCATCCATCCATCCATCCATCCATCCATCCATCCATCCATCCATCCATCCATCCATCCATACGCCTCCCTCTCCAGCTGAGATCAGGGCAGTGCACACCAGTCGTCAATACAAAATTCTGATTAAAATAACGATACCATAAAAACATAAAATAATATCCTAGGTTGTTATGGCTGGACCTCGCTCAATAGAATGGCATACTGTCCCCAACAACCAGGGGCCTCCGTCAACTGTCCAGGTTTATGCCAAAGCCAGACACTGCTAAAGTCTGCCTAAGTTGGGCCAGACTCCATCTTCTCTCCGGCTTGTTCCAAGTCACAGGTTCGCCATGACAGTTGCATCCTGCCTTCTTCCCTTCTCCCCCACCCCCCGCCTTGTGTTGCTGATCAAGTGGCCAGCAGAGTCAAGTTTGCCTGGAAATTCCTCCATAGACCAACTGGGTGACCTTATGCCTGTAGCTGTAGCCTTAGGAGTTAGATTGGTTTTCCAGTCTTTTAATTGGATGCATTTTATTATTTTCAGATATTTACATTGTATTTTAATGTAATTTCATGTTATATTTTAATTATGCCGTCAGGCACCCCGAGATGCTGTTGAGGGCTGGGATATAAATCTAATAAATAATAATAATAATGCTAATACTACTGCTAATAAAACCAGGTGTCCCCAACCAGGGTTTTGGGGAGCCCTGGGATTCTGCGAGGGCTCCCCAGGGGTTACGTAGCCTTTCCCAGAAGTTCAAATTGCTGCTGGCATCACTAGTCGTCACCGGAGCCCCCTTCCCCTGTCGCTCTACGGGCCTAGTCTCTTTCTCCGGAATGGAAAAATGGTAAATGATGGATCAGTTGATTGGCTGGCTCCCGCATCTCTCTTCCATGACCACTTCTCTGAAGAGGCATGTCCTTTAAGTCTGAAAAATATTTCAGGGGTTCATCCATGGTCCAAAAGTTGAAAAAGGCTGGATTAAGGAGTGTTTTGTGCCCTATAAAAATGCTTGTCAAAGAGTTGTTGTCAATGGTGTTTCATCAGACTGGAGAGAGGTGAGTAGCAGGGTACCTCAGGGCTCGGTGCTCGGCCCGGTACTTTTTAACATATTTATTAATGATCTAGATGAGGGGGTGGAGGGACTACTCATCATGTTTGCAGATGACACCAAAATGGGAGGACTGGCAAATACTCCGGAAGATAGAGACAGAGTTCAACGAGATCTGAACACAATGGAAAAATGGACAAATGAGAACAAGATGTAATTTAATAAAGATAAGTGTAAAGTTCTGCAGCTGGGTCAGAAAAATGAAAAGCATGCCTACTTGATGGGGGATACGCTTTTAGGTAACACTGTGTGTGAACGAGACCTTGGGGTACTTGTGGATTGTAAACTAAACATGAGCAGGCAGTGTGTTGCAGCGGTAAAAAAGGCAAATGCCATTTTGGGCTGTATCAACAGGGGTATCACATCAAAATCACAAGATGTCATAGTCCCATTGTATACAGCACTGGTCAGACCACACCTGGAGTACTGTGTGCAGTTCTGGAGGCCTCACTTCAAGAAGGACGTAGATAAAATTGAAAGGGGTCAGAGGAGAGCGACGTAGGTGATCTGGGGCCAAGGGACCAAGCCCTATGAAGATAGGTTGAGGGACTTGGGAATGTTCAGCCTGGAGAAAAGGAGGTTGAGAGAGGACATGATAACCCTCTTTAAGTATTTGAAAGGTTGTCACTTGGAGGAGGGCAGGATACTGTTTCTGTTGGCTGCAGAGGAGAGGACACGCAGTAATGGGTTTAAACTTCAAGTACAACAATATAGGCTAGATATCAGGAAAAATTTTTTCACAGTCAGCAGTGGAATAGGCTGCCTAAGGAGGTGGTGAGCTCCCCCTCACGGGCAGTCTTCAAGCAAAGGTTGGATGCATACTTTTCTTGGATGCTTTAGGATGCTTGGGGCTGATCCTGCGTAGAGCAGGGGGTTGGACTAGATGGCCTGTGTGGCCCCTTCCAACTCTATGATTCTGTGATTCTGTGATTCTGTAATTCTATATTACAGCAGCAGCTTTTTGGCACTAGGGGGAGATGTAGATCCACCAATAGGGCTGCTGTCTGGAACCATCAGAATCCAGACCAAGTTCCAGGGAGAGGAAATATTAAATACTGTTCAGGTCCAAAAGAAATGATTGATGAAGGGGAGTGGAGACTTCAGAGGGGTAGAAAACTTGGCTTTTCATGTCATTAGCTGAGCTTTCCCGGAAGCCAAAAAGCCACTCTTCATCACGAGTACAGGGTGCAGACTAGGCAGGTGCATTCGGTTTAACTTGAATTGAAAAAAATGCTGAAAAAATACCGTACTGGTAATTCTCTGTATTTTCAAAGCCTAATTCAGATTCTCTGTTTTGTATTCAGCTACCAAAAAAGCTGAAGAAAAAAAAACTGCATTACACAGGCATAATGGGTATAATGGAGCCAAGAATATTCAGTTTTCCCAAATATTGCCAGATCCAAAAAACAATGCTGGTAATGCCATTCGGGAATATCTGGAGATATTGGTATTTTTTTCATCCCATATCCCTGAACCAGAAAAATGTCCCTGCATGTGCATAGGGCATCCTTTCAAATTAAACATGGGTAGTTTTTGTGGCTGAAAACCTTCCTATAAGGCAGTGGTCCCCACCCTTTCTGAGGCTGGGGACCGTCAGGGCATCGGGCTGTGCCCGCTGGGACCGCGCCCGCGCGGGCCATGCCCATGCATTGGGCCGTGCCCGCGCATCAGGCCGCACCTGTGGGCCGCGCCCGCGCATTGGGCCGCCCTCCCGCAGTAAGAAGCTTCCCGGGCCGCAAGCTTGCAGCCTGGGAAGTTTTTTACTGCGGGGGGGGGATGGGGAGAGGGAGCCGCAGCCCGGCACCATGGCCTTTGCGGCCCGGCACCGGGCCGCAGCCCGCAGGTTGGGGACCACTGCTATAAGGTTCAAATATTTATTTATTTATTTATTTATTTATTTATTTATTTATTTATTTATTTATTTACTTACTTATTTATTTATTTATTTATTTATACCGCCCATGGCTCTGGGTGGTTTACAGAAGAAGAAGAGTTGGTTCTTATATGCTGCTTTTCCCTACCCGAAGGAGGTTCAAAGCGGCTTACAGTCGCCTTCCCGTTCCTCTCCCCACAACAGACACCCTGTGGGGTGGGTGAGGCTGAGAGCCTAGATATTACTGCTCAGTCAGAACAGCTTTATCAGTGCCATGGTGAGCCCAAGGTCACCCAGCTGGTTGCATGTGGGGGAGCGCAGAATCGAACCCGGCATGCCAGATTAGAAGTCCACACTCCTAACCACTACACCAAACTGGCTCTCATATACATATAACGTTATAGGAGAATTACATGGGACATCATAACAATATAACAATTGTAACATAATGTCAACTAGAACAATATTTCCACAGGAACAGTAACTTTAACAGGCAATCTGGCTGATCCAGATTAACCCTGTGCTTCAATGCTTGCCTTTTTGCATTGATAGACATGTGAATGTGTCATGGAAAAATTCATTAGTTATGGGCATGTTAGCATTTGGTTCCATAGTGTTGAGAATCAAATGTCTTCTTGGCTGCAATTTATGACCCCTGATTCTCCATGTTTCCCTCAGTATTCCTGATTACCAGTTAAGGAGAAAATGCTGTTCAAGCAAGTGACAAAGATGATCTGACTCCAATGGTAACAAAAGAAAGAAATTTTACTTACAAAAATAGCACATGACATATTCTAGCAGGTACATTTAATTTATTGCTTTCAGATTGATTTCAGAAAAATTAACTTGTTACAGCTCCAAGTCCAGGTAATAGATAAGAGAAAACCGAAATCAACAGGCCAAAATGATAAGTCTCTCATCCACTCTTATTAGGTATATAAATCATATAATTTCTGGGCAATCAGAACGGGCTCCTAGGTACATTTTCCCCATTTTCAGATACTTCTTCAGTGATTGCCACTGCAGAGTCTGTAATCCATTTAACAGATATCAATTAAGACACATCTCTCGGCTTTAAGCTCTCTATCTTGAGGCAATTTTACTCCAAATCCCTCAACTTTGACTTGTAAGGCATGGATTCCAGCCCATCAGCCATCCTAGCTGCCCTTCTCTGAACATGCTCCAGACTGTATCAGTGGTTCTCAACCTTCTTAATGCCACGAACCTGTAATAAAGTTCCACATGCTGTGGTCACCCCCAACCATAAAATTATGCAAGGGCTCTTTCACAGAAATGAAATCAAAACGGACCAAGGGCGTGAAGCTCCATAGTTCATGATTGTATATAGTTCCCCCCCCAGGGTTTCTCAGTTCAACTCTGCCTCTTGTCCCACCATGCCCATCTCACCCTTTTCCACTGCTCCAGACAGACAAACTCTCTTTCTCGATCTACCCCGCAAGGCTGTTGTGTGGATGGCATCCCCACTCCAGCTAAGCTGCTTGCCCTGCCGTGACCCCTGTGAAAAGGCCGTTGGACCCCCAAAGGGGTCCCGACCCCCAGGTTGAGAACCACTGGTCTATATACTTCTTGAACTGCGGCAACCAAGACTGCACGCAAACCCTGGCCTGAAGGCAGATTGAGGAGGGCCCAGAAAATCAGTCTATTCCAAGAACCCCTGATGTTGATAATTGGAGATGATGGGGATTGATCCTGGGACCTTCTGTGTTGGCAAACAGATGCTCTACCATGGAGCTATGGCCCTTGCCTGCTACTGCAGCAAAGGGGCATTGGGAAATCTTTGCCCTCTAGAACAGGGGTAGCCAAACGGCGGCTGGTAGCATGCTCATTGTTGCAAGAGGGGTAGCCTTCCGGGAGAAGCCGATTTCTGTATGTCTTTGCTGAATTGGGAGCATGGCTTTTTTTGTATTTAATGTGACATATTTCTCGATAAATTGCATTACTTATAACACCCAATTCCAGTAGTTTGAGACTCACCAACCACAGTTCACGTCTTGGCAAGCGGGGCACCGTGAAGAATATTGTGCGTTATCTTCTGGAATGTCTCCATTTACTGGTGATAAGAACTCAATGGATTGCGCCTTTGTTCACTTTCCCCTTTCTCCGGATGCCTCGGTTCCCCTCCCCTCCAGTGGCAGAAAGAAAAGAAAAACCATTATTTATGCTGTTGCGGTGTTTTCTTTTCGTTCTCGTCTTCCCAACAGAAGTCCATGCATTTATTGGTATTCTGCAGGCTGCAAACTAATTAAAAGACCTTTTTATTGTTGCTTCCGCGACCGGTGTTGACTCTGAATGAAACCTTACCATTCTCCGCTTTCCGTCTGCGCTCAGTTCTGTTTGCTGGGGAGAAATGACGATCGGGTCAAGGCTGAATGCTACACAGCCCCATCGAGAGCCGCAGGAAGACACGGGAGGATGTGCTTTATTCTTAAGTCCCAATTAATCGAACTCCGCAGTGGTTCGTTTGGGTTGGATCGTGCCTGATGCATTTGAAACTTTACAATGTAGTTGCCTAAAGTCTTTCACAACCCCCTCCTGAGTTTAAAATTTTGAATTAATAAATAGTGGAGGGAGACCTAGGAGAGATCATGGGGTAGGGACGATCTAGCAGGGTCCCAGATTGAAATCTTTGGTCAGTCAGTCAGAATGTCATCCAGCCAGCCAGCCAGCCACCCAGCCACCCATCCACCCATCCAGCCATTGGCATTGGTCATAAAACAACAATAGAAACACTAGTATAGCAATGAGATCAGTCAAAAGATCACAGTAAAATTGGAGATAGTCTAGGAATCAGGATGATAGACTATTAAGATTATCAGGAGTAATTAACAGAATCGTCATGACAGACAATTTACCAACTATTACAATTAGCATCATAAAAATGGATTAATGAAACCGAGACATTATGAGAATTAACAGGTGACAATTAAGAATTAGAACTGGTCACAGTAACGAAAGCAAGGAATTTGGCAACCTCTTTCATAATATCGGCACTGGTGTCATACAAAAGGAATGGGCATGCTCAATCTTTGTCTAGGTGAGCCTCTTCCTGTAGGAAGGTTGAAAGAGCCAGTTTGGTGTAGTGGTTAGGAGTGTGGACTTCTAATCTGGCGAGCCGGGTTTGATTCTGCGCTCCCCCACATGCAGCCAGCTGGGTGACCTTGGGCTTGCCATGGCACTGATAAAACTGTTCTGACCGAGCAGGAATATCAAGGCTCTCTCAGCCTCACCCACCTCACAGGGTGTCTGTTGTGGGGAGAGGAAAGGGAAGGTGACTGTAAGCCACTTTGAGCCTCCTTCGGATAGAGAAAAGTGGCATCTAAGAACCTTTTTCTTCTTCTTCTGTGGGGAGCACCATAGAGAGGACATTCTAGGATTATATGGGGAATGGAATCAAGCAAACCCATCCCTCGCGGACAGATCCTTTCATGGTTAGGGATAGGGCTATATCTTCCAGATGAAACCGGAATGGCTAACAGCCTCCCGGTGCCATCAAAAAGCTTCTGTACGGCCTCCAACATTCCTTCTTCTGGCGCATCCCACAGAAGCTCTGATTCCAGGGTCCCGAGGGAGGTAGTTTGTGTGGAGGAGTCACAAAATGTCCCATTGAGAACTCTGAAACGGACTTTTCACCTGCAGCAAAAGTCATGCAGCATAAAATAACTGGAAGGAAAGATTGATGCCGGCACCCAGAGGTTCCCTCTGCCCCTGCCTTCCTCTCCCGTCTGGAAAGAGGCTGAATTAGAATTATACAGGAATGAATAAATAATAGGTCGTTCCAACAGAATTAAGACGTATTTTATTTTTTGCTTTGTTTGGGGGGGGGGGGAGGAAAGACGAAGCGGTTATTTATTAAATATTCGGCAAACCCATCTGATTGCTTCGTCAATATTAATGACTAATTAAACTTTAATAAGGGCTCAAAGCTTGTTTTTATTTGCTTCGGGAGAACAATATATATAGCCTACGTGGGTTCTATGGGGCTCAGCCACGAACAGAAGTAGTAAGATAAATTTGTTGATAACTTGAAAACCCTCCTGCCCTCCGCCCCCCCCCCCACCCAAAGAGAACGAGACAGCAAAGAATACCTGGGCCTAACAAAATGGGTGGCCGCCAAAATAATATTATCAGAGAGTTGGAAAGGGCCATCCAGGCCATCTCGTCCAACCCCCTGCTCAATGCAGGATCAGCCTCAAGCATCCAGGAGAAGGATCTATCCTGCCGCTGCTTGAAGACCAACGGTGAGGGGGAGCTCCCCACCTCCTCAGGCAGCCCCTTCCACTGCTGAGCTAAACTCCTAGAATCCCAGAGTGGGAAGGGGGCATCCAGGCCATCTAGTCCAGCCCCCTGCTCAATGCAGGATCAGCCTCCAGCATCCAGGATATGTTATCTGTCCAGCCCCTGCCTGAAGATGGCCAGTGAGGGGGAGCTCCCCACCTCCTTAGGCAGCCCCTTCCACTGCTGAACGACTCTTTCTGGGCCCATTCTCCACGTAGTTTAAACCCATTACTGCATGTCCTCTCCTCTGCAGCCAACAGGAACCTTTCCCTGCCCTCCTCCAAGTGACAACCTTTCAATATGGAAAATATCATGCTGGTCTGTCTACAGCAGTAAAAAAGAGCCAGACTCCAGAAGCATCTTAAAGACTAACAGCACTTGTGGCAGCAAAGGAACTTGCGTGAGTCATGGCACACTTCGAACGGACTCACGTTCTAGCCATACCTGCAGAAGTGAGCCGTGACTCACGAAAACTCCTGCCCTGCAGGAAATGTGCCCTGCTTAAGATGCTCCTGGACTTTGGCTCTTGGTAGAACACCAAGCAGAAATTTACAGCACAGAGACACATAGCCCAGTTCAGTTCAACAACCGGTTCTTGCTTGCCAAAACCTTGATGGTGAACCAGGTCCAGATTCTCCAAACCCTCCAAATGTCAATGGGTAGGTTGCCAAGATCTCGGCTGGGGTCCCATGTTGCACAGGTGGAAACTTTAGCAAATGGCTCCACTGGGACAAAATCTCATGATCCACCTAGCAGTTGTTGGTCCATGTTGGCCTGATGGGAAGTCACGTCTACCTTCTCCAGTCCTTCCAAATGCAAGTTCAAGTGTTACAAAGCCCTTGGCTTGGACCCATTGATGTGCAAGTGGAAACATAGACCAAGTCTGGAGACCAAAACATATGAAGAAAGGTTGGGGGAGCTTGGTCTGTTTAGCCTGGAGAGGAGACAACTGAGAGGGGATCTGATAATCTTCAAGTATTTGAAGGGGTAGTCATGGGAATTGTAGGGGCTCATGGGAATTGTAGTTCATGAACATCTGGAGGACCACAGGTTGACTACCCCTGATATAGTGGATGGAGCAGAGTTGTTTTCTCTTGACCCGCAGGGATGGACCAGAACCAGTGGAATGAAATTAATGCAAAAGAAATTCTGTCTAAACATCCAAACAGAGCAGTTTCTCAGTGGAACAGGCTTCCTTGGGAGGTTTTGGGTTCTCCATCTTTGGATGTTTTTAAACAGAGGCTGAATAGCCATCTGACGGAGAGGCTGATTCTGTGAAGGCTCAAGGGGGTGGCAGGTGACAGTGGATGAGTGACAGGGTTGTGAGTGTCCTGCATAGTGCAGGGGGTTGGACTAGATGACCCAGGAGGACCCTTCCAACTCTATGATTCTACGATTCTATAGGATCATAGAGTTGGAAGGGACCTCCAGGGTCATCTAGTTCAACCCCATGCAGAATGCAGGACGGCAGCAAATTCACAACTACAGCAACAGGTTAAGCGCAGTTCCAATAACACGAGACCTTGAGTGTGATTTCTGCTGTCTCTATCCGAATGCCCAGTAATTAGTTGCACAAAGAATTTGTGCAAGCAGTGTGTGTGTGCGTGTGCGTGTGAATGTGCTTGTGGAGGGAATAGAATAAGTTTGATATATCAGCAGGTACCACGATCTTGCACTAGAGGTTCTGTGCAAACAGAATTTTGGTGCTGGATCTAACCCCTCATGTCCACTGCAGTGAAGAAAGCACGTGATGAGAATCATAGATTCATAGAGTTGGAAGGGACCCCCAGTGTCATGTGGTCATCTAGTCCAACCCCCCTGCACAATATAGGAACTTACAACTAACTGCCCACGCACGGTGAGCCCACTCACAATCTGCCTAAGTCACACTGGCACACGTGGAGGGCTTCAGTGTCCTCCACGTGGTATTTCCATGTCTCCCTGTAACTGCTTTTAAAAGTTATGCAAGCTGGTCACAAAGCTGCTCTTTCGATTAAGGCCTAAGTGACACAACAGGTTTGATTATGAGTCGCCTCCAGGTTCTCTGCTCTGGTCAGTTGCACCGTAGCTCCGATGATGTTGCTTCCACAGTTGATTGGGCAGGAGATGGGAGGTAAGGAGGGAGGATGGCGCTCCAGCTTCCACTCCGGCCCCTGTCCTGAGCCTCAAGAACCCCTGCCCTGCCCTAGCCCGATCCCATCAGATCTCAGAAGCTCAGCAGGGTCAGCCCTGGTTAGTATTTGGATGGGAGACCATCACGGAAGACCAGGATCGTTATACAGAGGCTGGCAATGGCAAAACTCCATCTCTTGCTCCGACATGCATGGCCCAGTGTTGGGACTTTTGGACTCAGCTGGGTCCTCACTCTCTGGAGAAACAGAGCTGCAGAGTAACAGAATGTTTTGAAAATATGTGGATGTGGCGCATATCCAGAATCACAGTGCTTTGAGGTTTAAAAGAGAGTAATCTTTACTGGGAAAGATGATTTGCAGAAATATATCATATTCATCAGCTTCTGGCTCCTTAGCGAAGCAGAGTACAAAAGCTTAAAGAGTAATTACAAAAGGAGCACATTGCAGGCCTCTTGTGTCTAGGCTGTAGGAGGACTAAATGCCACCAATCAGCAGAGGGAGAGAGCAAAGACCCTAATAGAGTTTGGTCCTTTCTTCACAGCACACACATCTTATTCTTCCTGAAGAAGGAGGAGGTAAGTGGTGGCCAGCTCAAGCAAAGGGAGCTCTTAGACCATGTCCTGGGTTTTTTTCTACTGCTCGCAGCTGCAATCCCAGCACTGACCACCTGGCACCACTAATGAGCAGACAGGTCAGCTCAGCTGCTTAAACAGCTTAACAACAGCCCTCCAGGGCTGACTTCATCAAATTACTTGCTGATTGCAGTTTCAACATCCAGGGTAATTGATCAGTTCTCAGAAGCTTCAGATTCAAAATCACAAGATGTCATAGTCCCATTGTATATACGGCACTGGTCAGACCACACCTGGAGTACTGTGTGCAGTTCTGGAGGCCTCACTTCAAGAAGGACGTCGATAAAATTGAAAGGGTACAGAGGAGAGCAACGAGGATGATCTGGGGCCAAGGGACCAAGCCCTATGAAGATAGGTTGAGGGACTTGGGAATGTTCAGCCTGGAGAAAAGGAGGTTGAGAGGGGACATGATAGCCCTCTTTAAGTATTTGAAAGGTTGTCACTTGGAGGAGGGCAGGATGCTGTTCCCACTGGCTGCAGAGGAAAGGACGCATGGTAATGGGTTTAAACTACAAGTACAACGATATAGGCTAGATATCAGGAAAACATTTTTCACAGTCAGAGTAGTTCAGCAGTGGAAAAGGCTGCCTAAGGAGGTGGTGAGCTCCCCCTCACTGGCAGTCTTCAAGCAAAGGTTCGATACACCCTTTTCTTGGATGCTTTAGGATGCTTAGGGCTGATCCTGCGTAGAGCAGGGGGTTGGACTAGATGGCCTGTGTGGCCCCTTCCAACTCTATGATTCTATGATTCTAAGCTAAGTGGGGCTGGCCCCGGTTATTGCTTAAATGGGAGACCACTAAGTAAATCCAGGGTCACTGTACAGAGGCAAAGTATGGCAGACCATCTCTTAATGTCTCTTTCCTTGAAAAACCTCAGGATTTCTCCCAAGGCCACTTAGAAATGCCAGGGCGCCCATGAAAGGTAAAAAACGCCCCCCTCCCAATGTTCCCCAAAGGAAAATAAGAACAGAAATTTGCTAGAGGCAAGAGCCCAAACACAGGAACAAATAGGGACAACGGGAGCGCATTCGAATCCCGTTAGGCTTTTTAATTGTGGAAATTAGCAGCTCCTCTTCGCACAATTGGGGGCAGGGGAGGGTTGGATGGAGAAGTCTTGTTAATTATTCAGTGATTTAAATGAGAGAGAGAAAGGGAATTTTTTTAAAAATCGATTTCCATATAAAAGTGATGAAACCCAATATAATGCAGGAGCACAGACAAATTAGTGGGCCATAAAAAGCACCCGTGAATGATGGTTTTATTAAAGCTACAAGATAACAGTCTGGGACGCAGCGAGGGGGGGGGGGAAAGAAGAAAGGTCAAAGGAAAGGATTTTAGTGCGTGGCGCGTTAATGGACTAGGGAACGGGACTGCGCTAATAACTCCTGCGCATAAAAATTTATATTTTTCAACACGGCAATCATTTCTTTTACCCTATTGGGTGTTTTAAAAATGCTCTTGTGTATATAATATTAATTCCGCCGTAAAATAAAAGGCCGTTATTCAGGCAGTAACCCATGTGAACTGTTAAGTTTAAAAGTACCAAGCAAACCATTACCGGTTTGGGTCTTCACTGCATATCTGGGGAGTTGGGAAGCTGGA
>BDOT02000002.1:156501400-156552029 GCA_003118565.2 Paroedura picta | reverse complement strand
GGGGGGGGGGGGGGAGAAAGTCACTTAGGATCAAATAAAAATGTTCTTTTAAAATAGGTAACTTCCCTCCCAAGACGGAGATCTTCATAGGCTCTTGGATTTGTCACTCGTTCAATGGTCCCCATACCTGTTGATGGACAGAAGAAATCTAGGGATGCAACTCAATTTCATAGAATCATAGAATCATAGAATCATAGAGTTGGAAGGGGCCACACAGGCCATCTAGTCCAACCCCCTGCTCAACGCAGGATCAGCCCTAAGCATCCTAAAGCATCCTAGAAAAGTGTGTATCCAACCTTTGCTTGAAGACTGCCAGTGAGTGCCAGTGACAACTGTGCTGGCTCTGTTCAACAGTTTAAGGCTTTCCGAGTGTGGCTAAAAAGGCAAATGGGATTTTGGGCTGCATCAAACGGAGTATTGTGTCCAGGTCACGGGAGGTGATGGTACCACTTTGCTCTGCTCTGGTTCGGCCTCACTTGGAGTACTGTGCTCAGTTTTGGGTACCATAGTTGAAGAGGGATGTAGCCAAACTGGAGCGTGTCCAGAGGAGGGCAACAAAGATGGTGAGGGGTTTGAAGACCAAGAGGTATGAGGAAAGGTTGGGGGAGCTTGGTCTGTTTAGCCTGGAGAGGAGGTGACTGAGAGGGGATCTGATAACCATCTTCAAGTATTTAAAGGGCTGCCATGTAGAGGATGGAGCAGAGTTGTTCTCTCTTGCCCCAGAGGGAAGGACCAGAACCAATGGGATGAAATTAATTTAAAAGAAATTCCATCTAAACATCCGGAAGAAGTTCCTGACAGTCAGAGCAGTTCCTCAGTGGAATAGGCTTCCTAGGGAGGTGGTGGGTTCTCCATCTTTGGAGATTTTTAAACAGAGGCTGGAGAGCCATCTGACAGAGAGGCTGATTCTGTGAAGGTTCAAGGGGGTGGCAGGTGACAGTGGATGAGCGATAGGGTTGTGAGTGTCCTGCATAGTGCAGGGGGTTGGACTGGATGACCCAGCAGGGACCTTTCAGCTCTATCATTCTATGATTCTATGACAAGACAGCTGGCATTAGCCCATATCTTGAGTCAGTCACAGTTCTCTCCAAACTCTCGCAGCCCCACCTCCATCACAAGGTGCCTTATAAAGGAAGGTGATTGTGTGGGCCAGCTTGGTGTAGTGGTTAAGAACGGTGGCCAATAAACTGGAGAGCCGGGTTTCATTCACCCAGCCAGCTGGGTGACTTTGGGCCAGTCACAGTCATGATAGCGCTGTTCTCAGAGAGCTGTCGTGTCAGGGGTCTCTCAGCCCCACTTGTCTCACAGGGTGACTGTTGTGGGTGGAGGAAGGGAAGGTGATTGTAAGCTGCTTTGGGACTCCTTCAGAGAGTGCAAAGCGGGGTATAAAAACCAACCTTTCTTCTTCAGACCAACTAGCCACGTTCCTGTGGCTATCCCCACTCATTTGCCGGCAGGGGCTCATGGGAATTATAGTCCATGGACATCTGGAGGGCCGCAATTTGACTACCCCTGCTTTAAAGGTTTATCAGGTGATATGACCACATATGGTCCTGTTGACCTCCCCATGGCCAGTGATGGGACTGGAGGGGGAGGAAAAGGGAGCCCCCCCCCAATGAGTGTATACACAGCTATGCCCCCAACCATATTCTGCACAATTGTGCCACGTCTGGGGTTTCTCAAAGCCTGAAGAAGGTTTCAGGGTTTTCTCAATAGCAAAAAAAGTTGAGAAAGGCTGGGTTCGTCTCTGCTAAGTTTCTTCTCTTCTCAATAAAGCTATCTGTCCTTTAAGCAGCTGGAGCTCTGCCCCTCCTTTGCAGATTTAAACTCTGCCAACAGTGTTTGCTTTCCTTCTTTTTTTTTTTACGGCACAACTAGGAATAAACGGCCAGCCCTTTTCCTGCTTCCAAAGCAGGGAACAATTGAGAGAATAGATGATAGGGTATTCATAACAAATGACAACAATGAACCAATAAGTGAATAATGAACATCTGCTTCTCCAAGATACAAAGAGAAGAAGAAAAAGAAAAAAGAAAAGAGAGAGAGAGTGAGGGAGAGAGAAAGACTCTTAGTCTCTGACCAATATGAGCTGAACATTAAAGAGACAAATTCAGATTGCCTTCCAGTCCTTATTTGAGTGTCTTCAGTTCCCTGAGGTGGTAAAGAAGGCGGATACAGTCTTGGGCTCTATCAAACAGAGTCATCACATCAAAACCACAGGATGACACAATCCCAATGTATACAGCATTGGCCAGACCACACCTGGAGTCCTGTGTGCAGTTAGAATCATAGAATCATAGAGTTGGAAGGGGCCACACAGGCCATCTAGTCCAACCCCCTGCTCAACGCAGGATCAGCCCTAAGCATCCTAAAGTATCCAAGAAAAGTGTGTATCCAACCTTTGCTTGAAGACTGCCAGTGAGGGGGAGCTCACCACCTCCTTAGGCAGCCTATTCCACTGCTGAACTATTCTGACTGTGAAAAAGTTTTTCCTGATATCTAGCCTATATCGTTGTACTTGTAGTTCAAACCCATTACTGTGTGTCCTCTCCTCTGCAGCCAATGGAAACAGCATCCTGCCCTCCTCCAAGTGACAACCTTTCAAATACTTAAAGAGGGCTATCATGTCCCCTCTCAACCTCCTTTTCTCCAGGCTGAACATTCCCATGTCCCTCAACCTATCTACATAGGGCTTGGTCCCTTGGCCCCAGATCATCCTCATCGCTCTCCTCTGTACCCTTTCAATTTTATCTACGTCCTTCTTGAAGTGAGGCCTCCAGAACTGCACACAGTACTCCAGGTGTGGTCTGACCAGTGCCGTATACAACAGAACTATGACATCTTGTGATTTTGGAGTTCTGGAGGCTCCACTTCAAAAAGGACGTGGACAAAATGGAGAGGGTGCAGAGGAGAGCAAGGAGGATGATCTAGGGCCTGGGGACCAAGCCCTGGGAAGAAAGGCTGAGGGACTTGAGAAGGTTCAGCCTGGAGAAGAGGAGGTGGAGAGGGGACAGGATGGCTCTCTTGAAGGATCTGAAAGGTAGTCAACTAGAGGAGGGCAGGAAAAGGTTCCTGTGGGCAGCAGACAAGAGGACCCGCAGGAATGGTAATAAAGTAAATGGAGAACGATATCGGCTAGATGTCAGGGGGGATAAATTCACAGTCCAAATAGTTCAGCCATCGAATCGGCTGCATGAGGAAGTGGGGAGCTCCGCCTCACTGGCCATCTTTAAGCAGTGGCTGGAAAGATATTTATCCTGGGTGCTTGAGGCTGATCTTGCATTGAGTAGGGGGTGGGACTAGATGGCCTGCATGACCCCTGCCAACTCTAGGATTGTATGAATGGGAAACCTGATGGGGAAGCATCCTCATTCTGCGTGCATTCTGCTTCCCAAACCAGGCAGTCCCTTTGGGCTGCCTCCCTGGAAGGAGCAGAAACAGGGCAGCAAAAAACCAAAGCAGAAGGACAAGGTTTCTCTTCTAAAAGGAAACAACTCAGCCCAGCACAGCCAGAGTGCCTGGCCCTGCAAGCCAACGTAATCCTGGCAAAGATACAACCCCGCCGTGGGAGAGGGCCCATTGTCTTTCCCAGGAGCAAGCAAAGGAAGGCTAGGCCCCTTGCAGGACAGGCCTATGTCAATCCATCATGGCTCAGGACCTGTGGCCGGTAAGCCATTCAACTAGGGAAACTGTTTATTCAGGTTGCGTTCGCTTTCTGTGTTGTTTTATCTGCTCTCATTCTCCCCTGTATATGAAATCCTTCCCTGTTTTCTTTATTTCTCCCGTGTATACGTCTTCTCTTAGGGTTACCCCTGGCAACCAGCAGGGGGTAGGGGGGACTTACCGGAAGCAAAAGGAGCACTAGGCTGGTGCTGCAGACAACGTGGTGACATCGCTTCCAGCACACCCCAGAAGTGAGACATTATTATTATTATTATTATTATTATTATTATTATTATTATTATTATTATTATTATTATTATTATTATTATTTATTTATTTATTTATTTATTTATTTATTTATTTATTTATTTATTTATTTATTTATTTATTTTTTAGACTGCCCTCCTGAGACCAGCTCAGGGCGGTGTACATAAGCAAAGTATCAGTAATAGCAATTAAAACACAATAAAACATTACTAACTAGCCAACAATTAAAAACCTATTAACAGTTTAGCAGCATCTGATTAACAGCATCGATTATGGCCTTTCCACCTAGAAACTGGTCACTCCTGGTAGGTCTTCCTAGGGTGGATATCTCTATGGGGTGTGCATTTTGTTGGAGGGGGGGCATAGATGTTTTAGGGTTATTGGCCCGAACCAAAAGTTTGGTGGAAGAGCTTCATCTTGCAGGCCCTGTGGAGCTGTGCCAGCTCTGTCAGGGCCCAGATCTCCTCGGGGAGGTCACATAGGGGCCAGGACTGAAAACATCTGGGCCCTGGTTGAGGCCAAAAGTACTTCCTTGGGGTCAGGGACCACCAACTGGTTGGAATGTGCAGAGCAGATTGCTCTTGCAGGGGACATAGGCAGAGAGGCTGTCCCTCAGGTACATCGGGCCCAGACCACGAATGGCTTTAAAGGAAAGTACCAAGACCTTAAACCTTATCTGGAATGCAATCGGTAATCGCCATCGATGCAGGGACAGCCCCTCTTAATACTATTCATTTGCCAATGGAAAGAGATACTAGAAATTTCCTTTCTCTCAAACCTGCCCTGAAATTCCTACTCTCCGGGGAAGGGGTAGACATGAAATTACATTTCTCCCTTTCTTCATAGGTATTCAAGAGTCCAAGCGGATTCCCAACAAAGGGACTTTCAGCTTACAGAAGCTTCTATCCTGGACAATTTTGGGGGCCTCTAAGGTGCAATTGGACTTGAGTCTTGTCCTGCTACTACTGAGTAACAGGCCCACCCGGAAGTATCTTCACAAGTACTATGGAGGAAACCTGACATGAAAACAAGATACCTCCCCACGTTCGAACCCAGCCGAACCCCACCGAAACACAACTTGCTTTGAGACTAGAATCATAGAATCAATAGAGTTGGAAGGGGCCATACAGGCCATCTAGTCCAACCCCCTGCTCAACGCAGGATCAGCCCAAAGCATCCTAAAGCAACGATTCGCAGAGGTTGTAGGTTAAGGAAGCAGGCCTGAAGAGAATGCTGCAAACTGAAGTTGGACGACCTGGGGGCAGCCAAAGTGGAGCAGACAAATGAATGTGACCCTCTAATTAGGTCTCAGCAGGGCAGTGGGAGTGACATCCTGAACTCGGGAGGCAGAGTTGGCAGGTGATGAATTGGGGGTCTCAAATCAAGGCAAGGGAAGGAGAGCAGGATGCACGGGCAAGATCCCGCCAGGTCTGAGAGCTCTGAAAGGTTATCAAGCCATGGGGAACCTGGTTTAATGATACCCTTGCTACCTCAATTAGCTAAGCAAAACCAGTAGGGCAGCCTGGAGTAATTACCAGAGGAGAGTCAGGTGGGCCTCCAGAACATCCACCCTGTGGTCCTAAGACGGTTAAAAGGGATACGGGGAAACTGCCAAGAAGATTACCACCAAATGCCTTCTTGGCTGTGGGCCAGGGCCGTGGAGGCAATTAGAGGTTTGCTGAAACCCTGGGATTTGCGGGCGGGTGGAGAGGAAGATGCCTTTTCTGACATGCACGTGACGAAAGGGGAATTTGTGAGCAAGGCATTCGCGGGGAAACTGAATGTGGTGGATTTCCCAGTTCGGCGTCCATAGGCTTGGGTCCCGCAAAGGAGTTCCAGGTATTCTGGATTGTGCTTCCGCTTCTATTAAAATGTGTGTTTGAGTAACAGCCCATTGAAAACTGATGGTCTCGCTCAAGCGGAAGTTTTAGTGGAAGAAGATGCAAAACGGAGACAGTCCAGTACACATGGAATGAGGTCATAGGACCCAAGCTGTAGACTCTTTCTTCAGTCTAACACAGCCTTTCTCAGCTTTTTTTAACCATTGAGAGACCCCTGAAACATTCTTCAGGCTTTAGGAAACCCCAGAAGTGGCACAATCATGCAGAATATGGTTGGGAAGCAGAGCTGTGGACACGCCCACCCGGGACCCCTCCCCTCCCCATCTCCTCCAGTCTCACCATTGGCCATTTTACGGTGGGATCAACATGACCATTTATGGTCATATCACCTAATAAATGTTTAATAAATAAAAATATAAAAAATAAATCAACGCCTACCCATTTGGGAAACCCTTCCAGGGCTGTCAAGAAACTTCAGGGTTTCACAAAACCCTGGTTGAGAAAGCCTGGTCTATCATGGAAGTGCTAGAGGAGTGCTATAGCCTCTTTTCAAACTTTGGACCATGGAGATACTGCTGAAATATTGTTCAGGCTTTGAGGCACCAGGAAGTGATGTCACCTGACCATGTCTCTCTGCCATGCTCTTCCTGGAAGTGAGAGGAGCCTTGAGTAGCAAAGGTTTAAAAGGCTGGGTTCCTTCCCTTTCCCACCCCCTCCAGACCCATCACTGGCTGCTTTGGGAGGGGGCAGGTCAACCTGCCTAAATAAGGGTAGAATTTACAAAAAATAAACAACCTTTTTCTTTCACAGAGCAGGGGTCTCAAAGTAGCTTATAATCATCTTCCCCTCCTCTCCCCACAACAGACACCCTGAGAGTTAGGTGGGGCTGAGAGAGCTCTGAGAGAAACTGCTCCATGAGAACAGCTCTAACAAGACCGGGACTGGCCCAAGGTCACCCAGCTGGCTGCATGTGGAGGAGCAGGGAATCAAACCCGGCTCTCCAGATTAGAAGCAGCCGCTCTTAACCAATGTTCCACGCTGCCTCTCTCCAGCCACCTTTTTGGAAGTACCATTGAGGGGCCTTCAAGGTTCACCTTGTCGCTGTGGCTGGGGAACACAACTTCCCAGCTGAATGCACGTGAAGCTGCTATATACTGAGTCGGACCACTGGTCTACCAAGGTCAACCGTGTCTACTCAGGCCGGCAGCTGCTCTTCAGGGCTGCAGGAAGCTTTGCACATCATCTGGTCATCCGAAATGATGATACCACATTTTGAACTTGGGGCCTTCTTCCTTCAATGTAAATTTAGAATCATAGAATCATAGAATCATAGAGTTGGAAGGAGCCACACAGGCCATCTAGTCCAACCCCCTGCTCAACGCAGGATCAGCCCAAAGCATCCTAAAGCATCCAAGAAAAGTGTGTATCCAACCTTTGCTTGAAGACTGCCAGTGAAGGGGAGCTCACCACCTCCTTAGGCAGCCTATTCCACTGCTGAACTACTCTGACTGTGAAAAAGTTTTTCCTGATATCTAGCCTATATCGTTGTACTTGAAGTTTAAACCCATTACTGCGTGTCATCTCCTCTGCAGCCAACAGAAACAGCATCCTGCCCTCCTCCAAGTGACAACCTTTCAAATACTTAAAGAGGGCTATCATGTCCCCTCTCAACCTCCTTTTCTCCAGACTGAACATTCCCAAGTCCCTCAACCTATCTTCATAGGGCTTGGTCCCTTGGCCCCAGATCATCATTTCCCAGGGTTTGTCCCCAAAGATTTCGGAATTTCCAGTGAAAGGGACTTGGGCAGCCGAATTAGGACACAGTTCTTTCTTGGGAAAGGGACTTTTGTGCAGAATGGATCTTGCTCGACAACTTTGATTCAGTATAAATGAGCTCTTCCCATCAGAGAGGAACAAATGTTCGCAGTTTCATTCCTTTTATAAAATCAGATTATACGCTTTGGTCCATGATTTCTGTTCTTTTCCCCCTGTCGATTTTTGTGCTTCGTTCGTATTGTGTACGAGTGATGGACAGTTTTTATATGCAATTTATACATACCGCATCTCTCATTTGTAATGGAATCCATGTCTAATGATTTATTGATGCTGCGATAGTGTTGAAAGCTGCAGACGTTTTATGGGATGAGCTTGGTGCGAGGAAACAGGAAAAAAAGTGTGAAAGTAAAGGATCGCCGGGTTGAGTCTCGTAAGAGTGAAGCAAAATCGAACCAGACCTCATGGATAAAACAGCAGGAGGCAACCATCTCCAATAGGACTGAAAGGGAGCATGGTAGAGATTTATTAGATTATATTCAGGGATACAATTGGTGCTAGATTGGGGGGTGGGGTGGAAGAACTCTGTAGATCAGGGGTAGTCAACCTGTGGTCCTCCAGATGTCCATGGACTACAATTCCCATGAACCCCTGCCAGCGTTTGCTGGCAGGGGCTCATGGGAATTGTAGTCCATGGACATCTGGAGGACCACAGGTTGACTACCCCTGCTGCAGATGGCCTCTCCCTCCATCAGGACCTGGAAAGGCTGCAGGCAGCAGTTAGGGAACTCACCGGCAGAGGCAGCTCACATGCGGAAGGGATCTGCAGCCTCCGAGCCTCAGAGGGAAGTGGAAGGAGGAGGGGGTGGTCAGGGAACCCAGAGGAACCCAGGCAGAGAGCAGAGCAGGTTATCAGAGGCACAACATTGTGTAGGCTTCTATATGAGCCTGGGTGGTCCATGTGAGAATTATAAGAGGAAACCTAAGCATTAAGGATTGAAAATCTTAAAAGAAGTTTATGCTTGAGAGACAATTATAACTGAGTCACGAAGGAAGATGTTTAAAGTTGAACAGGCAGGCAGGCAGACAGACAGAGGAACAGACAGATAGAGGAATGGATGGGCTGATGGATGGATATACAGACAGACAGATAGATAGTGTTGGTAGCAGGCCTTTGTAAAGGGCATGACATAGGGCTCGAAACATATAAAAGTGGGGGGCCAGAGCCCTCCAGCATGGCTTCAATGCATTCCTTCAGAGGCCGGCTTGTCGCTGTGGTCTCAAATTTGCTTTGGGAAAGCTGGCCTTGGCTTGTTTTGTACCATTGATGGGCTCTGTTCATGAAACACCGGCATCCTGTCTCCAACAAGAGACAATAGGAACCAAGCGGATGAATCAATTATTAAATCACTCAGAGCCAGAACGATTCTTTGGTCCTTGAACCCAGAGGAAGCCAGCCAGCTCCAGTTTGGGAAACCCCTGGAGATTCAGGGATGGAGCCTGGGGAGGACAGCGACCTCAGTAGAGTACAATACGATAGAGTCCAGCCTCCAAAGCAACCATTTTCTTCAACAGAACTCATCTCTGTCAGTCAGCTGTAACTCTATGGGCTTTTCCGCACATGGACCAATGTTGCCAATTGGTTCCAGAAAGGGGAAGCGCTATTTTTATAAGTGCAATCTCGGCGTTACGCATACCTACCTTTGTAGTGGAATTCAGTAGCGTTCTCATCGTTTCCCACAGGTTTCCGGTCTAGCAAAAATCGCTAGAAAGGAAGCGATTTTTTCTGTGCTTGGTCCCGCTTCTGGCCATCAATCAAACGAACAGCCAATGAGCGGTTGTTATCACGCTCCCGAAAAGCCCCTTTCCCTTTAAGAACAGGTTTTTTTTTTTAAAAAAAAAGAAAAACACACATTGCAACAAATATGCCTTGATTCCTCCTAACGTAGAGACCCATCTAGCTGGTGTGTGAGCTGGTGAGTCATCGTTACCACACTCCCCCGAGTGAAAAAAAAATCCCCTGCACGGGCGCGATTTTCGGCCGAAAATAAAGGGAACTTGCAAACAGGGCTGTGTTGTGCTTGGGGACTTAGGGGAACTTTAAAGCACTTCTGTGGAGGGCCTGTAGCCGGAGAAGCCTCGCTGGGTGAATGAAGGCTCGCTGGTTCGTTGTTTTCTGCTCACTCCGAGAAAAAAAAATGGCGATCGCTTCGCTGGAAGTTCGGAGGGGAGAGCCAGGGGGAGGGACTTTGTTAGAAGCGCAACAATGGGAACGCACAGGTCATTTTCGCTAGTGTTGCAGATTGTTTGCAAGAGTGTAGCGCTTTTCGGAGGGTGAATCCGCTTTTCCCAATTTCCCTTTAAGTGCTACAATGAATTGCTTTTTGTGGGACTGTTTCAGGAGTGTGGCAGATTGTGTGTGACGTCTTGCTGAACTGCAAATTAGTAGCGTTTACAATTTGCAAGCCTTCTGCTACATTAAAGTCGTGCGGAATGGCCCATAGAGATCCCCAGGTCCCACCTGGTAGCTGGCACCCCTTGGGGGAAGTGAAGTTGTGGCCCAAGATAAGTGGCAGTCGGAGAGTGCCAGGCCCGCATAGCACATCCGTCTCCTCTGCACGTGCCCTATCAATCACGTCCTTAGACAAGTTTCCCTACCGCTTAATGCAAAACGGGGCTCCTGCTGCCAGTCAGCGGGAAGCTTCATAGGTCCTCTAGGCAAGTTAAACTGTGATTAATCATCCCAAAAGGCCCCACCCCCTTTTGCACTGTTAATGCCGCCGTTAGGACAGAGGCGACATAATTGATGGCTTCTCCCGATCCAGTTAGCTCAGATGTCTGATTAATTTTGGCTCTGGGATTAAGTCAGCAAACGAAATTTGACTTCCACAAGCCAGTGATATATATCCCTTTGCTCCCCCTTCCCTGGCCCTAGGGGAACGGCGCTCTCTCTGTTGTGATTGCATCTTCAAGTTTAGCCAGAAGGTGGCATTATGTACTTGCGGGTGATGGCTTGCTGGTTTGGACTTTTCGGCCGATTGTCGATACCAGGATGCTGTCGCCTTCCTGACTTTGACACAGAAAAACAAATAGCTTAATATCTGGAGAACATTTATCTCTGCTTCGAGGCAAGGGAAATGAAAAGGGCCTTTTGGTTTTAATTTGGAAAAGAGGCCGGGGAACGTTGTGACTTCACCCGTGCTGCCGTTGTTTCGTATGCCGTCGAAATGCTTCCGCTGCCAAAACCCTCGGGGAATTACAGGCCCCAAATCGCAGTCAAGAAGATTTCGCAGTTCTCAGGTTTTGACTTTGGAATCCTTGTTTTGTACCCCACTTTTGTACCACCTGAAGGAGTGTGAAAGTGCCTTACAATTGCCTACCCTTCCTGTCTCCACAATAGACACCCTGTGAGGTAGGTGGGCTTGAGAGAGCTCTGAGAGAGAACTGTGACTCGCCCAAGGTCACCCCTGATGGCTGCATGTGGAGGGGTGGGGAATCAAACCCGGATTAGAGGCCAATCTTAACCACCACACCAATTCAGAAGTAGGAAAGAGCTTGGTGCAGTGGTTAAGAGCGCAGAGAAAAGCGGCATATAAGAACCAACTCTTCTTCTTCTTCTTGAGCCCAGGGGTAGCTTAAGAGCCAGCTTGGTGTAGCGCTTAAGAGCAGTGTCCTTTAATCTGACGCCCCGCTCCTTCACATGCAGTCAGCTGGGTGACCTTGGGCCAGTCCCAGTTCTCCCAGATCTCCCTCATCCTCACCTACAAGGTTTCTGTTGTGGGGAGAAGAAGGGAAAGGTGCTTGTACGCCACACTGACTATCGTTTGGATAGTACAAAAGCCGAGTATACAAACCAACTCTTCTCCTGAAACCTTAACAAAATCTCTGACGGTGGAGGGGCTTTTGTGAGACACGGCTCACTTCTTCGGATAATTAGGCTCGGTGTTCGAAAGAAGGGCGGGTGCTTGCTGCGATCTACAACACTCTGCTTCATTTCTGGCCCTGAATTCTTAGCCCAGCGAGCAACATCAGGTCTGATCAGCTTCATTCTCTGAAGAAACGAGTTTTGGCTTGTGTGACTCTGTGGCGGTAACATCTCTGTGAGAAGGGTGATCTGGCTGGCTTTCATCCTGCCCCGAGATTCAGGTGTCAGCAAGGTTCTGGCGGCCGGGCCTTTGTTGCCAGCCATAAGTGGCAGATTGATTTCCGCTTTCATACTCCTGGTTATGTTTGGAGCCCTGACAATCGGGGAAGAAAAAATAAAACGCACACGTCTTGACTCGCACGACGCAAGTATACAAATCTTTGAAGGTCACCATGGCGGCGGCACTGTTGCTTTAATGTTGAAAGCGTCGGAGCCTTTGAAAAATTATGAAAGAGCTGTAGCAAGGAGGGGCGGCGGGGACATCTCCAGCAAATCTGACAGGACAGAAAATGAAATGTGAGCTGCGGAACGAACAGTTTGCGGAGTCACGGTTCGGCACCTTCAGATATTCAGTTGCGAAGGGTGCTTCGCTTTCTGACTTGGAAATACAGAGGGTTTTTTTTTAATTGAGCGGTCACTTTTGTACTTTTGCTGTTCAAAGATCTCAGGGAAAAGCTAGACGCGGGCCTGGCGGTCCATGAATGGACCCCCCGTCTCTTGCAGTTTCGCATCATGGTAGGCACTCAAATTGAATCAGGGCTCCATTTTTAAATTTCTTGATCATTTATATGTTACTGAAACATTTATATCCTGCCTTTCCTCACGAGTCAAGGTGACTTACAACAACAGCCGAAGCCACATTCAGTTAAATAAAATTGCAAACCCCAAATCTCCCCCTCCCTACGATGGCAGCTGACCAGATCCCCTCTAAAGAAGCAGAGTTGTTTTTTATACCCCGCTTTTCACTGCTCAAAGGAGTCTCAAAGCGGCTTACAATTGCCTTCCCTTCCTCCCCCCACAACAGACATCCTGTGAGGGAGGTGAGGCTGAAAGAGCTCTAAGGGAGGCTGCTCTGTGAGAAAAGCACTATCAGGGCTGTGACTGGTTGAAGGAGAAGGCTGCATGTGGAGAAATGGGAAATCAAACCTGGCTCACCAAATTAGAAGCCATCATTCTTAACCACTGCACCAAGACCTGGCAAACAAGCCCACCCATATCTCTGGACAATGTACTTCAGTGGGGTATAATTCTGCAGAGCCCATCTTCCACAGCAGCCTTTTTCTCCAGATGAAATGATCTCTGTCGCCTGGAGACCAGCTGTAGTGCCAGGAGATCTCAGCTCTTACTTGGAGGCTGCCAACCCTATGTAAGAACATGATGCATCATTGCAACTGCAGATGGGGCAACTTCTGGAGATTTGGGCATGGAGTCTGGGAAGGACAGGATTTGGGGAGCTGAGGGGTCCTTGGTGTTGGTGTAGTATCATAGACTCCACCCTCCAAAGCAGCCACTTTCTCCAGGGGAAGAGATTTCTATAGAACAGATATCTGAGAGACTGCCACTCTTTCGATATTATTATTATTATTATTATTATTATTATTATTATTATTATTATTATTATTATTATTATTATTATTATTATTATTATCTGATTTATTTCCCACCTCTCCCTATAAGGCTCGAGGTGGGTAACAATAACAGTAACAGTAACAGTAACAGTAACAGTAACAGTAACAGTAACAATAGATTTATTTCCTGCCTCTCCCTATAAGGCTCGAGGCGGGTAACAATTGTCTTAACCCAATTAAAGTCCTCATTAAAAGACTTTATAAATTCCAACATGACGGCAAAAAAAATCCCCTTCCCAACCCACTATCGAAGCAACGGAGAGGATGGAGAAGGAGTGATGTACACTTCCAGCTCCGGGGGGAGGGGATGACTCTAGTTCGCTGATCTTGGCCTCAACTATAGACCACTGAAGAGCACTGTGTTCTTTGAATACCAACCACTTGGTGGTTCCTGGCCCCAAGGAGCTACATCTCACTTCCTACCTGGTGGAATGAGCTTCCAGAGCACATCAGGGGCCTGCTGGAGTTAGCACAGTTCTGCAGGGCCGGTAAGATGGAGCTCTTCTGCCAGGCTTTTGGTTGGGGCCAAAGCTGTCATCTACGGGGCCACAGCTTTATTGTTATGTATATGATCATAGGTGCAGCATGCCGGTGAGCCAGGGAATGCAAAATGGCCTCTTCCGAGGGCAGTAAGGGAGAAAGGCAGACCCAAGAATGAGAAAATTGCTCATACCTTGAAATTGCCCCATCATAAGCTCGCTGAGTAGAAGGCACCAAGGATCCCATCACCACTTCGAGGATGAGGTTCTGTCATGGCACCGGGAGTGGCATTTGCTGATGGCACTAAAATACGGAACATGTCCACCTGGAATTGAGACAGGATGTCCACTACTATGGCATTACTTGAGCTTGCAATGTACCTTGCAGTGAAAGAGATATTAGCTTCCAAGCAAGTGAGAAGAAACCTGTGAACCTGGTACATAACTCACTCAGAGCATAAAGATTGCCTGTTCAAAATACAGACCCCTGCTTGATTATCACCCCAGGAGGGAACCCTGTAATCCCAGAACAAGTCCCTCCAGAGGCACACCACCACTAAGATGGAGGAAAAAAAACTGAAGGAATGTTAGATCTCCATGTCCAGTCATGAGGCATGGTGCATGTGCACTAAAGGCTTCTGTAATATTCACCAAACCCCAGACTGCCCACAAGGTCAGAGTGTCCTTGATGCAAATTGCCCGGCATAATGGACATCTGCCAAATAGTAGTACCATTGAGCTTAACCAGGAACTCTGACCATATGGATAAATCCTCTCAAATTGCCCTAGTCGGCTAGATACGGTGGTGTGGAGCCCACACCTTGCCCATCCAGGTGTCCCTATTTTTAATGTCCCACCTGGACTGACCGTGGTTAGAATCCCTCTTCCTACTGGTCACGTGATAAGGCAGCAGAATCCCTCACTATAGCTCTTGCCTTGAGCACATTGCTGAGATTATGTACCAGGTGCCAACTCCACTCAGGAAAGGCAGCTGCCACCAGGCACATGTACTCCCCATGCCCCCTAAGCTAATTGTTAAACACATGGTCTGTAATGTTTGCCCCTTTACTTTTATTATCCATACTGGGCCCAGGTAAAAGTAACAGACTCAAATGCATGACCAAGTAAACAAAAACAAACAGTCCTGAGGCTATTTAATATGAAAAACAAACTGTACCTCTATAGCATTACCTGATTGGGATTTGCTGAAGCAAGCACCCAGAAACCAGTCTCCACAGTCGAGCAATCCCCTGGCAGCTATGGCATCACTTCCCTGCAATGTTCTTTCTCCTATGCAACCCCCCCCCCAGTCTTGATCCCCCAACATCCAGGAATTTCCCCGTTTGGAATTGGGAGCACTTTGATTGCCAGCTCCGGATTGAGAAATATGTTGAAATTTTTGGGAAGGAGCCTGAGGAGAGTGGGGTTTGGGGAGGAGAAGGGCTTCAGAGGGTTATGATGTCATAGACTCCACCTCCCAAGGCAGCCATTTTCTCCACATAACTGTAGTTGGGAGACCATTTGAACCTCCAGGAGGGCGTGGTCTGGAGAGGGGAAGGGCTTCAGAGGGTTTTAATGTCATAGAATCCACCATTCAAGGCAGCCATTTTCTCCACATAACTGTAGTTGGGAGACCATTTGAACCTCCAGGAGGGCATGGTCTGGAGAAGGGAGGGGCTTCAGAGGGTTATGATGTCATAGACTCCACCTCCCAAGGCAGCCATTTTCTCCACATGAACTGTAGTTGGGAGACCATTTGAAACCTCCAGGAGGGCGTGGTCTGGAGAGGGGAGGGGCTTCAGAGGGTTTTAATGTCATAGACTCCACCCTCCAAGGCAGCCATTTTCTCCACATGAACTGTAGTTGGGAGACCATTTGAAACCTCCAGGAGGGCGTGGTCTGGAGAAGGGAGGGGCTTCAGAGGGTTATAATGTCATAGACTCCACCTACCAAGGCAGCCATTCTGCAGTTGGGAGATCAATTGAAACCTCCAGCTACCGTCCCGAGGTCGATAGCCCTACTAATATAAGCCTCACACAGTTCAGATTCCCTTCTTGGAAGTCTCCTCCCTGCCTGCTCAAGACCCCACAAATCTGCAAGCCACCACAGCATGAATAACGCACGCGGGCACGCCCGCGCGCACGCACACACACTGTGTTTTGTGTAGAGCATCATTCAGCGGTGTATACAAAGTGACTAGGAAAAATTTACAATGGTGATTTTTCAACTGACGGGGAAATTAATGTTCCCGATTATGGGCATTTAATCAGTGCCAGGTTCTAAACACACCGCGGAGACAGAAGATGGATTGGCCCAAATACATCATGCCTATAAAACAGGAACACTAACTTCATAACAACAGAAATGGCGCGTCGGTTCCCCACGTCGAAAGGCTCCGTCGCTAAGCTGGGAGGGTGTGTGTGTGGTTTTTGGGAAAATTGCCACCAGCAAGGCAAAGAAAAGCATGTCGGTGGGGGGCGTGGGGGGTGGGCGCGAGCAAGTCAGAGCAGGCTGAAATCCCATTACCTCTTTAATAAAGAAGTGTGGGGTAATTCATTGGAATGAGACACCAAGTTCCCATTGAAATGGCCTTGCTCCTGCTGTGCACAGCATGCCATTGATCTGACAGGCAGTTATGCAGTTATGAAATTAGCTTTTGAGCGTTTGCGCAGGTGTTCTCCCCTCCCGTACAGCAGTGATAGCCCAGGTAGGTGTTTAATTCCTTTTCCTTTGTTTTGCAGCAATGTGATCGAGGTAGCATTATGTAAGGGGCGGGGTGGGGTGGGGGGATGGAAAGAAGTGACTATTTCCTAAAAATACCAGATTGGACGATTGCTTGTACCCAGCAAGGGATTAAAATGTGGGATGAGCTGCCAGAGGATGTAGTGAGGGCCACAGGCACAGAGGGCCTTCAAAGGGGATTAGGCAGATTTTGGGAGTGACTGAGGGGAACCTCCCTATTCAGAGGCACTAAACCTCTGAATCCCAGTGCCGAGAGGCAAGATCAGGGGGAGGCCTTGGCTTCTGTGCCCTGTTTGTTTCCTTTTCCTTAGGAACTGGTGGGCTCTGAGTGAGGATTCCGGGCTAGATGGACCACTGGTCATTACAGAAGGGCCCTTAGAATCATAGAATCATAGAGTTGGAAGGGACCTCCTGGGTCATCTAGTCCAACCCCCTGCACTAGGCAGGACACTCACAACCCTATCGCTCATCCACTGTCACCTGCCACCCCCTTGAGCCTTCACAGAACCAGCTCCTCTAGTGTTTTTAACAGTGTACAA
Source organism: Paroedura picta (assembly GCA_003118565.2). NCBI lineage: Eukaryota > Metazoa > Chordata > Lepidosauria > Squamata > Gekkonidae > Paroedura > Paroedura picta. The sequence goes on along the minus strand of BDOT02000002.1, from coordinate 156,535,172 downwards.
TTAGGTTCCATTGATCGAAAGGCAATTGTACACACACTATGCTCTGCTGTGGATGAAAGGGATGTTTGCCATAACTGATAGGAGGGCAGCTTCCATTTATCCCATTCCCAGGTCCCTGCTCCTGTTGCCTCCTGCGGGAAGAAAAAAAGGTTTTTAAATACTGCCCTGAGTCTCCTATCTAATTGTCTTCTTGCTGCCCCCTGTAGGGTCTTCCTCGCTTCTTCTTTGGATACCGGACACTGCCTTTCCCAGCATCAGAAACTATCATTAATCTTCTTCTATTTGTGGATCTGAGCCTCTTGTGGCGCAGAGTGGTAAGGCAGCAGACGTGCAGTCTGAAGCTCTGCCCATGAGGCTGGGAGTTCGATCCCAGCAGCCAGCTCAAGGTTGACTCAGCCTTCCATCCTTCCGAGGTCGGTAAAATGAGTACCCAGCTTGCTGGGGGGTAAACGGTAATGACTGGGGAAGGCACTGGCAAACCACCCTGTATTGAGTCTGCCATGAAAATGCTAGAGGGCGTCACCCCAAGGGTCAGACAGGGGATACCTTTACCTTTACCTTTATTTGTGGATCTATGTCTTTTTGTTTATGTCTTATTAAATTGGTTTAAATATTATGTATATACTGGGGCCAAGCCTGTTGCATTCAGGAATACAATGGATGCTAGATTTCCATCAGGGGCAGCTCTCACGCAGCAGAGATCTGCAGCCTCCAAGCCTCGGACGGGAAGGAGGAGGGGGTGGTCAGGGGTGGGGGACGGAAGGCGATTGGCTGGCTACAGCACAGACAGGCAAGCCGGTTGGAGGAGGAGGCGGCATTCAGGGGCAGGACAGCCACCCTGCATGGGTGTTGTGCTGAGTGGCACTTAAGCCATGAGACATGCTCTTCCTCCAAAGCCTGACCAGAAATATATAGTGAAACAGGGGCTCATGGTAACTGCAGTCCATGAACATCTGGAGAACCACAGTTTGGCCATGCCTGCCATAGGGCTTTTCAAGGCAAGAGATGTTCAGAGCTGGTTGCCCGTTGTCTGCCTCTGTACAGTGACTTCTGTACCCTCGCATTCCTTGGGGGTCCCCCATCCAAATACTGACTGGGGCTGTTACTGGTTAGCTTCCAAAATCTGATGAGGTTGGCCTATCCAGGCTCCCAGGTGACTTCAGGTGGAAAGGCAGTGTAGAAATGTTCAAAATAATGCCATCAATGTAAATTTCTCTTTGCTTCACGTCATCAGACTGGTTTGATGGGAAAGCCCAGGCAAGCCTGATGGGAAGCTAAGCAGGGCTGACCCTGGCTAGTATTTGGATGGGGGTACCAGTCCTGCTGCATTCACTCATGTTGAGTTCGTTGTGTGCTGTACTTTGACACTGCCTGGTCTGTGTAAGAGCTGCACGGAAGGAAGTGTCGGTGGCCTACCGAACTCATAAAGAAGTATCGAAGAATATCATAAAAACTAATTTAAGTCTGCAGGCCTTAGAAGAAGAAGAGTCAGTTCTAAGGGTACAGAGGAGAGCAACGAAGATGATCTGGGGCCAAGGGACCAAGCCCTATGAAGATAGGTTGAGGGACTTGGGAATGTTCAGCCTGGAGAAAAGGAGGTTGAGAGGGGACATGATAGCCCTCTTTAAGTATTTGAAAGGTTGTCACTTGGAGGAGGGCAGGATGCTGTTTCTGCTGGCTGCAGAGGAGAGGACACGCAGTAATGGGTTTAAACTTCAAGTACAACGATATAGGCTAGATATCAGGAAAAAGTTTTTCACAGTCAGAGTAGTTCAGCAGTGGAATAGGCTGCCTAAGGAGGTGGTGAGCGCCCCCTCCCTGGAAGTCTTCAAGCAAAGGTTGGATACACACTTTTCTTGGATGCTTTAGGATGCTTAGGGCTAATCCTGCGTTTGTGAAACATTTATCAGGTAATATGACAATATATGGTGCATGTTGACCTGCCCTCCCCTCCCCAAATGGCCAATGATGGGGGGGGGAAATGGGGAGGCCCCCCAGGTGGGCGTGTCCACAGCCATGCTTTCCAACCATATTCTGCATGATGGTGCCACTTCTGGGGTTTCTCCAAGCCTGTAGAATGTTTCAGGGCTTTCTCAATGGTAAAAATGTTGAGTAAGGCTGGAGTAGACAGTGTTGGTCAAGAGGGACTATTTAATTTATTTATCATATGGCATGTGTCGTGTAGCCAGGAGATGCACTTACCCTCACTGGCTGTCTTCAAGCAGCAGCTGGACAGATCCTTATCCTGGCTGTTTGAAGTTGAGCCTGCCCTGAGCAGGGGATGGGACTAGAGGGCTTGTATGACCCAGCACTAGGGTTGCATAATGCTACGATACATATGGTATAAGTTATTTCTGAGAGATTTTAATAAGGCAAGAATATTCTTGGAAATGGAGGAACAGAAGAAGTATTGCTTTTGGAATTATGAGCCACTTTGAGCCACAAGGAAGCAATGAGGTATAAGTATTTGAACCAAATGTGATATTGGCTAGATATTAGGATTTTTTTTTCACAGACCAAGTAGTTCAGCAGTGGAATCGATTACCTGATGAGGTGGTGAGTTCTCCCTCACTGACAGTCTTATTCTGGATGCTTTAGACTGATCCTGTGTTAATCACACAGGCCATCTAGTCCAATCCCCTGCTCAATGCAGTATCAGCCCAAAGCATCCTAAAGCATCCAAGAAAAGTGTGTATCCAGCCTTTGCTTGAAGACTGCCAGTGAGGGGGAGCTCACCACCTCCTTAGGCAGCCTATTCCATTGCTGAACTACTCTGACTGAAAATTTTCTTCCTGATATCTAGCCTATATTGTTGTACTTGTAGTTTAAACCCATTACTGCATGTCCTCTCCTCTGCAGCCAACAGAAACAGCATCCTGCCCTCCTCCAAGTGACAACCTTTCAAATACTTAAAGAGGGCTATCCTGTCCCCTTTCAACCTCCTTTTCTCCAGGCTGAACATTACCAAGTCTCTCAACCTGTCTTCATTGGGCTTGGTCCCTTGGGCACCTATGTTGAGCAGGGGGTTGGACTAGATGGCCCATATGCCACTTCCAACTCTAGGATCCTTATCTTGGATGCTTGAGGCTGATCCTGCACTGAGCAGGGGGCTGGACGAGGGTTTTACAGTTCTACAGAACGTTAGCCTTTGTGCAGACATCCTTTGCTTTGTGTATCGGGGTTTCCTTCCTTAGGAAGGCTCACAAGGGTATTGTTTATGGCACAGTAAATCCAGGACTTGTGCGCTTGGCCTTCAGTTTGGTGCTTAACAGCACACTAGGCGTGACTCCCCGCGGCAATAACTCAGGCCCCGTCACAGCTTCTGGCTTAATTACAAAGCCCTAAAACTTGAAATAACAGAAAAATAATGACAGGAAATAAAAACAGGTGAAATAAAATATGTATCGTGCAAGCGGAGAGGGGGAAGATCCCTCCCCTGCAGCCAAAGGCCTCAAATATTAACTCGCAATTTGCAGTGCGACGAACTCACGGAATTCATTTGGCGGGCAAGAAGAAAAAAAAATTAAATGGGTCTTATTGAGGTTTTGGGTGTGGGGTCCCCTGCAGAGCCATTCCTGCCAGGGAGCATAGGATTGCTAATAAATTCTCATCAGCCAGCAGAAAAGAATGCCAGGCACTGATAAAACTGTTCTGACCGAGCAGTGATATCAGGGCTCTCTCAGCCTCACCCACCTCACAGGGTGTCTGTTGTGGGGAGAGGAAAGGGGAGGTGAATGTAAGCCGCTTTGAGCCTCCTTTGGGTAGGGAAAAGTGGCATATAAGAACCAACTCTTCTTCTTCTTCAGTAATATCAGGGCTCCCTCAGCCTCACCTCCCTCACAGGGTGTCTGTTGTGGGGAGAGGAAAGGGAAGGCAACTGGAAGCCGCTTTGAGCCTCCTTCGGGTAGAGAAAAGCAGCATATAAGAACCAACTCTTCTTCTTCAGTAATATCAGGGCTCTCTCAGCCTCACCCACCTTACAGGGTGCCTGTTGTGGGGAGAGGAATGGGAAGGTGATTGTAAGCCACTTTGAGCCTCCTTCGGGTAGAGAAAAGCAGCATATAAGAAGCAACTCTTCTTCTTCTTCAGTAATATCAGGGCTCTCTCAGCCTCACTCACCTTACAGGGTGCCTGTTGTGGGGAGAGGAATGGGAAGGTGATTGTAAGCCGCTTTGAGCCTCCTTCGGGTAGAGAAAAGCAGCATATAAGAACCAACTTCTTCAGTAATATCAGGGCTCTCTCAGCCTCACCCACCTTACAGGGTGTCTGTTGTGGGGAGAGGAATGGGAAGGTGATTGTAAGCTGCTCTGAGCCTCCTTCGGAGAAAAGTGGCATATAAAAACCAACTCTTCTTCTTCTTCTTCTTCTTCTTCTTCTTCTTCTTCTTCTTCTTCTTCTTCTTCTTCTTCTTCTTCTTCTTCTTCTTCTTCTTCTTCTTCTTGGTGTTGGGTATCTTTGTGCTGCCAGGGGCCATTTCTGAACTGAAACTGGGACTGGGAAAGAAGTCCACAAACTCCTCCATTTGACTGGAACTGCACTGGCTTAAAGGGGATGTTTCAGGGGGAAGGAATATTCATCAGATATATTTGATTCGGCGAACGGAGAAGCCCTGGGCTTTCCTGATAGCCTTGGAAGGGTTTCTCAGCCAGGGGGTTGTGAAGCCAATGCGGAAAACAGCGGAACCGTGACATCTTGTGATTTTGACACGATGCCTCTGTGGATACAGCCCAAGACTGCCTTCTCCTTGTCATGGCTTAAGAATGTCGGCTTGGTTGCCAAAAGCTTCCATTGTACCACTAGACCGGGATGGTGCCACTCTTGGGAGGAAGAGGTGGAAATCAGGGACAATGTCTGCCAAATTTGGGAGCCAGAGCTGAAAGGAAATGAAACAATCCCAGGGCCGGAAGCCAACAATTCACAGGTAAAGTGTGCATTGAAAAGCTAAATTTGGGCGGGTGGGAACTTGTTTCTTGCATTGTTCGAAACGCTACTTAAAGGTACCTTTAAGAGTGCAATTTAACATGTCCCATTCTCCAGAGGAGCCCCCAGAGGATGGCTGGAGTATCCCTGGAACTGATTCTGCTTTTCTGTTTCTATAAAAATTGGCTCCTTCCTAAGAAAGCAGGTCCCCCAGAGAGAAAAAAAACCCACATCCTTTTTGAGTCTCCAATTAAAAGAAAAATGTCATCAACATCTATAGCAGTTTTTATTTCTTTTTGGCACATTGTGCTCCACTGAAGGTAGGCTTAGGGACACCAGTTAACACCCTGTAGTCAATTGAATTCTGGGTTTGGAAATGCAGTGGTATACTTAAGAATCCTGCCTACCTGGGATGCCAGTCCCCGGGTGGAACGTGGGAATTCCCTGGTTTTACAGCTTATTCCCAGGTGACAGGGAACAGTAACCCTGGAGAAAAAGGCTGCTTAGGAGGGGGGGTCTCCATGAAATTAGACCCTACTGAGCTCCCTCCCCTCCCCAAATGCCTCCCACTCCCGGCTCCACTCCCAAAGTCCGCAGATATTTACCAGACCAAAGATTGCAGCTCTAAGGAAAGAGGAGAAGGAGGAGACGATAGAAGTGGGTGGCACTAATGGCTGCCAACCTCCAGGTGACAACTGGAGACCTCCTGTTATTATAATTGATCTCCAGATCCATTCCCATGGAGAAAATGATCATTTTGGAGGGTGGAGTCTATGGCTTTATACTCTGTTGAAGTGCTTCTTCTCCCTGAACCCTGCCACCCCCTACCTCTCCCAAATCCCAAGGCATTTCCATCCCAGAGCTGGCAACCCCACTGTCCACTGATCCAGCTAAAGGAGGTTGTGGCTGTGTGACCAGTCTGAGATTCATTCATTCATTCACCCACTCACCCACCCACCCACCCATCCATTTGGATCTCCTTTTTTTCAAAACGAAAGTTCACAGCACCGATCTCAACTGGGAGGCCGCATCCTGCACTAGGAAAGAGACAGCATTTCCTTGCAAGAGACTCTTTGGGAATTGAATGGCCCACTCTGACTTGGATAATACCTGGAGATTTGGGATGGGGTCTGCAAAGGTGGAGTTTGGGGAGGGGAAGGAACATAGCAGGGTATAATGCCAGAGAGCCCACCCTTGAAGGAAGGGGACCCCTACCTTTTTGAGTCCTGGAGCAGGGGTAGTCAACCTGTGGTCCTCCAGAGGTCCATGGACTACAATTCCCATGAGCCCCTGCTAGCAAACGCTGGCAGGGGCTCATGGGAATTGTAGTCCGTGAACCTCGAGAGGAGCACAGGTTGACTACTCCTGCTCTGGAGAATATCGGTCTGCTCATCAAAGAGAACAGCAATACGAGGAGAGACAAGGAGGATGCTAGAGCAATGGCTCTGAAGACTGGGACTAAGAGACATCACAAGGACTTTCTCTTCCAATGAAACTGAGGAGGGGTCTGGCCAACAGGAGATGAATTGACCCTGCCAAGGCCCTTGATCTGAAAGACCAGAGCAAGGCTGTTCAGGATAGGAGTCTTCAGAAGTCATGAGCTCATAGGGTTGCCCTGAGTCAGAAGCTACTTGATGGCACTTAAGGATGCATAAGCATTGGCCACTTTCATTGGCTTGTTTCGCCTGCAGTTGGCTCTGTCATTTGAAAAGAAGAGCCTGTGAAGCAGCAGAGTTTTCTATCAGTCATAGACTCATAGAATCCTAGAGTTGGAAGGGTCCTCCTGGGTCATCTAGTCCAACCCCTTACACTATGCAGGACACTCACAACCCTATCGCTCATCCACTGTCACCCGCCACCCCCTTGAACCTTCACAGATTCAGCCTCTCCGTCAGATGGCTCTCCAGCCTCTGCTTAAAAATCTCCAAAGATGGAGAACCCAAAACCTCCCAAGGAAGCCTGTTCCACTGAGAAACCGCTCTGTCAGGAATTTCTTCTGGATGTTTAGAAGTAATTTCTTTTGTATTAATTTTATCCATTCGCTCTGGTTTGTCCCTCTGGGGCAAGAGAGAACAACTCTGCTCCATCCTCTGTATGGCAGCCTTTTGAATACTTGAAGATGGTTATCAGATCCCCTCTCAGTCGTGTCCTCTTCAGGCTAAACGGACCAAGCTCCCCCAACCTTTCTTCATAGAATCCTGTGATTCTAGGACTCTATGATCAGATCCCTTCCCCTGGTGAAAATGTACTCCATGGCATTATACTCCAGTGGTTTCTCTCCCTGCCCCAAATCCCACCCACTCCCAGCTCCACCCCAAAAGCCTCCAGGTATTTCCCAGCCCAGAGCTGGAAACCCTACATGCCTTCTCAGCTGAATGCAGAAATTGTGCTGATGACAAAATCCTGCTATTCACTTGGAACCTGAAAGGAATTGCCTCAGAGGAAAAAAAAGAAACCCTTGTTCCAATAAACTTCTGCATTTAAAAAAATCTGGATGATCTAGGTCTGGCAGAACTAAGGGGCTTTACGCACCGGGATCTTTGTTGCAAATTGGTCACTGAATGAAAAATCGCCATTTAAAATAGTGGAATTCGTCGTTATGCATACCTGCCTTTGTAGTGGAATCCTGTTGCGTTTTGTAGCGTTTCCCACAGGCTTCCGGTCTCGGCAAAAATCGCTAGAAAGGAAGCGCTATTGCCAAGCTCGTCCCGCCCCTGGCCGTCAAGCAGCCAATGGGCAGCCGTTAGCATGCTCCCAAACAGCCCCTTTCCCTTTAAGAAAGGTTTTTAAAAAAAAAAAACAGACCCATTGCAACGGATCTGTGTAGATTCGTTGCAACGGAGAGACCCATCCAGCTGCCTAGTGTGTTTGAGATGTCGTTTGATCGTTGCCACGCTCCCTCCGAGTGAAAAAAAAAAATCCCCCCCCCTCTCACGGGCCCGATTTTCGGCTGAATTAATGTGTAAAAATTAAAGGGAAAATACATCAGCAAACGGGCTTTTCTGTGGTTTGTGCTTAGTGACTGAAGGGGAGGGACTGAAGCCGGGGAAGCCTCTAAACTGAAAGAGGCTCGCTGGTGCGTTTATCCCCGCTCGCTTGGAGAAAAAAAAAATGGCGATCGCTTCGCCGGAAGATCAGAGAAGAGAGCCAGGGGGAGGGACTTTGTAGAAACCGCAACAATGTTAACGCACAGGTCTTTTTTGCTAGTGTAGCAGATTGGTTGCAGGAGTGTATCGCTTTCCGGAGGGTGAATCCACTTTTGGGGATTTCCCTGAAAGCGCTACAAGGAAGCGCTTTTTGCAGATTGGTTTCAGGTGTGTGGCAGATTGTCGACGACGTTGTGCAAAACAGCAAATCAGTAGCATTTTCAATTGGCAACCATTGTGCTATTTTGAAGGCGTGCAAAAAGCCCCTAAGTTTTGTTTCTGAGACTGAAAGGGGGAAAAAAAGAGAAAAGAATCTTTGATCCATGTGTACAAAGCGCCACAGGGTCTAGGCTTAATTTTACTTCCTGGGTGAACAATCACCCTCTCTCACTGGATTGTTGTGATGGGGGGAAATGTACACTACCGAAGGTAATCCTGGCCAGAGGCATAGACAGTTTTAAAAGGGTTTTAGGCAGAGTTATGGAGGAAAGGTCTATCCTTCAGCATTACCTCCAGGGAGATAGGCTCGGACCTCACAAATGCTTCTCAGGTTATTATAGAGTGGAAACAGAGGCCTACACGTTTCCTGTCGATGAAGAATCAGAGTGTGCCGCCAGGGTGCCTTGTTTAATATGTCCAACAATGGCTGAACGGCTATCTAGCCTCCTCTAGAATCTATTTGCGGTAACTGAATATATCCCCTGGAGACAGCCCCGGAAGATTATTTGTTTTACTCACTTGCGGGGAAATGGGGCAGTCGGGGAATGGCAGAAGGTGTCCCTCTTGCCCATAACTTAGCAATTCTCCGAAAATGGAGCGCCCGTCTTTATGATGACAGCCTGATGAGAGGAAATGGTTATAGCCCCTGTTATTCTCTTGGAGATCGTGATAAAGAGAGAGCTGTAAAAAAAATGGGGCTGGAGAAAGGAGATGTGCGTGCACTTGACTCCGCCGCAGGATTTATGGGTTGGGGCAGGGTGTGATGTTGCCGTCTCTCAAAGGGCTTGTGATCTGTGCCCCCCCCACCTAGCAAGTGAGGGCTTGAGGAGTCCAGAGAAGCCTCCAGGGATCTCCCACACTTATAAGAGTGTACGTGTTTTAGGACTTTCAGGCCTGGCTGGGACCTGAGTCCAGAGAAACAGAGCTGCGGAGTAACAGAGCGTTTTAGTTACCTTTGTGAATGAGGCACAGATCCAGACTCATAGTGCTTTGAGGTTTAAAAGAGAGATAATCTTTATTGATGAGCCTCTTGTGACGCAGAGTGGTAAGGCAGCCGACATGCTGTCTGAAGCTCTGCCCATGAGGCTGGGAGTTTGATCCCAGCAGCCGGCTCAAGGTTGACTCAGCCTTCCATCCTTCCTAGGTCGGTAAAATGAGTACCCAGCTTGCTGGGGGGTAAGTGGTAATGACTGGGGAAGGCACTGGCAAACCACCCCGTATTGAGTCTGCCAAGAAAACGCTAGAGGGCGTCACCCCAAGGGTCGTGCTTGCACAGGGGATACCTTTACCTTTTAAGGGGATGAGTGGCAATACCAGGAGATGTCCAGACCTCCTAGGTCTTTATTGGGAAAGATGATTTGTAACATATATCATATTTATCTGCTTCGGGCTCCTTAGTGAAGCAGAGTGCAAAAACTTTAAAAGATAGTTACAAAGGAAACACATTGCAAGCCCCTATGGCTGGCCCATGCAGACTACATGCCACATATCAGCAGACGCAGAGCTGAGAGCCTTCATGGCTGCTACTCCTTGCTTCAGCATAGGGCACCCACTGAACTTCCTGAAAAAAGAGGAAGTGGGCAGGAGTCCCACTTAAAGGAATCCCCAGACATGTTTTTTTGTTTTTTTTCCATTGCAGCCTTACCTGTGACACACAGGTACAGCTCAGCTACTTAAACAGCTTAACAACAGCCCTACAAGGCTGACTTCACCCAATTACTTGTTAATTGCAATCCCAACAATTGCAGTTACAGGCTTTGCGTGCAGTAGCTCCATGCTGGAGCTCTGCATGTGCACGGAAGCCTATGTGGAGCTCTGAATGATATGGGAGATTCAGGGGGTTGAACCTACAGCAGGATGGAAGAATACTGAAAGTTGGACTTCTGGGCCACTTTCCTGGGGCAAAGCTGTAGTATGTGTATGTGGAAGGGTGTGTATATGGGGAGAGGGATTTCTAGGAAAGAAATAGGGTTGCCATCCTGGGATTACGACTGATTTTCAGGGGACAGAGATCAGTTCCCTTGGAAAAAAATGGCTGCTTGGTAGGGTGGGCTTTATAGCATTATCACAGGGTAACCATCTCTGGGTTGAGAAATACTTTTCCAGTCTTCAAGGACCCCTGGAAGTTATATGAGCTAGTCACACCTCCCAGCCATGCCCCCAGAAGTGACATAAACACCCACACTCCCATTTTACTCCCTCCCCCCATCTTGACTACTACAACGGTGACTCCACCTCATGTAGGCAGGAAATAATGGAAGGAGCTGAAAAGACAGCCTGAACTCCCCATACCATATTACAACCAAACCCCCCTGATTTTACACCCACGGCCTACCCATTGAGCCCTCCAGGCAGAGGCAGCCGGTCCTTAGCTTATGGCTAAGTCTACTAAGGCAGGTGGGAAAAGGCCGCAGACCCCCTCTGGAGCTCCTGTGGACCCCCGGGGGTGCTTTAGTCTTAGCAAGCAATTGGAGATGAGCTTGTTCCTCAATAAAGAGATTTTCTTCAACAAAATCTACTTATTGGGAATATCAACTGGAACCTCACACCTCCTTCCCATTCCCTGTCGATGGTCAAGGGGGACCTGGCAGCCCTACTTGAAGCTGTCTGATATTGAGTCAGACTGTCAGTCTATGAAGGTGAGTATTGTCTACTCAGATTGGCTTCAGCTGTTTGGAGTCTTTGACATCAGACCCTGGCTCTTTTAACTGGAGTTGGGGGGGGGGGATCAAACCTGGGACCTTCTGCATGCAAAGCAGAGGCTCTTCCATTGAGCCTGAGAAGAAGAAGAAGAAGAAGAAGGGGCCAATATCTCTGATATTTGTGGGTTGCCTCCTTTTTCAATTTGGTTCTAGGTCCACCCTGCAAATCAACCCCTCAGAGCCAGCTTGGTGAAGCGGTTAAGAGCAGCAGCTTCTAATCCGGAGAGCCGGGTTTGATTCTCTCCTCTCCTTCATGTGCAGCCAGCTGGGTGACCTTGGGCCAGTCATTCTGTCAGAGCTGTTCCCACAGATCAGTTCCATCAGAGCTCTCTTAGCCCTACCTAATTCACAGGGTGTCTGTTCTGGGGAGAGGAAGGAAAGGCGATTTTAAGCTGCTTTGAGACCCGGACAGTGAAAAGCAAGGTATAAAAACCAGCTCCTTCATCTGAGTGTTGGATTGCATCCCCAATTATTTTCTCATTGAGAGTTAAGTGAGAGTTCATAGACTCATTAAGTGAGAGTTCATAGACTCATCAACTGTCGGTGAATTCTGTTTGCTTAAAGTTATTTTAATCATCGACGGTTAATTAAAACAGTTACAGAAGTATTAGATTAACTGCTTTCTTAATAGAGGTTAAGAGTTAAGCTTGGCCTCTTGGTCTGGCTTTATCAGATATAATTCATACGCCCTTGCTGATTGGCCCCTTTCCACTTGTGCCGATTATCTCACAGTCAGTTCAGACCCAATCAGTTTCCTAGCTGGCAGTCACATGATAATGATAGAAGCGACACAGAAAAAAAAGGTAAGGCTGATGTGTGTTAAGTGTTTGCTCCCATCTAATGGTGACCCTATGAATTAAAGTCCCCCCCCCAAATAGCCCAGCCTGGCCCCAGATCTTGCAAACTGAGGGCCGCGTGACTTCCTTGGATCACCATCTTTTCCGGCTTCCTTCCACGGTTCCTGACACCATTGTCTTTTCCAGGGACTATCCTCTTCTCATCATGTGACCAACATGGGGCATCCTCAGCTTAGTCCTTTGAGCTTCTATGTTCTGGAGGCCTCACTTCAAAAAGGACGTGGACAAAACTGAGAGGGGGCAGAGGAGAGCGATGAGGTCAGAGGTCAGTGCTGCAGTGAGCCCAAGGTCACCCAGCTGGCTGTATGTGGAGGAGCCAGGAATCAAACCGGGCTCATTAGATTAGAAGTCCACACCCCTAACCACTACATCAAGCTGGCTTATTATTTTATTTACTAACTGCACGCTCTCAGTCAGCTGACTCGTGGCAGTGTTAAGAAAAGTGGAAGGCAGCATGAAAAGTGGCAGCACCTATACACAGAGATACATTCCTGGCTGTCATGGATCCCCCCCCCCCCAGTTTAATTTACTTTATTTAAATGCACACACCCAGCTTCAGCTGTAGGGTTCTGACTAGCAGAATTTGAGCTTGATTTGATCTAAAATCCACTTGTCTGTCTCTTTGGTGGTCCATGGCAGTGGTCCCCAACCTTTTTCCGGCTGGGGACCGGCAGGGCAACTGCCCCGCCTGCGCAGTGTGCCCGTGCAGTGTGCATGTGTGCATGCGCGGCCGGGCCACACATGCGTGATGTGCGGCGCGGCCCTGATTCCCTCTCCCTGCCCTCCCACATTAAGAAGCTTCCTGGGCCGCAAGCTTGTGGCCTGGGAAATTTTTTACTGCGGGGGGGGGGGGGCGGGGAGAGGGAACCGCGGCCCGGCACCCTGGCCTTCGTAGCCCGGCACCAGGCCGTGGAATGCAGGTTGGGGACCACTGGTCCACAGTATCCCTAAAGCTCTCTTCTGACATCACCTTTCAAAAGCTGGTATGTTTTTAGAAAGATGGACTACTGTGATAAGCAAGTCAGATTTCTCCAGGTAGAAGTCTCAGAAGATTAGGTGCAATTCCCGAGGTGTGCGACTTATGATAATCCCTAAAAGCAGCAATGGAAGAAAAAACATGAAGCCTGGCTCGCTTTTAAGGTATTACTCACAATTCTATGATTAAGCAATCAGGCACATTTTTACAGTAATTGCAGGGTTGCTTTTCACATGCCTGTACTTCTTCATATCTTGCCTAATAAAGAAAACGATTTCTTTTCAAAATAGAAGATAAAATCCCTGGTCGTTTTGAGTTGCATTTGCTGGTTAGAGTTCAAAGAACAGAATTCACACCTTAATTGGTTCGATCCTCAGATTCAAAGGCTGATAAACAGCCTTTACTGGATAAATGCTAGAGAACTCTGCTGCTGGTTTGAACTGACAATGTCCTTTTGAAAAATGTTTAGTCCAGATTCATTAATTCAGCTTTTTTCAAGCTTTTGACTATGGAGTGACCCATGAAAAAGTTGTTTAGAGGTCAGCTGGCCATATCTCCCTGCTGAGCCCCCAAAGGGACACGCCACCCCTCTCTGTCCCTCTAACTCACCTAGAGTAAAAACGAAAAAGAACCCTCTCCCCACTCAACCAACCTCACCCGCCACGTGGGACTCCAGCTGTCCCCCAGAAGTCGACCATGATAGAGAAATGTCAACCAGCAAAGGTTTGTGTGGCCTGGGGCCCTTCTCTTCCCTTCCCCCCTTCCTGGGTCAACATTGGCCATTTGGGGAGACAGCTAGGTCGACCTGCTCAAATAAAGTGGAAGCCACCCTGGGCTCTTTTATAAACCTTTATATTATATATATATATACTAGGGACAAAGCTCGTTGCATTCAGGAATACAACAGGCGCTAGATTGGGGGTGGGGTGAAAGAACTCTGCGGATGGCATCTCCCTCCACCTAGGAGGGAGCTGTTAGGGAACTCACTGGCAGGGGTAGCTCTCACGCGGCAGGGATCTGCAGCCTCCGAGCCTCAGAGGGAAGTAGAAGGAGGAGGGAGTGGTCAGGGGTGGGGGACAGAATTGATTGGCTGGCTTCTGGACAGATAGACAAGCCAGTTAGAGGAGGAGGCACTCAGGGGCAGGACGGCCGCCCTGAGTGGGTGTTAAGCTCTGAGTGGCACTTAAGCCATGAGACCAACTCCTCCTCCTTTCCCTTACCAGAAATATTAAGTGGGACAGATATAAATTAAATCCCCCCCCCAACTGGCATAACTCCTCTGGGGCTCTGGCAGAACCCTGATTGGGAAACACAGCTCTACTTGGATATTGCAGTGGCAGTATCCTATTTTTGCGGGCAGGTCCCAGCTGACAAAGCAAGAGATGTTCAGCGGCAATTTGCCATTGCCCGCCTCTGTGTGGCAGCCCTGGACTTCCTTGGTGCTCTCCCACCCCAAAGTGAACCAGCGCCAATGCTGGAAGGGGGGAACTGTCGCTGACCTGCCTGTCCAACACAGTCTTGGTCGCTCAGTGTGATGAGGCTCTTTGGTGTCCTACATTAGAAGTGAAAACAGGCCCTTTCCTAGCCACCAGGCGGCTTTGAACTATGCATCTGCCGCGTTTCAGCTTTTCTCTCTCCGCTCGGATCCCCAAGCAGATTAATCACCGTGCCCTTTGCGAGAACGTCAGCGGGGTGAGTGTGCTGGCTCAGCAGAAGAGAATGTTGGTCGCTTGCGAGGAAAGAATGCTTTCGCTTACCTGCATGCAGTTGCCGGGGAGGCTCCCTGGAGTGGATGTCACGGTGGCATAGAAGGGTACTCTAATTTCATGATGGCAGAGGGGAGTGCTCATTGGAAAGGCGTTTTCTGTAGAAACTGAGGAAGGCTCCTATGAAGGATCGGCTGCATGCCATAGCAAAAAAAGAAAGGGGGACTAAATCGCTGGCAGAGTTTAAATATGCAGAGGAGGCAGCTCCCCAAAGAGAAGTGTGCTCTGTCAGTTCCAAAGGTCTCGTGGCCCCCTGCCCATGGTAGGCGCACCTGGTCTCGGCGAGGGTCGGGGCCTTTTTGGTCCTGGCCCCTACCTGGTGGAATGAGGAGATACAGGCCCAGAGGAGACACAGGTTCCGTCAGGAGCTTACTCAGTTCTGCAGGGCCGGTAAAATGGAGCTTTCCCACCAGGCCTTTGGATGAGGCAGGGCCACCAGGAACACCTAAGAACTTCCAACCCACGCTGTCAAAACGTTCTCTCCTGTACTTTCTAGTTCTGTCCACTAGTGGGAGGGAACAATGTGGGTGAAATGGAAAGAGATTTTATTTCTCTGTTGCCCTTTCCTGTTGGGCTCAGGGCAGTGAACAGAAAAGTTTACAACCAGCGTACTAAAACATTTTTACACCAATAGAAAGGGGGTGTGGGCGGAGTTTTGAAAGAGAGGCCCAGGTGTTAACCTTCTGTCCTCAGTAGGCCTGGTGGAATGGTCCATCGTCGTTTGAGATCCCAGAAGACCCTGTTCTCTTCAGGTTGCATGTCCCACCAGGTCGGGGCCAGGGCCAAAAAGGCCAGTTTTATCACCTTGGGGCTTTGGACCTTGAGCAGATTTTGGCTGATAGAGAGCCAGCTTGGTGTAGTGGTTAGGAGTGAGGACTTCTAACCTGGCAAGTCAGGTTTAGATCAGTGCTTCTCCACATGCAATCAGCTGGGTGGCCTTGGGCTCACCATGGCATTGATAAAACTGTTCTGACCAAGCAGGAATATCAGGGCTCTCTCAGCCTCACCCAACTCACAGGGTGTCTGTTGTTGGGAGAGGAATGGGAAGGAGATTGTAAGCCGCTTTGAGACTCCTTCGGGTAGAGAAAAGTGGCATATAAGAACCAAGTCTTCTTCTTCTTCTTCTTCTTCTTCTTCTTCTTCTTCTTCTTCTTCTTCTTCTTCTTCTTCTTCTTCTTCTTCTTCTTCTTCTTCTTCTTCATCTGTGGGGTACAGTGGAAAGAGGCGGTCCCAAAGATAGAGACGGTCTCAGACCATGAAGGGCTTTGAACATGAGAGTCAAAACCTTGAACCTGATTCTGAATCTGATCTGGAGCTAGTGCAGCTGGGAGAGCACAGACATAATGTGAGCTGAGCTCTCCATGGGGTCTACCTATAAGACAGCTCCACGCATGTGGGGAATTGAGGTGGTGGCATGGAAAATGCTGTCAGTTTGCAGTCAACCTATGATGACCCTATAGGGCAGGCTTTCTCAGCCAGGGTTTTGCCCTGGGGTTTCTTGATGGTCCTGGCAGGGTGTCCTGTGTGGGAGGTAATTAACCTCTTACAGCAGTAGTCCCCAACCCCCAGTCTGGGGACCAGTCCCGGTCCATGGATCAGTTGGTACCGGGCCGCGACTCCTCCTTGTCCTCCTCCCTGTCTGCTGCCTCAGGGGCTGCCCTGCCACTCTGCTGCCAGCTCACCTTTGGTACTCTCCAGTGGCCGCCATGGTTGGGGCTTCCCCTTGGTGTGCCACTGCCTGGCACTGCACAGCTGCTCCTGGCAGTGCCCCCCAGCAGGTGGCGGGAAGTCAGGGGCACCGGCGGGAAAGCAAACGGAGCATTGGCTCAGGCAGCGGTGATTTCCCTCGGCAAAAGACTACCCCCCCCCCGGGCCTTAGTAAAATTGTCAAGTGTTGACCGGTCCCCGGTGATAAAAAGGTTGGGGGCCACTGTCTTACAGTATATATTTTAAAAATTTGTTAAACATTTATTGGGTGATATGACCATATATGGTCATGTCAACCCGCCACTCTTCCAAAATGGCCAATGATGTGCCTGGAGGGGGTGGGAAGGGGAGAGGCATGTACACAGCTATGCCTCCCAACTATATTCTGCACTATCGCACCACTTTTCAGGGTTTCTTGAAGACGGAGGACTGGGGTAAAAATGGTTAAAAAATGGAGAAAGGCTGCTGTAGGGTTTTCAGGGCAAGAGATACACAGAAGTGGTTTGCTATGGCCTGCCTCTGTATAGAATCATA
This sequence comes from Paroedura picta, assembly GCA_003118565.2. NCBI lineage: Eukaryota > Metazoa > Chordata > Lepidosauria > Squamata > Gekkonidae > Paroedura > Paroedura picta. The sequence continues at coordinate 156,518,345 of BDOT02000002.1, read as the reverse complement.
CGGTTGGAAGGCATACCTTTGTTGTTGTTGTTGTTGTTGTTGTTGTTAGGTGCGAAGTCATGTCCAACCCATCCGAACCCCATGGACAATGATCCTCCAGGCCTTCCTGTCCTCTACCATTCCCGGAGCCCATTTAAGTTTGCACCTACTGCTTCAGTGACTCCATCCAGCCACCTCATTCTCTGTCGTCCCCTTCTTCTTTTGCCCTCGATCGCTCCCAGCATTAGGCTCTTCTCCAGGGAGTCCTTCCTTCTCGTGACGTGGCCAAAGTATCTGAGCTTCATCTTCAGGATCTGGCCTTCTAAAGAGCAGTCAGGGCTGATCTCCTCTAGGACTGACTGGTTTGTTCGCCTTGCAGTTCAAGGGACTCGCAAGAGTCTTCTCCAGCACCAGAGTTCAAAAGCCTCAATTCTTTGACGCTCGGCCTTCCTTATGGTCCAACTTTCACAGCCATACGTTGCAACTGGGAAGACCATAGCCTTGATTTAGTTCTAAAGGCATACCTTTAGAACTAAATAAATAACAAAAAGCAAAAACTTGCCGGTTCCCCCAAATACATTGGAAAAATATGGATTTTCTGCGCTGCTCTTCTGCGTTATAACGAGACAAGATCTTGCGGCATGTCCCTCACTCTCCTCTGCAGGATTTCTGCGGCTGCCGCTGCTTGTTTAAGCAAATGCAGCCGTTACGGAAGACAAATGGTGGTCTCTGGGTGCCTGTGGATGGGGCCGCCCATTAGTCACTAATAAATGATGTGGAAAAAAAAATATTCAGCTTGTGAAAAGAGGATAATGGGAAGCCGTGTTTGAAAATGCAGAAAAATGCGGAGATCGGGAGTGCCCCAAGTATCTCATCAATATCCATGTTCCTAGAAAAGCAGCCTGCCAAGATGAAATCGCGGAGATGGAGATATTTATGGACTCCGAAGACTGGCCTTTTGTGATGTAAAGGGCTATTAAAGGCAGTTGGGAAAAAAATATATTAAAGGCTGCGGAAAGCGGCTCGTAATTATTCCCCCTCCCTGGCAACCTGAAGATTCTTTTAAAAACACGCACACACAGACCCCGAAAACTCATTACAACCTTTTCCACATCCATGCCTTCGAGTGAACTCTCCTTTCCTCATTTTTATCGTTCTCCATAATGTTAACAGTCGTTGAGCTGAGCTGAGCTGAGCTGACCTTTCCGCAAGCCGTGAATGGTAAATCCCTCTGTGAACCCATAAAGAACTTTGCTTACGGGGCAGAGCTAAACACGGTTACACCCTCCTAACCCATTGAGTTCAGCGGGTTTTTCCAAGAAGAAGAGGAGGATCTTATACACTGCTTTGGTCTACCTTGAGGAGTTTCAAAGCGGATGACAATCGCCTTCCCTTCCTCTCCCCACAGCAGGCCCCTTGTGAAGCAGGTGGGGCTGAGAGAATTCTGAGGGAACCCTAGGCCAAGCTCACGCAGGTGGATGAGTTGTAGGGATTCGAACCCAGTCTCCAGATTAGAGCCCATCAGTCTGCTGGGAGCAACTGATGGGAACTGGGTTTTTTGTGTGATCAGCGTCCCCTTTGGAAGATGCAACTTCTGGCATGGCCCGGGCTATACTATAGTATATTCCTCAAAACTCTATGGTTTTCATAGACTTCAGGGCTGTTTGCTAAGGCATCACCCCCCAGGACAACAACACCAGTTCTGGCTTGCACAGGAAGTTGTGTCATATTATCTATCTATCTATCTATCTATCTATCTATCTATCTATCTATCTATCTATCTATCTATCTATCTATCTATCTATCTATCTATCTATCTATCTATCCATCTATCCATCTATCCATCTATCCATCTATCCATCTATCCACCCACCCACCCACCCACCCACATACCTACCATCATAGAATCATAGACTTGGAAGGTACCTCCTGGGTCATCTAGTCCAACCGCCAGCACTATGCAGGATACTCACAACTCTATCGCTCATCCACTGTCACCCCCTTGAACCTTCACAGAATCATCCTCTCCATCAGATGGCTCTCCAGCCTCTGGTTAAACATTTATGTTTAAACATTTCTATGCATTCCACCTACCTTTCATTTTTATATACTGCCGCTCCTTGGCAGCCATCTCATGATGGTTGACAACCAGGCTAAAAACACAATAATCTAAAACAATATAACCCCCCTCTCATCCACCCACTGCAACCCCTCCCCCCCATAAAGGCATAATTCTCGGGGTTGATGACCAAAGTCATTGCTTATTGGAGGGGCCCAATGTTTTGCCTTGCCCTGGCCTCAACAAAACACCTGGTGGGAAAGCTCCGTCTTACAGGCCCCGTGGAACTGTGTAAGTTCCTTCAGACCCCTTAGCTCTTCCGGGAACTCATTCTTCCAAGCGGGGAAGGACTGAGGGAGGAGAGACATCAGGTGGTTTAAGGGGGAGTAGGTGGGCAAGCCCCACCCCCTCCCAGGGACAGAAACCACAAGAGAACTCCTGCTTGGGAGTCAGAGCAATGGAAGCAACCAGTTCCTTAGCTTGTGGTTGAGTCCATTAAGGCAGTAAAGGTTGTGGACCCCCTCTGGAACTCCTGCAGACCCCTTGGTTTCCCAGGCCTAATCTGAGCCAACTCAGGAACAGAGTTGTCAACTCCTGGTTCCTGACTAAAGCTTTATCTTTACCAAATAAGAGCCAGTTTGGTGTAATGGTTAGGAGTGTGGACTTCTAATCTGGCATGCCAGGTTCGATTCTGCACTCCCCCACATGCAGCCAGCTGGGTGACCTTGGGCTCGTCACAGCACTGATAAAGCTGTTCTGACCGAGCAGAAATATCAGGGCTCTCTCAGACTCACCCACCCCACAGGGTGTCTGTTGTGGGGAGAGGAAAGGGAAGGTGACTGTAAGCCGCTTTGAGCCTCCTTCGGGTAGGGAAAAGCGGCATATAAGAACCAACTCTTCTTCTTCTTCTTCTTCTTCTTCTTCTTCTTCTTCTTCTTCTTCTTCTTCTTCTTCTTCGTCGTCGTCGTCGTCGTCGTCGTCGTCGTCTTCTTCTTCTTCTTCTTCTTCTTCTTCTTCTTCTTCTTCTTCTTCTTCTTCTTCTTCTTCTTCTTCTTCTTCTTCTTCTTCTTTATCTACACTTTAATCAGTGCCTGTACCTTCATGGGGTTAATTATTCTGTCAATGGGTCATGCTCAAAAACAACCACTTTCTCCAGAGCTCTGTTGTGTGGGCATCAATTGTCATTCCAGGACATCTCCAGACCTCACTTGGAAGTTGGCCACCTTCTCGGGAGAAACAGCCAGTGGATGTGAATTCTCGGCATTTCCCAGGAACTACAACATAGCCAGTTCCCCCTCCCCCCACATTGCTACAAGGTGGATTCCTGTAGCTGTAAGCTATGCATTCCATCTGCCGAATGCCCATGGTGACCTTTCTGAATAAACAACAATAACATTCTGTTTGGTGAGTGTATTGTGCGGAGTAAATTAATGTATCAGATATCACAGCAGAACAACATGGCTTAGTATCCTTGCTGGAGAATGTCATCACGTTGCAGCTGACTTATGGGAAGGGAGGGGCACACACTGGCTGAGTTCATTACAATGTCCGCAAACTGCAGGCCTGCCGTCAACTTCCACGAATTTTCATACAGTTCATGGGGAGTTGTGAAGAGCAGAAAGCAGGTATTGAAATCCCTCCTTTCTGCTCTTCAGGAAAAACAGCTGAGCAATGGAGAGCTACCTACTGTTCACCTGTGGCTTTTTGTGGGGAGCAGAAAGGGGTTTAAGTAGCCCTGAACCATTTAAATCAAACCGCTGAATGGCAGGGAGCTCAAACCCCTGCTTTCTGCTTCCTGTGAAAAGCAGGGGGGATCAGAAAGCTGTGGTTTAAACTTTAAATGGCTCACGAATCCATACTAACCAGTTTGTGCACAAACCTCCCGGTTCTCATGGGTTGTGGTTCGGACATGAACTGAACAGCAAAAAAGCAGATCCTCCACATTCCTATTTATGAAGAAAAAGAAGAAGAGTTGGTTCTTATATGCCGCTTCTTCTCTCCCAGGAGTCTCAAGCAGCTTACAGTTGCCTTCCCTTTCCTCTCCCCATAATAGACACCCTGTGAGGGAGGTGAGCCTGAGAGCCCTGATATTACTGAAATAGAAGAAGAGTTGGTTCTTATATGCCGCTTTTCTCTACCCGAAGAAATCTCAAAGCGGCTTACATTCGCCTTCCCTTTCCTCTCCCCACAACAGACACCCTGTGAGGGAGGTGAGCCTGAGAACAGCTTTCTCAGTGCTATAGCGAGCCCAAGGTCACCCAGCTGGCTGCATGTGGGGGAGCGCAGAATCAAACCCAGCTTGCCAGATTAGAAGTCCGCACTCCTAACTGGTACACCAAGCTGGCTCTCTGTAAGTTTTACAAGGCCAGAGACAAACTGAGGTGATTTACCATTTCCTGCCTTTGCATAGCCAAATCCTGGCGGGGCTTCCCTGGTGGTCTCCTATCCTAGTAATATCCTGGACCAGCCCTGCTTAGCTTCCAAGATCCAAGGACATCGAGCTCACCTGGCCCAGCTGAATTGGGGTCTTATGAACCCTAGATAGATAATAAATGAAAGGAAGCTATTCTAAAACAAGGGTTGCCAGCTCTGAATTGGTAAATATCTGGAGATCTGGGGGGGGGGGCGGGGTCTGAGGAGGGCAAGATTTGGGAAGGGGAGGGGCTTCAGAGAGTCCAGCCTTCCAAGTGGCCATTTCCCCTAGCTGAGTTGATCTCTGTCCCCCAGAGATCAGTTGTTATCCCAAAGGACCTCCAGCTACCGCCTGGAGGCTGGCATCCCTATTCAGAACCTTGTTGTTTTCCAGAATAATAATTAAAAAAATGGCTAGCCGCTTGTGATGATGATTCCTGGGCTCTGCTTAGCAAGCCGCTCTTTGTTTACCTGGAATGTAACCCGGTTTGTCGGCTGGGGCGACTTGAAGCCTTGGTCGCCACTTCAGGTTCAGCTGCTCAGAGAAGCTCAATCCAGAAGGACGGCAGGATTGGCTGTCTGCTTTCGTAGCGACAACAAGGGACAAGGACAACCCTGCTAAGTGCCTGCACGCTGTTTGTTAAGTGTGGGCTCTATAGTGATTAAGACGACAAGATGTATCACCTTGTTTTATTTATTTTTCCTCCCGAGCAGGTGCAGCTCTGTTGTCATGGAAAATTCACAGAGCCTTTTTTCACTGGCTCTAAGGATTCTAGATGAGCCTCATGTGGCGCAGAGTGGCAAGCGGCAGAAACGCTGTCTGAAGCTGTCTGCCCATGAGGCTGGGAGTTCGATCCCAGCAGCCGGCTCAAGGTTGACTCAGCCTTCCCTCCTTCCGAGGTCGGTAAAATGAGCACCCAGCTTGCTGGGGGGTAAACGGTAATGACTGGGGAAGGCACTGGCAAACCACCCCGTATTGAGTCTGCCATGAAAACGCTAGTCCAACCCAATGCAGGAAACTCACAACTAACTGCCCACCCACAGTGCTCAGATGATGCCCCCCCCCCAAACCAGAATCCCTGGCCAGTCTGCCCTGGAGGAAATTTGCCTCCCGACCCCAAAGTGGTGACCAGTATTTTACTGGTTATGCAAGAAAGGGCCACAAGAGCCAAGCACCAGCACAGTCCCTTCTGCCCCCCCCACTCACCATCTGCCTAAGTTCACAGAATCTGCATTTCTGACAGATGACTCTCTAGCCTCCCCTTCAAAACTTCCAAACCCACCACCTCCTGAGGAAGCCTGTTCCACTGAGGAACCGCTCTAACTGTCAGGAACTTCTTCCGGATGTTTAGCCGAACATTCTTTTGAATTAATTCCATCCCCTTGGTTCTGGTCCGAGCCTCTGAGGCAACAGGAAACAACTCTGCTCCATCTTCTCTATGACCGCCCTTCAAGTATTTGGAGATGTTTATCCTATCACCTCTTGGTCATCCTCTCTCAGGCTCAACAGACCAAGCTCCCTCAACCTTTCTGCATACGATTGGAGCTACGTTCCCTTGCAGCCCATCGTACACAAACAGAGAAACATCCAAGTAGAGAAACATCCGGGGAGCTATTTGACCAGGAAACACCAAGACGATGGTGAAAACAATAGGATTTTAAAAGGCATCGGGCAAAGCATTTGTGGAGACCCCAGGGGAACCTTGGAAAGCAATCTCTTTCGGAGACAGTCAATCTAAAGGCCTATCAATACATCAAGGAAGAACTCTTTTTGCTCTTTCTGGGGCTGGTTTCAGAGAATAAACCTGGGGAGGGGGGGCATAAACAAATGGCCTTTGAAGGGAGCCATGTTGCAAATTATTCAAGCTTCAGAAGAATAAATTAGATCAAAGCTGGAGGTAACGAACCTACAGAATTCACTTAACCTGTGTCTGACGGTCTGGAAACGAGAAATTAAAGGGTTCGAAGTGGAGCAGCAGGATGTGAAAGCAATTAAAGAGACTGTTTCACTTTTTAAAAAATGGATCGCTCCCAAATATGTCCAAGGCATTAAAAATTAATAGTCGGTGGAGGTCTCCGAGGAGCAATGAATGGGGGATAAGGATAGATAGATAAGATACAAAAAGCCTTTATTGGCGTAAAAAACAATACAGGTAAGGAGATACAAAATGGTACAATTATAAGAGTCAGGCAGAGTTACTCAATTTTGTTAAAAACAGGGAGTTAATACTAAAAATGAGGATAGGTGAGTGATGAGGATAGGTGAGTGAGCTTCCTTCCTAGCACGAAAGGGTAACAGCATTTTTAAATAGCTTTGATTTTAGACTCATGCATATCTTCTACAGCTCTGCTCAGAGTCACAACAACCCTATGAGGTGGACCAGGCACAGAAAACTGTACTGGTCCTTCTCCCCCACCTTGCAGATTTTTCCAGGGAGAGAAAATAAAACCATAAGAAGATTCCTGCTGGATCAGACCAGTGGACCTTCTAGTCCAGCATCCTGGCTCACGTGATATGACCTAGGAGATCTGGACATCTCCTGGTATTGCCACTCATCTACTTAAAAAGTAAAGGTATCCCCTGTGGAAGTACTGAGTCATGTCTGACCCTTGGGGTGACGCCCTCTAGCGTTTTCTTGGCAGACTCAGTACAGGGTGGTTTGCCAGTGCCTTCCCCAGTCATTACTGTTTACCCCCCAGCAAGCTGGGTACTCATTTTACTGACCTCGGAAGGATGGAAGGCTGAGTCAACCTTGAGCCGGCTGCTGGGATCGAACTCCCAGCCTCATGGTCAGAGCTTCAGACAGCATGTCCGCTGCCTTACCACCCTGCGCCACAAGAGGCTCTTTTGGGTAGATAAAAGCGAGTTATAAAAACGTATTCTTCTGCCATGGCCTTCCTTGTGTCCAACTGCACCCTCCCCAGGCTCCACTTCCAAATATCCAGGGATTTCCCAGCTCAGAGTTGACAAAATTATGATAATCCTTACTGAACACTTTCAAGACTCAAGTCTGTTCAGTCTGATCCTTGCAGTAACCCATAAAATGGGATGGTCTCTATACTTAGCTTTTCTCCACCCAAGTTTCAAAACATCTTGTGGTTGATACCTTCTTTTCTTCTCCCCACAACAGACACCCTATGAGGCACGGGTGTGTGTGAGAGAGAGAGCTCTTGACAGAACAGTGACTAGTTAGGAACCAAACGATTGAGCTGCAAAAATAATTTTTCAAAAACATTTCAAATATTTATTCCATCAAGTAGGTTCTTATAGCCCTCTTTTCACTACCTGAAGGAGTCTCATAGTGGCTTTCAATCACCCTCTTTTCCACACCCCACCACAGACACCCTGTGAGGCAGGTAGGGCTGAATGAGGGAGCTGTGACTGGCACAAGGTCACCAAGAAGAAGACTAGAGCAGGGGTGGGCAAACTGTGGCCTTCCAGATGTCCAAGGACTACAATTCCCATGAGCCCCTGCCAGCATCTGCATTTGCTGGCAGAGGCTCATGGGAATTGTAGTCCATGGACGTCTGCAGGGCCGCAGTTTGCCCACCCCTGGACTAGAGGAAAGAAACCTGGCTCTCCAGATTAGAGTTCACCCCTCTTAACCACTACACCAACCTGGTTCTCCCCACCATAAGGAATCTTGAGAGGCAGGTGGGATGGAGAGAGTTCTGTGGGGAATTGAACCCGGTTCCCCAGATCAGAGGTCGCCACTCTCAACTACAACATCTTCTCCAATCTGAGCAGAATTCAGGTCGCTCGCCTCGGACTGCCTGAAGAGGCGAAGCGAACAGGCTACGTTATCGTGGCGTGCACCCCAGCCACGAGCAGGAAAGAGAAATATGCTGAAGACATCTTTCTTCCCCCACGAGGAGAACAGGGCCGACTGGCTGCTTGGGTCATGGAAGAATCACACAGCCGCCGGGAATGGCTCGTCGGAACATCAATGTCACTCAGAGAGGGAAGACTCAACACTGTATCCCCCGGGCATGGACAGGCCTGTCCACAGTCAGTCAATAACAGACAGGAGGCTCGAAAGGATAATGCAGGACATATGGCTCTGTCAGGAGAGCTCAGCCTTCCGCCAGCAGTGGAAAGAGGTCTGAATTATGAGCCAAGTTCAGAGGAGGGGGGTCCTGCCGCTCTTGGGGGGACCTTTAAACCACTCCGGAGAAGACCAGGTGAATGATTCCACAAAGAAGAGTTGGGTTTTATACCCCGCTTTACTCTACCTTAAGGAGTCTCAAAGCGGCTTCCAATCTCCTGCCCTCCCTCTCCCCGCAACGGATGACGGAAGGGCCTCTTTCCTTTAGGGAGGCTGCCTTCCGTCGAAGGAATCCAAACAGATTCCCACGATCCGGTCCAGAGTTTGTACTGGGCTTTGTGCTGCTAGAAACACCGAAAACATAACTCAGTGTCATTTTTGAATCCCGGCTTCTTGTACTCAGTGGCGGTGGCAGCTTTGATCCTGGTGCATAATTTATTGTGTGACTGATGTTTAATTATTTCGCACTTCGAATCGCCCTGTTGATACTTATGGGGAGAGGCAGGGGAGGAATAGCTCCGTTAAAGAATTGCTCGCTGCCATTTGAAACCCACTGCCATTCCAACGCGTCCTGGTTTTAATTGCCCTGCGACCGTCCCAGCTTTCTTCTTCTTGGGAAACCCACCTTGGGAAGCCTTGAGAAGTGAAAAGCAGTGCCCTGCAAGCACTGATGGTCAGGAGGGAAAGAAAATGATTGCAATTTGCAACCTTCTCATTGATCATGGCTAGAACCAGCTTGGTTTAGTGGTTAGGAGTGCGGACTTCTAATTTGGTGAGCCGGGTTTGATTCCCCGCTTCTTCCCCACAAAATCTCAAGGCTTGCTGGGTGGCAAAGAAAAATCTGTTTGGTGTTTAATGTTACTAAAGTATTGGAGAGCCAGTTTGGTGTAGTGGTTAGGAGTGTGGACTTCTAATCTGGCATGCCAGGTTCGATTCTGCACTCCCCCACATGCAGCCAGCTGGGTGACCTTGGGCTCAACACAGCACTGATAAAACTGTTCTGACCGAGCAGTGATATCAGGGCTCTCTCAGCCTCACCCACCTCGCAGGGTGTCTGTTGTGGGGAGAGGAATGGGAAGGCGAATGTAAGCCGCTATGAGCCTCCTTTGGGTAGGGAAAAGCGGCATGTAAGAACCAACTCTTCTTCTTCTTCTTATATACTTGCATATAAGCTGAGGCACCTAATTTTACCACAAAATCTGGGCAAATTTATTGACTCGCATATAAGCCAAGAGTGGGAAATGCAGCAGGCTACTGGTAAATTTACAGGGTGGCCTAAGTGCTCAATCCATGCTCCATCATCACAGGCTTTCCCATCCAGCCTCCCTCCCAACAAATACAGAAAAGTCAAGAGGATGAATAGCTGCTGGTTTTTGTATCCCGCTTTTCACTAACCAAAGGAGTCTCAAACCAGCTTACAATCGCCGTCCCTTCCTCTCTTGATGCCAGTTACCCTGAGAGAGCTCTGACAGAACTGCTCTGTGAGAACAGCTCTGGCAGGAGAACCAAACAGTGCCCCCTGGCCAGCAAACCAGAGCAGAACAACAGTATCTGAAGTTGGCAACCTACTACAACAAGTACAAATAAATATTTGTAATGATTTTTTAATATTGTTTTGCAGCTCAACTTTTGGGTTCCTGACTTCTGGTCAGGTTGGGTTTCGGTTCCCCTTTTTGCTTTTGCAGTGATGTCAGCTGGCCATGCCCCCAAATGTTAATTAAAATAAAAAATATGGAAATAAAAATATGCAAATAAAATATGCACACATACAAAGTCGTTCGTTCATCCGTCCGTCCGTCCGTCCGTCCGTCCTTCCTTCCTTCCTTCCTTCCTTCCTTCCTTCCTTCCTTCCTTCCTTCCTTCCTTCCTTCCTTCCTTCCTTCCTTTTCATTCATTCATTCATTCATTCATTCATTCATTCATTCATTCATTCATTCATTCATTCATTCATTCGCTATCTTACTTATTTGGACTTCTATTCCACCCTTTCTCAGCTGACTCAGCCCCCCCCCCCATCTCCTCACCCCACCACAAAATGCCTTCCCCCCACTCTAGACAACCTTGATGCCCAACAGAAGACCCACCGGGTTAACTTGCCCCAGCCACAGAGGGGGGGGGATCAAAACACTACATTGGCAGCAGCTGCCCCCATGGCTCAGGGATCTTTGCAGCCTGACTGAAGGTAAACAATAGCAGCCCTTTGGAGCATATTCTCTGTCCCTGAGCCCTAAATCCTTCCCAGCTGCCTTAGCATGACCATGGATCTGTCAAGATGAGCATTGTCCACTCTGACAGGCCATGCATCCCCAGGGTATCTGCTAGAGGTCTTTTCACATCATCTACTGGAGATACAGGGGATTAAACCTGGGGCTATCTACATGCCAAGAGGATGAGCCAGCATTGAACAATGGCTCCTCCCTCTGTTGCTGTTGTTGTTAGTTGAGAAGTCATGTCTGACCCATCGCGACCCCATGGACAATGATCCTCCAGGCCTTCCTGTCCTCTACCATTCCCCAGAGTCCATTTAAACTCCTCCCTACGTGCCTTAATATTGACCTATGGTCTATCAAGAGGGGTATTGTGTATTCTGACTGGAGGTAACTCTAAGGCCTCAGGTAGATATCTTTTAATAGAATAGAATCATGGAGTCAGAAGGTACCTCCAGGATCATCTAGTCCAACCCCCTGCGGAATGCAGGAAATTCACAACTACCTGCCCACCCACAGTGACCCCAATTCCATGTCCAGAGGATGCCCCCCCAACCAGAATCCTTGGCCAATCTGGCCTGGAGGAAATTTGCTTCCTGACCCCAAAGTAATTATCGGCATTTTCCTGGGCATGCAAGAAAGAGCCACAAGACCCAAGCACTGACACCACCCACTCACAATCTGCCTAAGTTCATAGAACCAGCATCTCTGTCGGATGACTATCCAGCCTCTGCTTAAAAACTTACAAAGCCACCTCCCGAGGAAGCCTGTTCCACTGAAGAACTACTCTAACTAGCAGGAACTTCTTCCGGATGTTTAGACGGAATTTCTTTTGAATTAACTTCATCCCATTGATTCCGGCCCAACCCTCTGGGGCAACCGAAAACTATGCTCCACCCTCTATTTGACATCCTTTCAAGTACTAAGATGGTTATCATATCACCTCTTTGTTTCATATCACCGAACACCGGCTCCTTTTAACCGGGCATGCGAGAGATTGGGCCTGGGACCTCCTGCATGCTATGTAGACGCTCTGCATCTGAGCCAGGACCCTCAGCTACACAACCCTTCCTTTTAGGCCGCAATGCATGCGAGAAACCGAAGCTGCAGAAAAATGATCAGTGCAGATATATACAATCAGAATACTCCCTGTAGTTGCCAATGAGAAGGATCCTGCACTCTTGCTGACGTGTAAGCACGGTGCGATTTTGCAAGCTGGATCTCTTTTTCCTTCCCCTTCCTGTCTCCCCCCTCCTCCCCCGCTTTGCATTTATTTTTGGCAAGAGCATCGCCTGCGGCATGAAGCTGCAAAGGCCGGCCCTGGGTGAATCATCAACAGGGAAAATGAAGAGGCCGTTTCCCGCATCAGACGTCTCGCCCTGCATGACAGATGCTAGGCTGAGCAGATGAAAAATCAATGCATGCCATGATTTGTCATCCATAAATGCGAGGACAGGCCGTTAATTGGCAGGTCATCTGTTAGTTGCCATTAGGGGTACAAGTCTATAGCTGTAGTACAGAAACTAGTGAGACAGGGAAGCAGATAGATTATTGGCTAGTGTAAATCAGGGGAAATCTATAAAGTCCAATACAAGTCCCGAGGATTTAGAGCATTTCTGTGCTGGCTCTTGGCATGAATGGTTCCGTTATGTACTGCCAGCCGCTTGCGCTGCTCGCCTCCAAGAACTCGCCGTCTTTGAGCGCACTCTGCGTCTGATTTTTTTTTAATGCCAAAATGGGCATTGCACAGAACAGGAAACAGGGAATCATATATCTGGGACCCTTGTACGGAACAGGAAATGGAGAACCGTATATTTGGGACCCTTGTAGGGAACAGGAAACGGGGAACCATATATCTGTGACCCTTGTACGGAACAGGAAATGGAGAACCGTATATTTGGGACCCTTGTACGGAACAGGAAACGGGGAACCGTATATCTGGGACCCTTGTACAGAACAGGAAATGGGGAACCGTATATTTGGGACCCTTGTAGGGAACAGGAAACGGGGAACCATATATCTGTGACCCTTGTACAGAACAGGAAATGGAGAACCGTATATTTGGGACCCTTGTAGGGAACAGGAAACGGGGAACCATATATCTGTGACCATTGTACAGAACAGGAAATGGAGAACCATATATTTGGGACCCTTGTACGGAACAGGAAACGGGGAACCGTATATCTGGGACCCTTGTAAGGAACAGGAAACGGGGAACCATATATCTGTGATCCTTGTACAGAACAGGAAATGGAGAACCGTATATTTGGGACCCTTGTACGGAACAGGAAACGGGGAACCATATATCTGGGACCCTTGCAAGGAACAGGAAACAGGGAACCATATATCTGGGACCCTTGCAAGGAACAGGAAACGGGTAACCATATATCTGGGACCCTCATATCAACAGGACCTCCCCTTCCTGTTTATCCTGCAAAAGGACTTAAGATCTAGAAAGAAAAACCTGTCCCGGATCCCTGGCCTCAAAGACATCGAAGTGGCCTCAACAAGGGCCAGGGCCTTTTCAGCAGAATGCTCTCCCTGGTGAGATTAAAGCCCTGCTAACCTTGGACAGTTCCACAGGGCCTGTAAGAGAGAGCCATTCTGCCGGGCCTATGATTAGATTTGTCCTATGCAATGAAGTTCCAAAGCCAAATCGGAGTGAGGGCCACGCTACTTGCCCTCATTCTGAATGGATGAGAATTCCCCATCACGTTTCAACCTCACCACCACCCAATTACTTTTGAAATGGGGACTATTTAATGGAGCCCCAATTTCTTCCAGTATGCACATCTCCTGTTTCAGCTCAGCCCTAGATTTGAACTGCCAGGTGTGTCCCTCAGCCCTGGACTCAAGCCACCTAAAGTTCAATTCCACCTTAGGTGCCCCATTTTTCAGCTCAGCACTAGGTTCAATTCACATTAGAATGGGGTGCAAGTTACTTTCCATTTTGATTTAGGATTCCCAGCATTGGGTTTGGGAAATTTGCGTGGATCCCAGGAAGGGCAGAGTTTGGGGTACGCGTTTGAGTTCGTACTGGCTTTTCCGCCGTATCTTATCCATTTACTCCTGACTGTAAATTTGGTCTGAGCTTTAATGGGGATGTTTTATTGGGGTTTTATATAGTCTTCGTAACCCGCCACGAGCCATTTGGGAGTGGCAGGTAAGAAATGAAATAAATGAAATAAATGAACCCACGCAACAATTTCCAGGCTGAGAAACTCTGACAGATCTGAGGATGGAACCTGGAGAGGAGAGAAACCTTGAAGAGATACAGTGCCACAGAATCAACCCTCCAAGGGTTCCACTTCCTCCGCGGGAGGAATCTTGCTCCTCTGGAGACCAGTTGCAATTCTGGGGAATCTCCAACCTCCACCTGTTGACCAAGAGCTTACAGCCTTGACTCGCCACACCAGAAAAGCGTTAGCCTAATTATATTTTCAAGTGATTAACAAGAACGGACTCGTTTGACCATTGACGAAAGCTCTGAAAACAGAAAACAAACAGAGTCCAAGTGTAAATAAAAGAGATAGAGACTCTTTAACTTTAGATCTTTAATTAATCCGCTAGACAGATTTTTTCTCTCCTTTGCTGTATTTCTGGAATCGTCCACCTTCTACCTGCTCCACCTGGCAGCCCTTAGCCTGAACTACCGGTTGAAGACCAGCCCTTAGCCTGAACTACCGGTTGAAGACCAAAGTTGGACTTTCAGTTGTACAGACTTTCTACCAAGCCGGCGTCTTCTCCCTGTTTTATAGATCTCTTTCTTTCTTGCATTGTTGGCTCTATAAAAATGTGAGTTATGATCATCAGCAGTAACTCTGCCAGCTTTTCTCCACTTGGGGATTCATGTGAATGAGAGGAAATTCCCAGGTGTCTGTTTAGGGCAGCTTTCCAGTCATTTGAGCAACACAAAGCAGGGCCACGAGGGAGGCCAGCCGGATCGGTTTTCGGAGATGATTGAAAGTGACCCATAATTCAGGTCGTAACTTACGAGCCCGGGACAGAAAGATTCATGAACTTGGTGACATTTCATTAGATTTCACAAGCTAGTAAACAGCTCCGAAGGTTGATAGCGGGTGCGGGCAGGGGAGCGGTGATGTCTCTATGGGTTTGGGAAATGTGCCTTTCTGAGCAGATGGAGGAAGAACTGGACCGGTCTTCCATGAGCAGTTTTGGGGTATTATGCGGCGCAACAAAATGAGGAGCAACAAAATGCATGTTCCACTACGTAAGGACACACTGTGCACTTCCGTGTTCAAGCAGCAGAGGCACACTGAAACATAAAAATATAGGAAAAGCCCTGCTGGATCATACCAGTGGCCCATCCAGTCCAGCCTCCTGACTCACACAGTGGCCAACCATTCCCTCTGGAGAGGCAACAACAAGACATAGAGGCCGAGACCTTCATTAGAACATCAGAAGAGCCTTGCTGGATCAGACCAGTGGTCTATCTAGCCCAGGATCCTGCCTCACACATCTCTAACTGTCAGGAACTTCTTCCAGATGTTTAGACAGAATTTAGAATCATAGAATCATAGAGTTGGAAGGGACCTCCTGGGTCATCTAGTCCAACCCCCTGCACTATGCAGGACACTCACATCCCAATCGCTCCTCCACTGTCACCTGCCACCTCCTTGAGCCTTCACAGAATCAGCCTCTCTGTCAGATGGCTATCCAGCCTCTGTTTAAAAATCTCCAAAGATGGAGAACCCACCACCTCCTGAGGAAGCCTGTTATCTTCCGGTTGCATTTCTTCTGATGGTGACAGCGATGCCTCAGAAAAGCGCTCTTGTCTGTTTTTATTTCGAACCCCGGGACTTCACATTCCTGCAGACATCCCGGTATCGGGTCAAATAAATCAGAGAACTCCTCTCTGACACTCAGGACTCCTTTTGTTTTGGAGGAAAAATGGTAATATTTTCAAAGCGGGAGGGGGGGGCACGCAAGAAACGTATCTTTGGGGAAACGACGCTCTTGAAAGAAAAGGGACGGTTGATTAATCAGCGGATTTCCTCGTAATAAAACATGTCTTAATGAGTTCTTTGGAGGAGCAGAGATCTATCATTTATGGGGGGACCATCAACTCGAGAGCCTCGCTAACGTCAGGTGGGATAATTAACGGCCTGAGAGAGATCGTGAAGCCACCGCTAAAAACGTACCGGCCCATCACTCATCCTGTGCGAAAACCAGTGGATGCGGTTTTGCGTGCCCTGCGGGGGATTTGGGATAGACAGATAGGTAAGAGAAACAGGGGAAGTGGAAATAGCATCAAACCTTACAAATCAGGGCTGGGCTGGTTTATCCATAAGGGTGGTTATCGTATAAGCTGGGGATGACCGGAGCAGTATAGTGTTTAAGAGCAGCAGTCTCTGGGTTTGATTCTCCCCTTTTTCTCCACACGCTGCCAGCTGGGTGGCCTTGGGCCGGTCACAGTCCTGTTAGAGCTGTTCTCGCAGAGCAGTTCTGCCAGAGCTCTCTCAGCCCTGCCAACATCGCAGGGCGTTTGTTGTGGGGAGAGGAAGGGAAAGCAATTGCAAGCACGGAATTGGGGTCACTGTGTGCGCGGGGGACAGATCGTTGTGAGTTTCGTGCATTGTGCAGGGAGTTTTATTATATGTCCCTGGAGATGAGAAGAAGAAGAAGAAGAGTTGGTTCTTATATGCCGCTTTTCCCTACCCGAAGGAGGCTCAAAGTGGCTTACAGTCGCCTTCCCATTCCTCTCCCCACAACAGACACCCTGTGAGGTGGGTGAGGCTGAGAGAGCGCTGATATCACTGCTCGGTCAGAACAGTTTTATCAGTGCCGTGGCGAGCCCAAGGTCACCCAGCTGGCTGCATGTGGGGGAGCGCAGAATCGAACCCGGCATGCCAGATTAGAAGTCCGCACTCCTAACCACTACACCAAACTGGCTCTCTTCCATCTCCATGATTCTATGGCAGCATATTCCCTTGAAGTCCCTTGCCTTCTGAAACCTCATTTCTCCTCAGGCTCCCCTCCCTAAACCACCAGGTATTCCCTAGAGTTAGCCCTCCTACTAGTAAAGGTAATTTTCACATCCCCCTACTCCCTCATCTTTTAACAAGGGAAACTGGGGCTTGATTCTGGGACACCGCACCAAGCCGATGCTCTGCCACTTAGCTCCAGTCCCTCCTGCCATTTCCCCAGCATGCAACATCACGAAGGATTTCAGTGTGTTTCGAGAATTACCCTCTTTGGGGTCATTGGAGAATTGCCCTCTT
>BDOT02000002.1:156489428-156501333 GCA_003118565.2 Paroedura picta | reverse complement strand
TTTATTAGGTTTGAAAAGGTTACGGAAGGAATGAACTCCGGGCCCTGCACGACCCTTGGAAGAGAAGGTCCTACCAGTAGGGGTTGGGTGGAATGCACAATAACATCTCAGGGACCAGAGATGAAACGAGAGAAATCCTGGTCGTGATGACGGCCAGAGTGTGGGCAATCTCATTTCACTTTGCTGCCAGCCAGGCAAGGTCATCCCGGGTGGAAGGAAAGGCCTCCCGGGAGAGACAAGAATATTCTCTTGCTTGGTCTCTCTTGACCTCAGCCTTTATAAAGAAAGAGGGGGGGGGGGTGTCTTCAGTGCTTGAAAATATCACTGTAGCTATAGTCATAGAATCAGAGAATCGTAGAGTCGGAAGGGGCCTCCTGGGTCATCTAGTCCAACCCCCTGCACTATGCAGGACACTCACAACCCTATCGCTCACCCACTGTAACCTGCCACCCCCTTGAGCCTTCACAGAATCAGCCTCTCTGTCAGATGGCTCTCCAGCCTCTGTCTAAAAATCTCCAGAGAGGGAGAACCCACCACCTCCTGAGGAAGCCTGTTCCACTGAGAAACCGCTCTGTCAGGAACTAGACGAAATTTCTTTTGCATTAGAAGAAAAAGAAGAGTTGGTTCTTAAATGCCCTTTGCCTGTTGATGCAATTAAAAGTTTAGCCTGGTTCTTGAACCATCTTTGGAGATGAGAAAAAAGCAGATGGGGCTATGGCAGGAAAAAACAACCCCCCCACCCCGATATCGAAAGAGTTTGTTCTGTCTCTCCAGCATCCGTGGAGAAAGTCACAAATTGAGTTTTGTGTCTGTATCAATTCTTCTCTGGCTTTGAGAAAATGCTTACGAGACCTGAAGCATTGACTTATAGAATCATAGAATCATAGAACCATAGAGTTGGAAGGGGCCACAGAGGCCATCTAGTCCAACCCCCTGCTCAATGCAGGATCAGCCCAAAGCATCCTAAAGCATCCAAGTGCATCCAACCTTTGCTTGAAGACTGCCAGTGAGGGGGAGCTCACCACCTCCTTAGGCAGCCTATTCCACTGCTGAACTACTCTGGCTGTGAACATTTTCTTCCTGATATCTAGCCTATATAGACTTGCAAGGGGGGGGGGCGGGGACGGACGGACTGCCTCCATTTGGATGGTCCGGGTCCCCACCCCCCTCACCCTTCTAGGCATGAAAGGATTTAAAACCTCTGGGAATCTAATGGAAAGCCAGCTGCTATGAGTGTGGCCATCAGCAGCCCACCCTACAGAAGCCAAATTATTAGCAAACTGGCTTTGCCCAGGGCTTAAAGTTCTCGCCTTTCTTTCAGCCTTAGTGCTTTTGACCGGGGTTTAATCAAATTCTCAGCGGTGGGGATGAAACCTTGGCACACGCCCAGCCACTGAGAGCGAGGGCAGAGATGGCGAGGAACCAGTAACTCCAGCTTCTGTTCTAACGAGAGACACGTCCGACTCGGCAAAAACAATTCCGAAAAAGCCCCCAAAGCTCAGGGACACAAATAAATGCGTCGATGTGAATGCATGTTACTTTAGCGCAATGTGCCGGAGTCAGAACTGATGAATGTCTGGGAGGAACATCTGTTGAGTTTCGCTCGTCCATGCGGCAAGACGTCTGGCTATGTCGTTTTGATAAAGGAGGGGGGTGGTGGTTCAGGGACGGTGCGCTTGCTTTGCATGCAGGAAGTTCTGGGTTCAGTCCCCAATGGCTCATCCTAAGAGCCCTGCAAGGTTTGATGGACAGAGGCCCAGTCATTCAGTGCATTATTCAGGTGGTAGGGATTTGAACCTAGAATCATAGAATCATAGAGTTGGAAGGGACCTCCAGGGTCATCTAGTCCAACCCCCTGCACTGTGCAGGACACTCACAACCCAATCGCTCATCTACTGTCACCTGCCACCCCTTTGCCTTCACAGAATCAGCCTCTCCGTCAGATGGCTATCCAGCCTCTGTTTAAAGATTTCCAAAGATGGAGAACCCACCACCTCCTAAGGAAGCCTGTTCCACTGAGGAACCGCTCTAACTGTCAGGAACTTCTTCCGGAGGTTTAGATGGAATTTCTTTTGAATTAATTTCATCCCATTGGTTCTGGTCCGTCCCTCTGGGGCAAGAGAGAACAATTCTGCTCCATCCTCCATATGGCAGCCTTTTAAATACTTGAAGATGGCTATCAGATCCCCTCTCAGTTGCCTCCTCTCCAGGCTAAACAGACCAAGCTCCCCCAACCTTTCTTCATACGTCTTGATCTCCAAACCCCTCACCAACCTGGATCCCTCCCCCACACTCTCTGCTGTGTGGCCTTGGCTCTCTCATGAATGATTCTCGAGTGGTGGGAAGGATCCCACCCCCTCAGCTTGTGATCCTGGAGAGCTGCCACCAATCAGTGAATTCCAACAGCTGCACAGGCTGTTAGTTGGATTCCGGATCAAGTTTGAGGTATTAGTTTTCATGTTTAAGGCCTTGGGCAGTCTGGGCCCTGTGCGTCTGAGGGACCACCTCACCCAATATATCTCAAAGAGAACAATAAGTTCATCAGGTGCTAACACACTGATGTTCCCTGGCCCCAAAGAAGTGAGTTTGGCCATCCAAGTTTGGTGTGGAGAGCCAGTTTGGTGTCGTGGTTAGGAGTGCGGACTTCTAATCTGGCATGCTGGGTTCGATTCTGCGCTCCCCCACATGCAACCAGCTGGGTGACCCTGGGCTCACTACGGAGCTGATGAAACTGTTCTGACTGAGCAGTGATATCAGGGCTCTCTCTGCCTCACCCACCCCACAGGGTGTCTGTTGTGGGGAGAGGAAAGGGAAGGTGACTGTAAGCCGCTTTGAGACTCCTTCTGGTAGAGAAAGGTGGCATATAAGAACCAACTCTTCTCCTTCTCCTTCTCCTTCTCCTTCTCCTTCTCCTTCTCCTTCTCCTTCTCCTTCTCCTTCTCCTTCTCCTTCTCCTTCTCCTTCTCCTTCTCCTTCCCTGATCTAGCCCAATTTCTGCTTTTATATCAAGGTCAACAGGACTGACTCCCGAAGTCCTAACGGCAGAACATAGAGGTTGTGGCCGTCCCTATTTCATTTCCCCCTCATTAATCTGTCTAATCCAGTTTTTGGACAATCTAAGTCACTGGCTATTGCTACATCCCGTGGCAATGAGTTCCACACATTAATGGCTCATTGGTTGGAGAAGTCATTCCTCTGGTCTGCTTCAAATGCACAGGCCATCAACATCATTGGGTGCCTGCAAGGTCTTGCCATGAGGGACAGGGAGAAAATTCTACTCTGTCCACTTTCTCAATCTCTTGAATAATTTCACAAACTTCTAGCATGTTGCTATCTAAAGCTGCAAAGCCCTGAGCTGTTTTTCTTAGCTCCGGTCCCTTGATTATTCTTGGTTTCCCTTGTGTGTTCATTTCCTCTTAATATGCTCTTTTCCATTCCTTTGGGAGCTCTATGAATTGCAATTGAATGATAAGATTGGCTTAGAGTTGTATTTATGAGGACGCTGCTGACTTATAAGAACCCTGTAGGGTTTTCAAGCTTCAAGATGTTTGGAGGTGGTTTGCCATGGCCAGCCTCTGCATAGCGTCCCGGACTCCTTCGCTGGTTTCTTGTCTAAATACTAAGTAGGGCCAACCCCACCTAGCTTCTAAGATCAGATTAGATTGGGTTTTCTAAGGCAAGGCTACAGATGGCTACAAAACAGCAAAATTTGTGAGTGGTTAACTCAAGCTCTTTCAGATAGGGCTTTGTGAAACCCTGGGGTTTCTTGGCTGCCCTGGAAGGGTTTTCATAAATGAAAAAAAACATTTAAAGTATATTTTATATTTGTTAAACATTTATTGGGTGATACGACCATATAGAGCCTTTTGTTGTGCAGAGTGGTAAGGCAGCAGACATGCTGTCTGAAGCTCTGACCATGAGGCTGGGAGTTCGATCCCAGCAGCTGTCTCAAGGCTGACTCAGCCTTCCATCCTTCCGAGGTCAGTAAAATGAGTACCCAGCTTGCTGGGGGGTAAAACGGTAATGACTGGGGAAGGCACTGGCAAACCACCCCGTATTGAGTCTGCCATGAAAACGCTAGAGGGCATCACCCCAAGGGTCAGACATGACCCGGTGCTTGCACAGGGGATACCTTTACCTTACGACCATATATGATCTTGTCGATCCATCCCCCCCCCCCCTCCAAATGGCCAATGATGGGCCTGGAGGGGGTGAGCAAGTACACAACTATGCTTCCCAATCGTATTCTGCATGATCACGCCACTTCCGCGGTTTCTCAAAGCCTGAAGGATATTTCGGAGATCTCTCAAGGGTAAAAAAAATTGAAAAAGGCCGGGTAAACCTCTTCCCCATGGAATACATGTAGCATCGGCCCTAGCAGTTCCCACGTGGATTTCAGCACCAAGGACAGCGGTCTGCAGAGCAAGTACTGCTGCAGCATTTGCAAAAAACCCCACCCATATCTGAGCTGTCCTTGGTGCTGAGTCACACTCCTCTCCCCTTCCATTTTGGATTAGTTTAAAATAGGGAAGCTGGCTGCACTCATGGTGCTAACGTTTGCCAAAAATAACCAATTACCTTCAACACACACACAGAAAAAGAAGAAGAGTTGGTTCTTATATGCCGCTTTTCCCTACCCGAAGGAGGCTCAAAGCGGCTTACAGACACCTTCCCTTTCCTCTCCCCACAACAGACACCCTGTGAGGGAGGTGAGGCTGAGAGAGCCCTGAGATTACTGAAGAAGAAGAGTTGGTTCTTATATGCCGCTTTTCTCTATGTGAAGGAGTTTCAAAGCAGCTTACAGTTGCCTTCCCTTCCCTCTCTCCACAACAGACACCCTGTGGGGTGGGTGAGGCTGAGAGAGCCCTGATATCACTGCTCAGTCAGAACAGCTCTATCAGTGCTGTGGTGAGCCCAAGGTCACCCAGCTGGTTGCATGTGGGGGAGTGCAGAATCGAACCCGGCATGCCAGATTAGAAGTCCGCACTCCTAACCACTACACCAAACTGGCTCACACACAAAATGCTGGATCCAGGATGGCATGAATCTCATGAACCATTCTGTGCAAAAGAAACAGATGTGTGTCTCGGTCTACCCAGCACATGCACACGTTTCTACCTGTGAGTGTGAGCAGCCTCTCTGCTTGTATAATTTCCTGTACAATAATAGCCAACTGCTCCCTGTGTGAGCTCGGGGGCCAGGTCCACCGGGTATGCTCTTGCCACCCTCTCTGCCACTTCTGTGAATGAACAGCAGAAGAGGTCTCTTATATTTCTGAAATGCACACAACAGCTTTGTAAGGTAGGCCACTATGATCTCTGCACAGTTGTGAGCAGCCAATCTTGAATGTTCATTTCAGGGAAACTAGTTAGCCTTGTACTGCAGTGCCAGCATGGTATAATTACTGAGGACTGCAGACTCTAATATGCCAGGTTGGATTGCCCACTCCTCCTCCACATGAAACCTGCTGGGTGACTTTGGGTGAGTCACAGTTCTGTCAGAGCTCTCTCAGCCCCACTCACCTCACAGGTTGTCTGTTGTGGGGAGAGGAAGAGAAGGTGATTACAAGCTGCCTTGAGACTCCTTAGGTCAGATAAAAGTGGGGTATAAAAACCACCTTTTATTTTCCTTTCTCCCAGGGTGTCTGTTGTGGGAAGAGAAAGGGAAGGCGATTGCAAGCTGCATTGAGACTCCTTATGGTAGAGAAGAGCAGAGTACAAAAGGACCTCTTCTCCTAGTTCTTCTTCGGATAAATTCAAGATTGGAACGGGGGATCCCTTAGCTGCTCGGGTTTCCTCCCTTCCTAACTATGAATCAGAAAGACAATCGAGTCCTGCGACATCTTAAAGACTTAAAAAAAAAGACTTTCAGAAGGGGTGGGTTGCCATACACAGTTGTCGCTGCATTTAGTTTTTGACTCTCCCTACTGTGCATCCTTCTTGGGTGGTGACTACATCTTTACCCCGCCGGTCCTCCAAGGCAGGGGTAGTCAACCTGTGGTCCTCCAGATGTCCATGGACTACAATTCCCATGAGCCCCTGCCAGCGAATGCTGGCAGGGGCTCATGGGAATTGCAGTCCATGGACGTCTGGAGGACCACAGGTTGACTACCCCTGCTCCAATTCACTCCAAGAACCACCCGCTGTCACTCCGTTCCTTGCCTTATCACAACCACCCGACAAGGTAGGCCAGGGGGGGAGGGGGGGTAATTCCAAGGGAGGGCTTCCACGCGCTCCACCCGCTCGGCCGCGCTGTCTCCCTCCCTCCGCCGCCAGCCGGGTCCTTCCCACGCCTCTGTGCGGCGGCGGCGGCGGTGGCAGGGGCGGCGGCGCGCGTGGCCGAGGCGCGCTCCCGGGCGGGGCGGAGGCGAGCGCGGGGCGCGAGCATGGCGCCGAGCAACGCGCTGCTGGGCCAGTGCCTGGGCTACTTCCTGGCCTTCCTCTTCAGCTTCATCGTGGCCGTGCCCCTGTCGGAGAACAGCAACGACTTCCACGGCCGCTGCGTGCTCTTCACCGAGGGCCTGTGGCTCAACGCCAACCTGACGGCCGAGCGGCAGCGCTTCACCGTGCAGGAGTGGGGGCCGCCCGCCGCCTGCCGCTTCAGCCTCTTCGCCGGCCTCCTCTCCCTCCTGCTCGCCGCCGCCCAGGCCTGGCGCACCCTCTTCCTGCTCTGCAAGGGCCACGAGGAGTAAGGGCGCACGGGGACGCAGCGGGGTGGGATGGAGTGGGGTGGGGGGCTAGAAACCTCCTCTTCCCTGCGGGAGGGTCCCCCAGATACCACCTCTTCCATGATACGGTGGGTCGCCCCTAAATCTCCTTCCCTGTGGGAGAGTCCTCCAGGACCCACTTTTTCCCTGGGGAGGGTCCCCCAGAAAGCACCTCTTTCATGATAAGGTGGGTCCCCCAGAAACCATCTCTCCCCTGGGGGTGGTTCCCCCAGAAACCACCTCTTCCTTGGGGGGGGGGTCCCCCAGAAACCACCTCTTCCCTGGGGGGGTCCCCTAGAAACGGTCACTTCCCTTGTTGGTGGGTACCCTGAAAACCACCTTTTCCCTGGGGGGGGGTGGATACCCTAGAAACCACCTCTTTCCCTGGGGGGTGGGTCCCCTAGTAACCTCCTCCTCTTCCCTGCGGGAGGGTCCCCCAGATACCCCCTCTTCCTTAATACGGTGGGTCCCCCATAAATCTCCTTCCCTGTGGGAGAGTCCTCCAGGACCCACTTTTTCCCTGGGGAGGGTCCCCCAGAAAGCACCTCTTTCATGATAAGGTGGGTCCCCCAGNNNCCCTGGGGGGTGGGTCCCCCAGAAAACAATTTTTCCCAAAGGAAAGCCTGTGGGGGGGTGCGAATGCATTGTGCAAAGGGGGGGGGGATGGAAACCGGTCCTTGCCCAGGAAAGTGATGTCAGAAGAAGTCAGCGCCCTTGTCTGACTCTTTCCCTTTTCCCAACTAGAGCTCAAAATGGCAGAAATGGTGCAGGGTTCAAGTGTGCCCATGTGCCCATGACCTGCCTCCTGAAAACTTCCCATGCCTCTGAATAAGTGACCCCAGCCATGTTTAAATGAAAAGGCCTCTTCTTCTCCATTTGCCTTCCCATCTCTTGGGCTTCATCTGAACTAGTTATAGGTATAAATGGATATAAATGGCTGTATCTGAGCTGGTAGCAGTTTTCTCTTGGCAGGGTTGTTGCCAGCTTTGGGTTGGGAAAAACCTGGAGATTATAGGGAAGGGTGGCGCTTGAGCAGGGAAGGGACCTCAGCCCGGTACAATGCCATAGAGTAGGGGTGGCCAAACTGGGCTCTCTCCCGATGTCCCTGACTACAATTCCCACAAGCCCCTGCCAGCATGTGCTCAGGGGCAGTGTCTCTGAAAGTCCGTGATTCAACCCTCAGAATTTCTATCGAGATCAGATTGTGGAGGATGTGGACATAAGAAGAGCTCTGCAAACTCCTATAGGGCCTGCAGCTCCTCCAGGAGTTCGTTCTGCCAGGTGGGGGCCAGGACCGAAAAAGCCCTGGCTCTGGTTGAGGCCAGATGCACATCTTGAGGGCCAGGGATCACAGTCTGGTTCATATTGCCAGAGTGGAGTGCTGTCAGGAGTATAGTCAACTAGGCGGTCCCTTGGGTATTTGGGGCCCAAGCCTGTCTGGGCTAGGATGGGAGAAGAGGGCTGTATTGTGAACTGGACAGCACAGAAGGAAGGGGTAAAAAGTTGGAAAAGACTGTGGTTTGTCATGAACCTCTTAGCCATGAGGAGTCAGAAGGAGACAAGTGACCATCTCTGGATGTCTACGGGTAACATAGATTAAGAGAGTTGGAAGAGGCCATACAGGCCATCTAGTCCAACCATCTAGCCAATGCAGGATCAGCCTCAAGCATCCAGGATAAATATCTGTCCAGCCGCTGCTTGAAGACCACCAGTGAGGGGGAGCTCCCCACCTCCTTAGGCAGCCCCTTCCACTGCTGAACTAGACTCACAGAATCCTAGAGTGGGAAGGGGCCATCCAGGCCATCTAGTCCCACCCCCTGCTCAGTGCAGGATCAGCCTCAAGCATCCAGGAGAAGAATCTGTCCAGCCGCTGCTTGAAGACTGCCAGTGAGGGGGAGCTCCCCACCTCCTTAGGCAGCCCCTTCCACTGCTGAACTACTCTGACTGTGAAAAGTTATTTCCCCTGATACCTAATTGATATTGTTCTACATGTAGTTTAAGCCCATTAGAGGAGGATATTACTGCTCAGTCAGAACAGCTTTATCAGTGCCGTGGCGAGCCCAAGGTCACCCAGCTGGCTGCATGTGGGGGAGTGTAGAATTGAACCCAGCTCACCAGATTAGAAGTCCTCACTCCTCACCACGATACCAAGTAATAATTTGGAAACCCCCTTCTATACCCAGTAGATTCTGAAGCTATGCGACTTCCTAAGTGCTGAAGGGTTTTGTTAAAGTTACTGTCCTTGTTGAAATATTGTTCTAGTTGATATATGTTATGATTGTTATATTATAACATATGGAAGGATGGTAAATTGGGACCCTGGAAAGCTAATACCAATCAGAGGGGGCAACACAGACCTTGAGAAACCAATGGCCTAACCCAGGCTAAGGCAGCTACAGACCCGTCATGCGGTTCCAAGAGATTTCCCATATTGCTCATGAGTTCTCCTACTCTCCCCCCCCACCTGTTTTGTTGCAGCTCTTTCTTTTATGCCTTCCTGAATCTGCTGATCAGCGCCTTTGTCGTGTTCGTCATCTTTATCGCCAGCACCATTGTGAGCGTGGGCTTCAAGATGTGGTGCGATGCTATTACCGACAAAGGCAGCATGCCCTACAGGTGGGTACCAAAGCCGGTGACACTCTCTGTTGACGTGGGAAGGTGGATAAACGGGAGGGGATAAGGGTAGCCATTCAGTGCAAGGAAAACAAAAGAGAAAAAGGGACAGTCTGGAAAGGATCTGGAAAGATACAACTGGTTAAGCGTGGCCAGGAAGAGATTCCCCTGCCTATTTGTAATGTCTGCAAAGCCCTTTTATTTGAGGCATTTGGGCCTCTGGCTCATACATGGAGGTCACTGGTAATTGTTGTAAAATTGAGTATTTGTATGACTTAGAATGCTGGAAGATTATATATTCAGAGTAGTTCAGCAGTGGAAGGGGCTGCCTAAGGAGGTGGGGAGCTCCCCCTCACTGGCGGTCTTCAAGCAGCAGCTGAAAAGATCCTTATCCTGGATGCTTGAGGCTGGTCCTGCATTGAGCAGCGGGTGGAACTAGATGGCCTGCATGGCCCCTTCCTACTCTGGGATTCTATGAGTCTAGTTCAGCAGTGGGAGGGGCTGCCTAAGGAGGTGGGGAGCTCCTCCTCACTGGTGGTCTTCAAGCAGCAGCTGGACAGATCCTTCTCCTGGATGCTTGAGGCTGATCTTACAAGGAGCAGGGGATTGGACTAGGTTGCCTGTATGGGCCCCTTCCCGCTCTAGGATTCTGTGATTCTGTACGTAGTCCAAGATGAGAATGAATATTTCAGTCATCTGGAAGTCAGACCTTTGTACAAATCTCCGATAAAAAGGGGGAGTTAGCGTGTACCTCAAAACATTACGGTTCTTTTGCACTGCACAGGAAGTTGGGTACGTATAGATCAGATGGAGGAAAGTGCCGTCAAATCTCATCTGATGTACGGTGACCCCGTAGGGCAGACTTTCTCAACCAGCGTTTTGTGAAACCTGGGGAGTTTCTTGATGGCCCTGTAAGGGTTTCCCGAATGGGTGGGAGTGGATTATGAGCAGAATTAATGGATGAGCAGAAAATGACCTGGCAGTGGTTCTTTTAATCTGCTATAACTGATTTGCAAGATTATCATCAAGGGTTCCCCAGTTTACAAGAAAAGGCAGTGCTATTAAGGAGGTGAGGTGGAATTCCTTATAGCAGGGGTAGTCAACCTGTGGTCCTCCAGATGTTCATGGACTACAATTCCCAGGAGCCCCCTGCCAGCAAAGGCTGGCAGGGGGCTCCTGGGAATTGTAGTCCATGGACATCTGGAGGACCACAGGTTGACTACCCCTGCCTTATAGCAATATGAACCTGCCAACCCAGAATGCAAATCGAACTTGCTAGCATTATACAGTACCCTAAAACAGGAATACGATAAAATGCATAGTAGAACATGTTATGTCACATAATGGGAGTTAACTGTGCTGCTAAAGCATCGATTTCTGTGTTTCGCATTGTCATATATTGGAAAATACCATAGTCGATGTTCTGTTTAGGGCTGCAACGATTATTCGAATATTCGGTTATAAAACCTCTCAGGTTTTTTTTTTTTAACTGAAAAAAACCTCTGACGAATCGAATATTCGGATAAGCATCCAAGATGGCTGACAGCATTGGAAAGGCGAGAGAAAAGAGGGACAGAAAGAGAGAGAGAGAAAGAGAAAGAGAGAAGAGGCGTTCTGAAACCTCAAAAAAAACCCGGAATTTTTTCACAGCACCAAGTAAAAAAAAAAAATCAAGTTGTTTGTAAAACAAGAAAGGAAAAAAAAAAGGTAGGCAGAATCTGTCTTGTCGACCTTTTGCTCTGGAGCATCAGAAACAAAAACGTCCAAATGCCCTCTTCTACCGAAGTCTACTCTGATGATGCTAAAAGGTAAATGGAGACTTATTGGTTTTGTTTCATGTTGGGGTGAAACACGTTGGGGGCAGTTCCCAAGATGATCTGCCTGTGGGGGGTGGGTGGGTGGGTGGGTATAATGCGAAAGGAAACAT
Organism: Paroedura picta; assembly: GCA_003118565.2. Lineage (NCBI taxonomy): Eukaryota > Metazoa > Chordata > Lepidosauria > Squamata > Gekkonidae > Paroedura > Paroedura picta. Next base: position 156,490,087 of record BDOT02000002.1, on the reverse strand, counting down.
TTAAGAAATGCATATGAAATATTTTGGTTTTTTCTGGTTTGCATCATGCACATGGATTGATCTCCGTTCAGCTGCCCATGAAACTGCCTTCTGTTGAATCAGATCCATGCTCCATCAAAGTCCAAATTGTCTTCCTCAACCCAGGTTGGCTTTCTCAACCAAGGTTTCATGAAAACCTGGGGCTACTGGTAGGCCCTGGAAGGTTTCCCGAATGGGTGGGAGTGAATTAATTTTTATGTATTTTTAAAATTTGTTAAACATTTTTTCTTGCCATTCAAATATTTTATTGTGATATCAGACCCATTACTAATTCATCAATTCACTAACCTAACATTCAGTCACACATACATACAGATATATATATATGTGTGTGTGTGTGTGTGTGTGTGTGTGTGTATGTATATATATGTATATATATATGTATATATATGTGTGTGTATATATATATATATATGTATATATATGTGTATATATGTATATATATGTGTATATATATGTGTATATATGTATGTGTGTATGTGTGTGTATATATATGTATTTGTATATATGTATATATGTGTATGTATGTATGTTTGCAAACTTAAATGGACTCCGGGGAATGGTAGAGGACAGGAAGGCCTGGAGGATCACTGTCCATGGGGTCGCGATGGGTCGGACAC
>BDOT02000002.1:156454516-156480344 GCA_003118565.2 Paroedura picta | reverse complement strand
CCAATTAGTCGAAGGACCACATGTGGTCCGCGGCTCACAGGTTGGGGATCGCTGTTTTAGCTTGTAGTGCTTCACCTTGCCTCTAGAGGGAGCTTGTCCATTTCCAAGCAGAGAAGATGGCGGAATGGGGAAATGATGCATCAATTGGTTTTCCAGTCAATGTTACATCTTAATTTTTGTCACGGTGTCTTATGACTCCATCACCAATTTTTGACCAAGGTTTAAGGAAACCCCATCATGCTTATTTCTTTGAAAGGTTAATGAGAGGCACTTAACCTGAGCTATCAGTCATGGTTTGCAAAGGGAGGGAAATCCTGGAATAATTTATACTCTATTTTGAGGGATCAGTGTATACTTATTCATTTCGGTCTATCACATTTTGTGTCCCGCCCTCCCCCTGTAGAGCTCAGAGTGGCTTGGTGGTCTGAAAGAGAGTGATTGGTCCTTGGAACACTGCAAAATTTGAGACTGTGTGGGGATTTCAACCTGGTACTGTTCTGATAAGCTAACCATGGCACCAGGCAGTCCTTCTTAAACCCCACTCTGAGAAGAAGAAGAGTTGGTTTTTATACTCCACTTTTCACTACCCAAAGGAGTCTCAAAGTGGCTTACAATTGCCTTCCTATCCTCACAACAGGCTCCTTGTAAGGTAGGTGGGGCTGAGAGAGCTCTGACAGGGCTGCTCTACGAAAACAGCACTATTGGGACTGTGACTAGCCCAAGGTTGCCCAGTTAGCTGCTGCTGAGCAGCCTGGAACCAAACCCAGTTTACCAGATTAAAAGCTGCTGCTCGTAACCGCTACACTTAGCTGGCTCTAGGAGAATAACTGGACCATGACATGTATATGATTGCAGTCCCCAAGTAATATGTAGTATCACAGAACCATTGAGTTGGAAGGGGCCTCCCAAGCCATCTTGTCCAACGCCCTGCTCAATGCAGGATCAGCCTCAAGCATCCAGCATAAGGATCTGTCCAGCCGCTGCTTGAAGACCACCAGTGAGGCCTTCCACCACCTCTTTAGGCAGCCCCTTCCACTGCTGAAATGTGACCCCCCCCTCCCGATATCTAGCTGGTACCATTCTACATGTAGTTTAAACCCATTACTTTGGGACATACCCTCTGCTGCAAACAGGAACTGCTCCCTGCCCTCCTCCAAATGAGAGCCGTTCAAATGTTTCTCTCTCTGTGTGTGTATGTTTCAGAGGGTAGCTACATGGCTCAGATTTTATTTTGAGATGATGACTTCCGGTTTAGTGCATCGTAACTTCTATTGCCCATCCTGGACCACAAAACTGATGCTACAGCACGACTGTGATTCGGTTGCTTGTGTACCAGAGCATCTGCGTGATTACGAAAGAATTAGATACTATGCTGGCTAAAAAGGAGAGAGTTCCAGGGGCACCCATGTTGGTCTGCAGCAGATCTGCTGGATTCCCGTCCAGAAGCACGTTAGAGACCCACAAGATTATCCATATAGAAGATGTGGAGAGCCAACGCTTATAACCTGAGACACCCCGAGAATGTCTGACAAAAGAAACTTTGACTCTAGAAGGCTCATTCAGTAAAGAAGCATTACTTCTTGGTCGTCCTGAATCTATCTATTCAAGCAAAGGTTGGATACACACTTTTCTTGGATGCTTTAGGATGCTTAGGGCTAATCCTGCGTTGAGCAGGGGGTTGGACTAGATGGCCTGTGTGGCCCCTTCCAACTCTATGATTCTATGATTCTATGATTCTATCTCCCACCAGCAAGCCCCTGAGTTCTAGTACTTTGGGAGAGGAAGAAAAAGTTCTCATGCATAGTTCTCAAAATGGTCAGGGGACAGGGGTGGGATGGCTCTGCGATGCTCTGATGAAAATGCTTCCGGTTCTTGGGAGAAGACAAACGGGAGCCTAAGGGCAGGGGCTCAGTTGATTGTTCTCATTCCATAATGAAGGATGCATCTGCCCTTTGCTCTCCCATTCTGATGTATTGATTTCCTTCTCTGTGTTATCCCCCGGAACTGAACCAAAAACAAATGGTAGCTCTCTAAGCCAAGCTTGTTGTTCCTGCTTGCTTCTGGAATCTGATAAACGTTTTTATTACGCTGCCTCTTAGTTTACTTGCTCACGCTTGACCTGTTAGTGTGGACTGGGGACTCCCATTTCATTGTATCTGAGGAAGTGCGCGTCCGCACGAAAGCTTATCCCTTGAATAAAACTTTGCTGGTCTTAAAGATGCCCCTGGATTCTAAATTTGTTCTGCTGCTTCAGACCAACAAGGCTACCTATATCCCCCCCCCCCCCCGCGGTCATATATTTTCTAAACTGAAACTCTCGGATTCTTCAGCTTTTCCTCGTAGGCAGGAGCTGAATTATCTTCAATGCCCTTTTCTCTACTTTTCCCATCTCCGAAATGTCCTTTTAAAAATAGGGTGTCCAGAACTGTGCATAGTAGGTTGCACTATAGATCTATAGGTAAAGGTAAAGGTATCCCCTGTGCAAGCGCCGGGTCATGTCTGACCCTTGGGGTGACGCCCTCCAGCGTTTTCATGGCAGACTCAATATGGGGTGGTTTGCCAGTGCCTTCCCCAGTCATTACCGTTTTAACCCCCAGGAAGAGCCTCTTGTGGTGCAGAGTGGTAAGGCAGCAGACATGCAGTCTGAAGCTCTGCCCATGAGGCTGGGAGTTCAATCCCAGCAGCCAGCTCAAGGTTGACTCAGCCTTCCATCCTTCTGAGGTCAGTAGAATAGATCTATACAGGAGCATTAAAATATTGCCTGTTTTTTCTTTATTTTCAGACCTTGCCTTAATAATCCCTAGCATAGAATTTGCCCATTTCACTGCTGGGGCACCACCAGGTTGAAATTTTCATTGAGCTGTCCACTGTAACCCCGAATTCTCTTTTCCTCTAGGCCTCAGCAAGCTCAGAGCCCATTCACATGTACTTAGTTGGGATTTTTTTTTTGGTTCCGAAATGCATTGCTTTGCACTTCCTATAGGTGCACCGTAGACCGTACTGCAGAACTTTGGTGTGGGGATCTGTTGGAAACGAATATCTCAGTTACTGAAGCAACCTTTGACAGTCCTGTCACATGATTTATGCATTGCAAGTCTCTGATCTTGCCAAGTGCTCTCCTTAATTTGCCTTCTGCATAAACATGCCTGGGAGGCTGACTGTTTAACTAGGTTGTAAAGTCCGAAGAGATCAGATTTTGGATTTTGCGTGCTGGGGGAGACGGGACAAAACGTCGGCGTTTTCCTTGGGAGTTCCCGGACTTAAGAGCTGTTTCCCGGTACTACTTAAAAAAAAAAACAAAACAGAATCCAAAGCGCTTGATTGTACTTTTTGTCTCGATATTCCTTTAAGTTCTTTTAAGAGAAATGACAGACTCAAGATTATAATGCTCGATAGCAGTATTCAGTGTAAAACGAGAGCCAGTTTGGTGTAGTGGTTAGGAGTGCGGACTTCTAATCTGGCATGCCGGGTTCGATTCTGCGCTCCCCCACATGCAGCCAGCTGGGTGACCTTGGGCTCATCACGGCACTGATAAAACTGCTCTGACCGGGCAGGTATATCAGGGCTCTCTCAGCCTCACCCACCCCACAGGGTGTCTGTTGTGGGGAGAGGAAAGGGAAGGCGACTGTAAGCCGCTTTGAGCCTCCTTCGGGTAGGGAAAAGCGGCATATAAGAACCAACTCTTCTTCTTCTTCTTCTTCTTCTTCTTCTTCTTCTTCTTCTTCTTCTTCTTCTTCTTCTTCTTCTTCTTCTTCTTCTAATGGTATTCAGCATCGGTCACTGCTTCCAAAACCAAAGGTTCTATCATGCATACGCCTGAACTTCCCAAAGCTGCTCTTTGGATTGGCATTGTTTTGTTGTGTCCCGAGTTGTTGTTATTATGTGTTTATTTAAATGTATTGACTGCCTCTCCCGGACGTGCCAGCTCGAGGTGGTTTAAAATAAAACCCATAAAACAGAATACGACAATTTACACTATCGGCAGCAGAATCCCATCCATCCCCTCACAACCCACCAATCCAGACCCAGCATGCTCTGCCCACCAGCTACGGGAGATGCCACCTGCCTAGATGGATGGGCATAAAGGTATCCCCTGGGCAAGCACCGAGTCATGTCTGACCCTTGGGGTGACGCCCTCCAGCGTTTTCTTGGCAGACTCAATACGGGGTGGTTTGCCAGTGCCTTCCCCAGTCATTACTGTTTACCCCCCAGCAGCAAGCTGGGTACTCATTTTACCGATCTTGGAAGGATGAGTCAACCTTGAGCCGGCTGCTGGGATTGAACTCCCAGCCTCATGGGCAAAGCTGTCAGACGGCTGCCTTACCACTCTGCGCCACAAGAGGCTCATTGGATGGGCATACGAGGCCTCTAAAGGAGGGACCCACAGATCTTCCTTAGCCCGGCCTCAGCCAAATGCCTTGCAGAAGAGCTCTGTCTTGCAGGCCCTGTGGAGCTGTGATAGCTCTGTCAGGGCCTTCAGCTCTTCCGGGAGCTCTTTCCACCAGGTTGGGGCCAGGACTGAAAAGGCTCTGGCCCTGGTCGAGGGCAGGTGTGCTCCCTGGGGGGCCAGGAACTACCAGCAGATTCAAGCCTGCGCAGTTCAATGCCCAGTGAGGGGCATAAGGAGACAAGTGGTCCTTCAGGTATGTGGGTCTTCAGCCAATGGTGATGGCAAAAGTTGTATAGTAGAATGTTTTCTGGTAGACTGTCATCCCTTGCTGTTATCTGTTTATCATATGGCAGAGTTAAACATAGGAAGCTTATAAAATATGTAGCCAAGTAGGTACGATGGTTATACAGATTGGCCAATTCCCCCCTCCCCCCTGTGCCAAAATCCAAGTTTTTTTATCAGCAGGGGAGAGTCCAAAGAGCTGCGTCACATCTCCGCACAGTGAAATGGAGCTCATCACAGAATTTTTATATCCAGGGTTGTATTTGGGATCTGCTGGGACTCATTCTGGAAAGGAGAATTAAGACGAAAATAAGGCTTTGGCTACTTACAGAAAGTTCTGGCCCTAAAGCTCCTCGCAACTGCTAGAACTACCCTTGAGACTTTGTGACAGCTCTAGGAATTGGCCTGGTAACTCTGGGTTGGGGAATACCTGGAGAATTTGGGAGAGGAGCCAGGAGTGGGCGGGATCTTAGGAACTGAGAGCAGGGCTTAACGGTTCCTCTTGCATTTCTCTAGAAGTTCAGAGGACCTTCAGGGTGTGGTACAGGGAACTGCAGTGAGGTAAGGTGGACCTTCCCACCGCATGCTATAGTGCTTATGCCATTAACGACCTTGAACAAAAAGAGAAGGTGTGATCGGGGCTGATTCCCCATCAGAATTCAGCACCCCGTGCTGAACCCCACTGTCTTTTGAGGGTTTAGGTCGAAGCTTCAGGGAGGAGTGAAGGTCTGTGGGCTCCTTCCATTCCATTGACCTCCAACCCAACACTTCTAATTCATGTCACGTTCTTGACCAATCGTGAAAGAACATCATGTAGAATCAGTGTAGGTGGAAAGGTCCTTGTTTACCTACACAAATCTGAATTCTGAACCCCTTTACTACGTATTTGTGTTCATTGTGAAAAGGATGACTGCTTTAGCTTCTAAATGCACGGGTTGTGGTGTGCCTGTTTGTACTTTCGTTCTTAATGTTGGAAAAGCTATATGACAACAGTGCAAGATTCCCTTTTGAAATAGATGCAGTAGACCAGAGGTCCCCTACGTCAGGGGTAGTCAACCTGTGGTCCTCCAGATGTTCATGGACTGCAATTCTCATGAGCTGGCATCTGGAGGACCACAGGTTGACTACCCCTGCCCTATGTGATGCCTGTGGGGACCACGGCACCGGCCAGCACCGTTCCTGGTGCCCACCCAAAGCTTCTAGGAAGTGGGCAGGGCTTGGGAGCACATATTCCCAACAAGGGCCCATTCTGCACACAATAGATAATGCACTTTCAATGCACTTTGGAAGTAGATTTTCCTGTTCCACACAGGAAGATCCAGCTGCCAAAGCACCCCGAAAGTGCATTATCCTATGTGTGCGAAATGGGCCAAGGCTTCTGATTGGCTGTGGAGGTTTTTTGAAATGTTACTTTGGCAGTGGCTGCCACTGTAGCACAAGGATCTTCACTGGGTGGCTGAAGGTAAGCCATGGCAGCCATTTTGTGCCTGGATCTGCCTTCCGTGGCTGTTGTTTTTGTGACCGTGCCTATCAGAAGGTCAGAGGTGACCCCTGCTGTGAACCAGAATGGAGAAGTGGAGAAACTCCTGAAAGGGGTCACAAGGAAGGTGTTTCTGCCCCCCCCCAGTGGGAAGGCTGTGGTTAAACGAAGAGTGCAATGTTGATATTTTACTGCTCTGTTAAAAATTAAATTTAAAAAACTGAGTGCCTATCATTGGTCACTGAGAAGCAGAGATTCCCTTGCTCAAATTTAAAATTCTGCCAGGTTCTAGATCTTGGATCAGATCAAACCAGCTTCCCTGCCGGTGAAAAAACAGTAGAAGATTCCCTTTTGACAACTCAAAGGGGATATGTATGTGGGGGGGGGGGATGTGGAACTTTCATAGACAAATCCCATGTTGAACAAGGCTATAGTCAAGACAGTAGGGTGATAAGGTAAAGGTAAAGGTATCCCCTGTGCAAGCACCGGGTCATGTCTGACCCTTGGGGTGACGCCCTCTTGTGTTTTCGTGGCAGACTCAATACGGGGTGGTTTGCCAGTGCCTTCCCCAGTCATTACCGTTTACCCCCCAGCAAGCTGGGTACTCATTTTACCGACCTCGGAAGGATGGAAGGCTGAGTCAACCTTGAGCCGGCTGCTGGGATTGAACTCCCAGCCTCATGGGCAGAGCTTCAGACTGCATGTCTGCTGCCTTAACACAAGAGGCTCTAGTAGGGTGATATTGAGTGAAAAAAAAATTGGCTAGATCCAACTCATCCGATTTTGGATCTGAATTTCATACCAGACTTGATTGAAAAAAAAAAGAATCTGTAAGTTTTTGGATGGAAAATTGGCACTTCCATTGTTTCTTAACAGAGTCTTTTAAATAGCTGCTCTTATGCTTTAACCTATCTTTTAGAAGGCTCTTATTCCTTACTCGCTTGGGCGTGAACTATATGCTGTCTACTGGGAAGCCATTGAGTTGGATCTGCCTGCCCATGAATGAAGGGGATCTCTCTCCCACCTTCTCCTAGGAATCTGGAGGTCTTCCTGGAGAAGAAGAAGAAGAAGAAGAAGAAGAAGAAGAAGAAGAAGAAGAAGAAGAAGAAGAAGAAGAAGAAGAAGAAGAAGAAGAAGAAGAAGAAGAAGAGTTGGTTCTTATATGCCACTTTTCTCCATCAGAAGGCGTCTCAACATGGCTTACATTCACCTTCCCTTTCCTCTCCCCACAACAGACACCCTGTGAGGGAGGTGAGGCTGAGTGGTATCACTGCTCGGTCAGAACAGCTCTATCAGGGCTGTGATGAGCCCAAGGTTACCCAGCTGGCTGCATGTGGGGGAGCAGGGAATCAAACCCAGCTCGCCAGATTAGAAGTCCGCACTCCTAACCACTACACCAAACTGATGGGATTCTCTGCTTTCCTTAATACCCCTGCTTGTTGGGTCTTGGGGCCAGCCCATTGACTTTAAATATGTACAAAATTCCTCTGTTTCCATGGAATTATTTTCTTTTGTGCAGAATGTCATAGTTACCGTTGCTTTTACTGTAATACCTTGCAGGAAATTGAGCATGGGAAGGCTAGGGCGTCTTGTTTGAACTGGGCAGGTTTCCACTGGCTTTAGCAGAGGCTAAAGATTGGGCCCTCTCCCTGATGAAAATAGCATATCAATGTTGATATTTAATGAATGTGTTTTATATCAAATCCTTCCCCCACCCCCTTTTCTGAAAAGTTCATGGGGCTTTGGATCCAGTGCCATGTGTATTAAATAAATGTTCTGAACATTTTGTGTGGGAGAAATTGGCGTTTCCTCTCGATGAATTGGAAAAAGTTGCTCATAATTGTTGTTTTTTTTAAAACCACACCAATGATTTTCCGCTCCCTGAATGATTGCCCTGCTTGGCTCGCTATAAAAATAATTTTAAAAGCATACACCGAGACAAAGCAAGATATGAAAAAAAGGCAGATTAAATAAGAATATAAGAAAACCAAGATATAAACTTGGCCTTTATTTCTCCCATTTTGTTTTCAAGGTTTCCCGGAAAAGAGTAATTTCTCGTCTAGTTTCAAAAGGAGGCGAAGGAAGTTGAGCAGAGGGTTGGACTAGATGGCCTGTAGGGTCCCTTCCAGCTCTATGATTTTAAGTGGTGGGTGACCAATGAAAAGGGACAGCTTCTGGTGATGACTAGCCTAGCGTCCAATGGTGGGGAGCAGGAAGGTGGGCCTTAGATGATGGGTCAGTGCAGCCATTTAGAGAACAAGCTACAATCTGGGAGGTTTCCCAGTTTTCAAGTCTCCAAAGCAGAGGTAGTCAACCTGTGGTCCTCCAGATGTCCATGGACTACAATTCCCATGAGCCCCCTGCCGGCATTTGCTGGCAGGGGCTCATGGGAATTGTAGTCCATGGACATCTGGAGGACCACAGGTTGACTACCCCTACTCCAAAGGACACCCCAAGCCCTTTCCTGTTGGATGTCCATTTGCAATGTGGAGATAATTCTCCTGCCTCCCTTACAGATTATAGTGGAATCCATGGAGAATTCGGGTGGACAGAAGGGGAGCATTTCTGGCCAGTTCTTCTTCCTGTTGCAGATCAGCAGGTTCTCCCAGGCTGTTCTGAAAGGTCCCGTTTCTCCCAGAAGCAGCTTTTGGGGAGAGAGGTGGACTGTAATGGGAGGTGGGGAAATTGTGCCCTCCAGACCAAAATCCTTTCCATCTGCATCAACCTCTGGCGGATCCCAGTCCCCATCCAAACAAGCAGAGCTTTGGATGTGTTCTATACTCAGAATTGTACTATTATTATACAATGGCTCTTGCCTATTCTAAGAAACACAAAGTTGCTGCAAGAAATGGCAGCCCAGTGTCAGGTTCCCCCCACCCCCGTGTTCCATCTTCATTCCACATTTTGTTTTCTTCCACTAATCCATGCCATAATAACATTGTTAATTGAGAAGAGACAGCATGACTCAGGGCTGCTTTTATTTGGCGGCAGCCCCGTGTTCCGTCAGATGGGGTGGGGGAACCAGACACGAGACTTGGGGAGAAGCTAAGATGATGTTGGATACAGCAATTCTTGGCGACTGAGCTGCGCGGTGTACATCCCTCCATACGCGGGAACTTTTTACTACCCGAAGAAGTCACGGCTTACAATATCTGAATCCTTCCATACGCAAGACCCAGCAGTTATATTCCAAAATGTGGGAGCTGAAAAGAACGTCCCATGGGTGCTATAGCCATTTCCTCTCATAAACCAGATGGGCAATCCTTTGACATCCTGCGTGACTTTCTTCCCCTCAGTTCCTAGGTTGAAAGCAGAACAATATTATCAGTCATTGAAGCTCCTGACACAACAGGGACCTGATTGCGAGGAAGGTTAGAATCATAGAATCATAGAATAATAGAGTTGGAGGGGACCTCATGGGTCATCTAGTCCAACCCTCTGCACTATGCAGGACACTCACATCCCAATCGTTCATCTACTGTCACCTGCCACCCCCTTGAACCTTCACAGAATTAGCCTCTCTGTCAGATGGCTCTCTAGCCTCTGTTTTAAAATCTCCAAAGATGGAGAACCCACCATCTCCCGAGGAAGCCTGTTCCACTGAGAAACCACTCTAATGGTCAGGAACTTCCTACGGAGGTTTAGACGGAATTTCTTTTGAATTAATTTCATCCCATTCGTTTGGACCGTCCCTTCGGGGCAAGAGAGAACAACTCTGCTCCGTCTTCCATATGGCACCCTTTTAAGCACTTGAAGATCCCCTCTCAGTCGTCTCCTCTCTAGGCTAAACAGACCAAGCTCCCCCAACCTTTCCTCCTACGTCTTGGTCTCCAAGCCCCTCACCATCTTTGTTGCCCTCCTCTGGACACGTTCAGAGTTATCAGCAAGGTGTCATTGTATTACGGAAATGGAGGGATAATCCAACCAGGACAGAAAGAGGAAAGACCAGACAAATGGACAGTTCCGTTATTCCGCCAGAAGACGACCGGTTTTGCCCCTGGTTTGGTTTCAAAGGCCTTTTTGAAAGCCCGTTCAGATGTTCCCTTTGGAAAGCTGTCGATTGCCCCAGGCCCGGCAGGATTCCGAGTCTGCCTCTATTGCCTTGTCAGGCTGGTCCACCATTTCAAAGCGAGTTGCCTTATCTGAAGAGAGACGATAATGAGCTGGGACTGCAAGTCGTCCAGGACTTTGAAATCACGCCTCGTTCTGCTGAAGTAGAGACTGAGAGTCAAAAGCAGGCCCAGACAAAGCGAAATCCAGAGGAACAAAGGCAGGACGCTCCCCGGCCTCTTGTGATCTGGGACGTAGCGAAGGAGAGAGTGGGAAGAAAGGAGGCCGTGTTAGCTTTTTCAAACGTACGTTGGGAACAGAAACATTTAAACTGGGCCGCATCGGGGAAGGTTACCTTCAGAAAGAGAGCCGGCGCGCTTATGGCAGCCTTTCCCAACTTTTTTAGCAACTGAGAAACCCTCCCTGGCTCCAGAACACCTTGCCACAGTGATCCATGCAACAGGCACCGCTAGACTGGATTACTGCAACGTGCTCTGTGTGGGCCTTATCCCTGCTTCAGAAGCTAGGATTGGTCCAAAATGCAGCTGCTCACATAGAATCATAGAATAACAGAGTTGGAGGGGACTTCCTGGGTCATCTAGTCCAACCCCCTGCACTATGCAGGACACTCACAACCCATCACTCATCCACAGTCACCTGCCGCCCTCTTGAACCTTCACAGAATCAGCCTCTCCGTCAGATGGCTCTCCAGCCTCTGTTTTAAAAATCTCCAAAGATGGAGAACCCACCACCTCCCGAGGAAGCCTGTTCCACTGAGAAACCGCTCTAACCATCAGGAACTTCTTCCGGATGTTTAGACGGAATTTCTTTTGAATTAATTTCATCCCATTGGTTCTGGTCCATCCCAAACCCCATCTTACCCTGATCCAGCTGCGCTGGCCACCACTCAAATACCAGATCAGGCTTAAGGTGCTAGTACTCACCTTCAATACCCTACGCAGTCAGGGTCCTGTGAGCCTCAAGGACCGTCTGTCTCCATATATCAGCTAAAGAGTGGCAACTTGGTGATCCCTGGCCCCAAAGAAGGCCTCCAGTCCCCAACCACAATGAGAGCCTTCTTAACCATGGCTCCACCCTGGTGGAATGAGCTCACGAATGAAGGCAAGGCCCCATGGGAACCCTGACAGTTCTGTAGGGCCTGCAAGATGGAGCCCTTCTGCCAGGCTTTCAGGTTAGGCAAACAATGGGGACCTTCTCACAACCTGCCCTTCTACCAGGCAACCTGACCACAACTTGCCCCCGGTTGTTGCTGTTCCCCTTCAGTTGTTCACGATTGCCCATATGTTGAACTGTTAATCGTTTCTGTCCTTCTTACTCAGGTTATACTGAAACGTTATTCTGTTCCAATGTTCTGAGTGCCTTTCCCATTCCCATTCCCCATTGGTTTTATGTTTTATGTACACTGTCCAGAGATGTCACAGCAAAGGGTGGTATATAAAGAGAGCCAGTTTGGTGTAGTGACTAGGAGCGCAGACTTCTAATCTGGGGTGCCGGGTTTGATTCTGCCCTCCCCCACCCTAAGGGTGATCTTGGGCTAGTCAGAGCACTGATAAAGCTGTTCTGACCGACCAGTGATATCAGGTCTCTCTCAGCCTCACCCACCTCACAGGGTGTCTGTTGTAGGGAGAGGAAAGGGAAGGCGAATGTAAGCCGCTTTGAGACTCCTTCAGGTAAAGCGGCATATAAGAACCAACTCTTCTTCTTCTTCTTCTTCTTCTTCTTCTTCTACTACTACTACCTTAATTAATTAATTAATTAATTCAAAATATTTTGGTCTTTGAGAAACCCCAGAAGTGGCGCAATCATGCAGAATATGGTTGGGAAACAGAGCTGTGTCCATGCTCTCCCGGAGCCCCTCCCCGTCTCATCCCCTCTAGGCCCATCATTGGCTATTTTGGGAGGCGGGGAGTCAACATTACCAGTTATGGTCATATCACCTGCTAAATATTTAACACATTTAAATCACATATTAAAATTAAATTTAAATCACATATAAAGGTTAATTCACTCCCACTCATTCGGGAAGCCCTTCCAGGGCCGTAAAGAAACCCCAGAGTTTCACGAAACCCTGGTTGAGAAAGTCTGGCTTAGAGAGGCAGAGAAATAGGGTTGCCAGCTCCAGGTTGGGGAAAACCTGGAGTCTTTGGGGGTGGAGCCTGCAGAGGGCGGGTTTTAGGGGGGGCTTCAATTGGAGAGGTGGCCTTTCAGGAATTGTTAGACTTTTAACTTGAATCATTTGGATTTGGGGATTTAACGTGTCAATGTTATTGTTTCGTTGTTTATTGTAATGATTGCTGTGAGCCGCTCTGAGCCCCTGGGGAAGGGCAGCCTGCAAAGGCATAAATAAACAAATGCTTGCCATTCTAGCCAAAATGTTTGCACTCACAGAGTTGTGGTACACCCTTCTTTGCAAAGCTTGTAACATTTATGCATCCCACTTTGAGTGGGCATTTCTCAAAAATACATTGTGCAAAGGAACCCGGTGGCACACCATATGTCAGGGGTGGCCAAACCGGGGCTCTTCAGATGTCCACGGACTACAATTCCCATGGGCCCCTGCCAGCTCATGGGAATTGTAGTCCATGGACATTTGGAGAGCCACAGTGTGGACACCCCTGCCATATGCTCAAAGAGGGAACGCCACCACTGTCCCTCTCTCCGTTTAGGAAAACCATCCCGTGATATCTCCCTTAGAATTAGGATTGGAAATAAATCCATAAATACGGGGTTAATGCTAACGTAGTGGTCCCCTTCACATGAAGCGGCTGAATACTGAGTCAAACCAAGGTCAGTGCTGTCTGCTCTGATTGGCAGTGGTTCTCCAGGGTATCATCAACAATGTGCATAAAGGGCTGACAAACTGCAGTAGACTAACAGTGTTCCTTCCCATCAAGGGGCTTTCAAGGCAGGTGAGAAGCAGAGGTGGTTGGTTGTTGTCTTCTTCTACAGAGGCTTCCTTGGTGGTCCATCTTCTGGCTGATCTGACGAGATTGGGCTGTACCATGTTTCCTTCCCCTGCTGCATCACCTGTTACTTGCTCCTTTTTACTAAAGATGCCGGGGACTGAACCCAGAATCATTATCAGAATCACACAAAGCTGGAGGAGACCACAAAGGGCCATCCAGTCCACCCCCCTACCTTCTTGGGGCTATCCAATCCAACCTGTCCCCAATCTTCTCAGGGAGAACCAGCTTGGTGTAGTGATTAAGAACTGTGGCTTCTAATGTGGTGAGCCAGGTTTGATTCCCTGCTCTTCCACATGCAGCCAGCAGGGTGACCTTGGTCTAGCCACAGTCCTGTTAGAGCTGTTTTCACAGAGCAGTTCTTCCAGAGCTCTCTCAACCTCACCTACCTCCAAGGCTTTCTGTCGTGGGGAGAGGAAGGGAAGGCGATGGTAAGCCGCTTTGTGACTCTTTCAAGTAGTGAAAAGCAGGGTGTAGAAACCAACTCTTCCTCTTTTTAAAAAACACGCACTTCTGACAGGTGATCATGCAGTCTCCTCCCATCTCCTATGACCTTTCACATGCAAAGCTGGTGCTCTGCCATGGAACCAGGGCTGCTAACCCCATCCCTCCCCATTCTCCAGCTGTTCCTCCCCAGGATGCACCAAACACATATCCAAAATCCTAGCTGGTGGGAACTTGGCAGGGTGGAAAAGGCATGTAGGGGAAGGAACACACTGTGCCACCTGTCACATCTCTGCATAGCAAATCGCCCCCTTTTGGTTCCGCCTGGCAGCTGTTCAAAAGGGACCCACTTTCCTTGGCCCGCCCCCCCCCAAGGCATCATTCCAACCTTTTGGCCTTGAATGTTGCTCTTCGGCACCCGCTGGCTAATTAGCAGCGACAAAAACCTCCTCCACAAAGGAGGCTGAATCACCGTGATGAAATCTAATGGAGCATTGAAAGGGTCTGATTATACACAAGGAGAACAGGAATGCCATCATTAATGCATGGGCTTGGATGGCTTCGCAGGTCCTCTTTTTGAAAAAATTGCATTCCAGCAAAACATGAGAGCTGCAAGCCTTCAGAAGGCCAGAAGGCGCCGTCAAATATGTTTAACGCTTCTTGGACATTGATAAAAGAGGCGCGATTCCCCAGCCTTCTTCCTGCAACGCGAGCCAGGTTTTATTCGAACTAGGGTGGGGGGGGGAAAGAAACTGGGAACTCTGTAAGTGAGATATATTTACAAGCGGCCTTCAAGGTGAGCGTCAAATGGGAGAAAATTACATTTCAATTTGCGTAGCCTGCTGTGGGAAAAAGTTTCTGTTTGCTTTTAATATTGAGAGGCTCCGTCTTTGGGGTTAATTAACTGCAGCTAAACATAGCTTGAAATGAAATGGATGCAATTTAATAAAGATAAGTGTAAAGTTCTGCATCTGGGTCAGAAAAATGAAAAGCATGCCTACTGGATGGGGGATACGCTTCTAGGTAGCACTGTGTGTGAACGAGACCTTGGGGTACTTGTGGATTGTAAACTAAACATGAGCAGGCAGTGTGATGCAGCGGTAAAAAAGGCGAATGCCATTTTGGGCTGTATCAACAGGGGCATCACATCAAAATCACAAGATGTCATAGTCCCATTGTATACAGCACTGGTCAGACCACACCTGGAGTACTGTGTGCAGTTCTGGAGGCCTCACTTCAAGAAGGACGTAGATAAAATTGAAAGGGTACAGAGGAGAGCGACGAAGATGATCTGGGGCCAAGGGACCAAGCCCTATGAAGATAGGTTGAGGGACTTGGGAATGTTCAGCCTGGAGAAAAGGAGGTTGAGAGGGGACATGATAGCCCTCTTTAAGTATTTGAAAGGTTGTCACTTGGAGGAGGGCAGGATGCTGTTCCCGTTGGCTGCAGAGGAAAGGACACGCAGTAATGGGTTTAAACTTCAAGTACAACGATATAGGCTAGATATCAGGAAAAAAATCTTCACAGTCAGAGTAGTTCAGTGGAAGAATGGTGAATCAAACCCATCTCGCCAGTTTAGGAGGCACTGTTCTTAACCACGACACCAAACTGGCTAAGTTACTTGGCCAAAGTATTGGGGACTGTGACCTATACTGCTGTGTATAGTTTGCTGTAAGTTAGACACTGTTGAGTTAAATTCGCATCATTTAATGTCAGCTTTGAGTGCCAATGAGAAAGATGAACTATATATATAAAAAAGAATAACTAAATAAATAGGCGATTCCAACCTCATATTTACCCAAGTATTGATCTCTGGTTTCCTTCAGAAAGTAAATGTGCATTGGCTCTTTCTTACAAACAGGTATATGCGCATCCACATGCTGCCAGCCGGGTGACTGTAGGCCAGTTACAATTCTGTTAGAGCTCTCTTGACAGAACAGTTCTGTCAGAGCTCTCTCAGCCCTACCTAACTCACAGGGTATCTACTGTGGGGAGAGGAAGGGAAAGGTGTTTATTACCTGATTTGGGACCTCTTTGGGTAAAGAGGGGTATAAAAACAATAACTCTTCTTCCACTTAATCGTTCGAGAATCAGTATGGTGTACTGGTTCAAAAGCGTTTGCCTCTTATCTTGAGAACTGTGCATGATTCCCCACCCCTCCACATGTAACCAGCTGGGTGACCTTGGGCTAGTCACAGTTCTCTCAGAGCTCCCTTGGCCTCACCTCCCTCACAGGCTGTCTGTTGCGGGGAGAGGAAGGGAAGGCGACTGTCAGCCGCTTTGAGACTCCTTGAGATTAGATAATAAAAAGCAGAGAACAAGAAACCAGCTCTTCTCCGATTTGACAGATTCCGAAGTGCAGGTTTCCTTTGTACGGAGAGACTGCCGTCTGGCCCTGCTTATGAATGGATGTGGCGCGCTGCCCGCCCCACATCCGTTGACAGGTTGCTGAGCTAGACAGAACGCCGGTCCGACACCGTATGACCGTTTTCATATGTTTTGTTATTATTCGGCAATCGCCGCGTTCTTTTATAAAGCCGTTTCGGAATGGCTGGTGCTAGCGGAGGCCCAATTCACGCCTTGGATAATAATCGTTTTTGAAAAATATGGTGCAGGAGATAATCATTTGTTTGGAATAGGCCCATGCAACCAAGAAGGGAAAGACTTTTTTTTTTTTTTGAAATAGAGAAAACAGGGCCCGTATCATTATGACGGAAGGTCCGCTGTTCACCCTGGCCTATTTAAATTAGCTGCTATTACGGGTCCCAGAATTCATAGTAAACAATTAAGCTGTCATGTGGAGGCATACGGAGGAAAGTAGAAGTCATAAAAGCAGGCAGCCAACCCATAATAATGTATCAAAAAGTGCACAGGGGGAAGGCGGCGTGCTAAGAGCAAATCATTTTAAAGCACCCGAGAAACCGAATCAATGCTCTCTAATAGAGTCGGGGGGGGGGGAACTATTTGCCGCGAATGATTTATTCATTTTGAACCGAGCCCTCCTTTCCGCTTGCAAATTATCTCCGAACAGCCTTCCGTTTTCTTTGTTAAATCGATCGCTGCTTAAAATGACTCTCGCCGCGCCTTCGGTGAGTAAATGTCAGCCGGTGGTGGGCCGGCTAACTCCTTCCCCTGCGAGGGCTGATTCAAATGGTTGTTCTACTTGTTGGCGGATGTTTTCGGACCGAGGAGGCTTGTGTCTGAAACGAGCCCGGCGAAATTGCTTCGGGCTCTTCACGGAACGAGACAAGACGGTTCTGTTTCTGGCTCGAGAGCAGCGGCTTCTGAGAGGCGGAGAGCACAACCCAATGCTATAGGCTAGCATGCGCTCCTCAGATCTTGGGAGCCAGGTGGCCATGAACAATACTTAGATCAGGGTTTCATGACACCCTGGTGCTCCTTGATGGCCCTCGAAGGGTTTCCCAAATGCGTGGGAGTTATTTCTTTATATGTCTTATTTGTTGATGGTTTGGCGCGAGAATATATCGTCGTGTCGACCCTCCTCCAAAAATGGCCATTGGTGGGCCTTTAGGGGGTGGGAAGGGGAGGGGCCCAGGGTAGGGGGGGTCGCTAACATGGATCGCGGATGAATTGAATGCTAATTTAACTGTACACCTTAGGTAAAGGTAAAGGTATCCTCTGTGCAAGCACCGAGTCATGTCTGACCCTTGGGGTGACGCCCTCTAGCGTTTTCATGGCAGACTCAATACGGGGTGGTTTGCCAGTGCCTTCCCCAGTCATGACCGTTTACCCCCCAGCAGCAAGCTGGGTACTCATTTTACCGACCTCGGAAGGATGGAAGGCTGAGTCAACCTTGAGCCAGCTGCTGGGATCGAACTCCCAACCTCATGGGCAAAGCTTTCAGGCGGCTGCCTTACCACTCTGCGCCACAAGAGGCTCTACACCTTAGAATGATTACCAAATTCCACTGCAACATGCAAAGACCACTTGTATCAGGAAAGGTCTAAAGAAGCAAGGATGTTTGATAGAATGTAGCTCCACTGTAGATGAAATGTATTATTATCATCAGGTTTTATATTAAACTAGGGGACTTGCCCATTGCATTCAGGAATACAACGGGCACAAGATTGAGGGGTGGGGTGGAAGAACTCTGCGGCAGGCAGCTGTTAGGGAACTCACCGGCAGGGACAGCTCTCACATAGCAGGGATCTGCAGCCTCCGAGCCTCAGAGGGAAGTGGAAGGAGGAGGGGGTGGTCAGGGGTGGGGGACGGAAGGCGATTGGCTGGCCGTGGGACAGAAGACAAGACATTTGGAGGAGCGGGACAGCCGCCCTGAGTGGGTGTTAAGCGCTGAGTGGCACTTAAACCATGAGCCATACTCCTCCTCCAAGCCCTTACCAGAAATAAAATATGTGGAACAGATTATTATGTTTTACAGTTTTACCGTAATTCAAACTATAGTTTTAACTGTGTTGTTAGCCGCCCCAAGACCCCAAGTGAGGGGCGGGTTATAATTTATTATTATAATTGATATTGATATTGATATTGATATTGATGTTGATGTTGATGTTGATGTCGATGTCGATGTTAACAACAACAACAACAATAATAATAATGGGTCAGCTTTGAGTCCCAGTGAGAAAAAGGGAATAATAATAATAATGATAATAATAATGACAACAACAACAATAATACTTATAATAGACTCATGGCTTTGGCTGTTAACAAATTTATACTACTAATGATACATTTATACTATCAAGGTTCCTCAGGGCCTGCAAAACAGAGCTCTTCCGACAGGTCTTTGGTTAAGCCCAAGTTTTTAAGATCTACTGGCCCCCTTCAGGCGACCTTGTATCATCGAGCGAACCCCCTGATGGCTGAATGGAGGTGGTCAGAGGGAGTTTGGCTATCTTGATGCTTTTGACTGGGGTTGCTGGTTTTAGTTGAAGGGGTATGTTTTCGTGTAACCCACCTTGAGCTTCGGAATAGGTGGGCTATAAATGGAATAAATAATAATAGCAGAATAACAGAATTCTATGATTAATAACAATGACAATAATATTTGTAACCTGCTCCACATTTGGGATCTCGGGGCAGCAAACAACACAGTTAAAACTATCGCTTGAATTACATTAAAACAGTAAAACATAACTTAAAACCTGACTATCAATACACCTCGGATTAATACCTCTAATCACCAGAAGGCTGCCCACTGCTTATCAGAGTAGTTCCTGAGAGCCAGCTGGGAGTGCGGACTTCTAATCTGGCATGCCGGGTTTGATTCTGCACTCCCCCACATGCAGCCAGCTGGGTGACCTTGGGCTCGCCACGGCACTGATAAAACTGTTCTGACCAAGCAGTGATATCAGGGCTCTCTCAGCCTCACCCACCTCACAGGGTGTCTGTTGTGGGGAGAGGAAAGGGAAGGCGACTGTAAGCCGCTTTGAGACTCCTTCGGGTAGAGAAAAAGCGGCATATAAGAACCAACTCTTCTTCAACAAATCTCCAGGAACTTCCCTACCCAGAGCTGGCAACCCTAATGCCTCTCCTTGTCATTGCTCTCCTGTACTGGCATTATGATCCAACTCTGAGCACGATTTTGAGAAATTCTTCCTATTCAAATGGCTTTAAGAAGAGGAAGAGTTGGTTTTTATACCTGGCTTTTCACTGCCTGAAGGAGTCTCAAAGTGGCTTATGACCGACTTTCCCATCCTCTCCCCGCAACAGACACCCTGTGAGGCAGGTGAGACCGAGAGAGCTCTGAGAGAACTGCCCCAAAAGAACAGCTCTAACGGGACTATGACTGGCCCAAGGTGACCCAGCTGGCTGTATGTGGAGGAGCAGGGAATCAAACCCTGCTCGCTAGATTAGAAGCCACCACTCTTAACCACGACGCCTCACTGGCTAAGAAAGCAACATTTTGCATCAGTGAGAGAAAGGAATCCTGTCCAGGCTGGCCGAGGCCAGCCCAGTTTTGTCAGATCTTGAAAATTAAGCAAGGTCTTATTTTATTACCTTAAAATTAATATTGGAAGACGATGGAGTTTTATGTTCATGTCAAGCACGGCTCTCAGGGGCGCCATGTCGAGCGGTTTTCTCTCCCCGCCTCCCCGCCAATGCAAATGCTGCCGTTCGCGCTAATTTTTATTCTTAACAGCGACACGATGCAATTCATCATCATCGCGGCAAGCAGACATCCATCGGTTCCACTAATGGCCCCCAGTTAAAGATTTTTGACTTGCCGACGATGTCGTCACAGCGGGAAACGTCTGGGAAACAGAATGGAAAAGATACATCGCTCTTAAGCTTGTAAAGAAAGATCTCTCGGTCGCGAAAACAAATGGGGGGGAAGTTAAAATGCAACAAAGGAGGCAGCTCGTTTGGCGGGGGACCTAGTGGCGGGCTGAGAATGGTGCACCCTTATGAAGTTCTCAAGAAAAGAAGAAAAAGAGATGGTTCTTATATGCCGCTTTTCTCTACCCAAAGGAGTCTCAGAGTGGCTTACAATCAACCTTCCTTTCCTCTCCCCACAACAGACACCTTGTGAGGGAAGTGAGGCTGAGAGAGCCCTGATATTACCGAAGAAGAAGAATTGGTTCTTATATGCCGCTTTCCTCTACCCGAAGGAGTCTCAAAGCGGCTTACAATCATCTTCCCTTTCCTCTCCCCACAACAGACTCTCTGTGAGGGAGGTGAGGCTGAGAGAGCCCTGATATTAGTGAAGAAGAAAAAGAGTTGGTTCTTATATGCCACTTTTCTCTACCCGAAGGAGTCTCAAAGCAGCTTATAGTCGCCTTCCCTTTCGTCTCCCCACAACACCCTGTGAGGGAGATGAGGCTGAGAGAACCCTGATATTAGTGAAGAAGAAGAAGATTTGGTTCTTATATGCCACTTTTCTCTACCCAAAGCAGTCTCAAAGGGGCTTACAATCATCTTCCCTTTCCTCTCCCCACAACAGACACCTTGTGAGGGAGGTGAGGCTGAGGGAGCCCTGATATCACTGAAGAAGAAGAAGAGTTGGTTCTTAGATACCGCTTTTCTCTACCCGAAGGAGGCTCAAAGCATCTTACATTCGCCTTCCCATTCCTCTCCCCACAACAGACACCTTGTGGGTTGGGTGAGGCTGAGAGAGCCCTGATATTCCTGCTCGGTCAGAACAGTTTTATAAGTGCTGTGGTGAGCCCAGGGTCACCCAGCTGGCTGCATGTGGGGGAGTGCAGAATCGAACTTGGCTTCACAGAGAGTGAAATCCACACTCCTAACCACTACACCAAACCAGTGCAAAGGGCCAATATGTGCAGCGTGGACTGTAATGCCAACCTCTGGGGCTGTGGGTCTTCTGGGACTGTAATAACTGTTCTTCTAAGGCTGGTACCTCTGAGGTTTCTACCGATTGCCACAATGACAGACTTTTGACTTGTTGTAAATTTTAATTTATTATTTGGACATATTGCCCGCCACTCTCATGACTGGCTCGTGGCGGGTTACACTTTGTCCGTATCAAAACCCCATTAAAACCATCGGACATGTCTCCAAACACAATAGACTCCTAACAAGGTTTAAAAGACCATGGCGCTCTGCGCCCCATTAACTCCTCAAAAAGAAGACTAATACAGCGGGAGCAGGAGTAGGGAGCGCAGATTGACTAGCGCAGGGGTAGTCAACCTGCGGCCCTCCAGATGTCCATGGACTACAATTCCCATGAGCCCCTGCCAGCGTTTGCTGGCAGGGGCTCATGGGAATTGTAGTCCATGGACATCTGGAGGACCGCAGGTTGACTACCCCTGGACTAGCGAGTTCTATGCTCTTAACACTGGGCATCAGATTTTTCTTGTTGTGCCAGCCTCAACCAGAGACCTGGCGGAAGAGCTCCGTTTTGCAGGCCCTGCAGAACGCTGAAAGCTCCCTCAGGGCCCACTGCTCCTCCGGGAGCTCATTCCGCCAGGTAGGGGCCAGGACCAAAAAGGCCCCAACCTTGGTTGAGGCCAGCTGTGCCTCCTTGGGGCTGGGAATTGCCAGTAAATTAGTACCTGCAGAGCGTAAAGCCCTGTGGGGGGCATAGGGCGAAAGGCGGTCCCTCAGATATGTGGGACCCAGGACCGCGAAGGGCCTTGAATGTCAAAACCATAACTTTGAACCGGATCCGGGCGGCAAAGACCAGGTTATTGGATAAAAGTGAGTCAGCCTAATTAATATGTTGCCAATACTGAGGAACCTTAGCAAAGGTGAGCTGATATCAGTTTCTTCCACAACCGCTCCCCCCCCCCCCCAAGCTCCACTTTCTGGCAGGAAACAGGCTCTGCAATATTTCAGCAGTGGAATAGGCTGCCTAAGGAGGTGGTGAGCTCCCCCTCACTGGCAGTTTTCAAGCAAAGGTTGGATGCACACTTTTCTTGGATGCTTTAGGATGCTTAGGGCTGATCCTGCATTGAGCAGGGGGTTGGACTAGATGGCCTGTATGGCCCCTTCCAACTCTATGATTCTATGAAAGATATAAAAAACAAGGTAAACAAACGCAGAAGGAGAACAGAATCAAGGACACAGTGCCTCTGATGCAGCACCTCTGGCTGTCCACTGAATGACATTAGGAAGACAAATGAGAACCAGTATCCTGCCAGATCAAAGGGCAGCCGATTGGTGGGATGCAACCAAAAGGTGGGTATAATAAACAGGGAAAGAGGTTACCAGGAAAGAGGCAGGGAGAGATGCTTCACAGATAAAGATTACATTGGTCACATTCCAGGATGCAGAGATAACCATGGCTGACAGTATTTAGGGTTCCCTGGTCCCTCCTGGCAAGCAGTCGGGGATGTGGGGCTAGGATTTTTTCCCCCTCTGGAGTTGAAAATGTATATATTTGCAGTAGTTAATTTGACCTTTGTTTCACCCATTTTTTAAATAAAAAATAATAATTTTTCTCAGGTATTGTAAAGACAACAGTTTAGAAGAAGAAGGAGGAGGAGGAGGAGGAGGAAGAGGAGGAGGAAGAGGAGGAGGAGGAGAAGAAGAAGGAGAAGGAGGAGGAGGAGGAGGAGGAGGAAGAGGAAGAGGAGGACGAGGAGGAAGAGGAGGAGAAGGAGGAGGAGGAGGAGGAGGAGGAAGAGGAAGAGGAAGAAGAGGAGGAGGAGGAGGAGGAGGAGGAGGAGGAGAAGGAGAAGGAGAAGGAGAAGGAGAAGGAGAAGAAGAAAAGTTGGTTCTTATATACCACTTTTCTCTACCAGAAGGAGTCTCAAAGTGGTTTACAATCACCTTCCCTTCCTCTTCCCACAACAGACACTCTGTGAGGTGGGTGGGACTGAGAGAGCTCTGACAGGACTGCTCTGTGAGAGCAGCTCTAACAGAACCATGACTAGTCGAGGGTCACCCAGCTGGCTGCATGCAGGGGAGCGAGGATTCAAACCCGGCTCAACAGATTAGAAGTCCGCCCTCCTAACCACTACACCAAGCCGGCTCTACACAATCTGGATGGAATGCTTTTGCCAAACGTATATCTCCACTCTAAGATGAATGGTGATGTGCATTCAATTGTGCTAGTTACAGAAATATAGCCCATTGCAAAGAGAAAATCTTTATTACGATGGCCCTGTATTATTTCACAAATGACCACTATAAAATGCTGAAGGAACAAAAAATCAAGCTTTGTGTAAAAGGAGGAGAAGAAGCAATCGCTACTCTTATTATAAGGGGGAATCTATCACTTCATAATGTCTCCGAATGGGCTTTGTTGACAAGAACCATCCAAATTTCAATACAAAGAGAAATGGAGACGAACAGAGGGTGCCAGACAGCTTTTCTTACTGCCGCCCATAACTAAGCCGGACGGGCGGTTTGTGCATTGAGATGCAGCAGAATAAGAGGTGTCAGAGAGTGTTTGTGCTAAAAGATACAAATGACAGAAACTTGGCAGGGGCAGACAAGATTATTTGCGTCTTCCCATCTCTTACTAAAATACTCCAGGTGTTGTTTTCCATTTCAGACCCCGAGGATTACGCGAACGCCCAGAGCAAACAAAAGAAATCTCCCAGGAGAGAAAACCTTAATCAAATTTGGAAAGTGCAAATCTGGGGTCAGTTTTACTGCAGCCGGATTAAGACCCACTGAGTGGTGTTGCCAGCCTCCAGGTGGGACCTGGAGATCTTCTGGAATGATAGCTGGTCTCTGTATGACAGAGATCAGCTCTCCTGGAGAAAATGGATGCTTAGGAGGGCGTTCTCTCTCTGGAAGTGTACCTCAGGCTCTGGAAGTGTACCTGTTATCCCCAGGCTCCATCCCCAAATCTCCAGAGTTTCCATGGCAACCCTACCCCCATCACCCACCGGAGATGACACTTGGCAAGCCTAAATTTGAGGTTCCAAACTATGTTAAGTTTTGTTGGGAGTTGTGCCCTGTGCCCTCAGTCTGCAGCAGGGGGCAATTCCTTACCATAGAGTCAGTAAGATAGAGAGGAACACTGGCCACTCCTCTTTCTGATCTCTTTAAGGCTAGACAGAGTCTCTTAGGGACAGCATCCTGTGTCCTGCTTCTTCTTCCCCTCTCTTGATGTCTGTAGAATTGTAGGTGGACAGATGCCTCCTGCATCTCTCCCCATCCAACTAGTTAGATCAGATTAGGGCAGGCTTTCTTGATAGCCCTGGAAGGGTTTCCCCAATGGATGGGAATTATTTTTTAACATATATATACTTTAAGTGTGTTAAATATATATTCATGTTGACCTGCCCCCCCAATGGCCAATGACTGATCTGTGAAGGGAAGGGGCCCTGGGTGGGCATGTACTCATTGAACTCCCCACCTGAAGGCGGGTGGGATGGGTAGGGAGTTTTTTTTTTTGCTCTTTTGTTTTCTTTTTGGATGTAAACCATCTTGAGCTGGCTGGCTGGGAGTGACAATATAAAAACTAAATAAATCAGCCAGCCAGCCAGCCAACCAACCAACCTATCTACCTACCTACCTACCTACCTACCTTTCTACCTATCAACCAGCCAACCAACCTACCTACCAGCCAGCCAGCCAGCCAACCAACTTACCTACCAACCAACCAACCAACCAACCAATCAACCAATCAACCAACCAACCAACCAACCAACCAACCAACCAACCAACCAACCAACCAACCAACCAACCAACCAACCAACCAACCAACCAACCAACCAACCAACTATATTCTGCATGATCGCACCATTTCTGGGGTTTCTCGAAAACTGAAGAATGTTTTAAGGATACCTCCAGGTTAAGAAATTGAGAAAGGCTGGATTAGGGTCTATCTTTTTACCTTTCTTGTTTAGAATGGAGTTCTCTAATAAGTCGTCGCATTAGTTTAATAGCCCAACCGGAACCTGTGCTTGCTTGCTTTTGTTGTTTTGGAGTTGACGTGCACTCAGTTGCCAGCCATGCTGTGCTGTGCAGACTAGCGTAATTGAGCACTCTGCTAACTTGTCTGGATATTGCAGACCCATACCATGGGTCCTGCCACTCAAGATTCATCAGGTTTAAGAGGCCATAGCATTGCCCAAGATGGATCTACAGGACCTTGTTTCCTTGCTCTTCAGAACTTCCACCAGTATCTTGTTGGTTATGATGACCCTGCCATTTCCTCAGCCACCAATGCCTCTTGATACGAATTTGGTTGGCTAGCCTAGAACCATTCATCACAAAGCAAGGCCCTGGTGACAATATAAGATGCACCCCAGGGAGAGGGAGGGGCCACGGGGTGAAAGATGCTTGGTGCTTATATGGAACATACCATGTTCAACAATCTCATCTGGTTCTCGGAAACGGACTCTTCTCTCGGCTTTTCGCTTCTCACTCAGGGCTTGGTTCATGGGCGACCTTCTCCGCAAGATGGAAGGAGGACATTTGGCACAGAGTGTCTGAAAGAGAAGATCATCATAGCAACGGACAGTCACTTGAGAGCACATGTAGTAGAACAAAAATGGCAACCAACCTTTAGGGCAAATGTTGTGTTTCCAAAGTGGGCCCAAATATTTGCTTCCCATGCTTGCTAACCTTTCCAGGATTTTTTTTTTTTTTTGCATCTGGTCATAGCCTGACCTGTGGTTGCTGCATTGCCATTTCTCCCAAAACACATATATGCTAACACGCTTTGCTACGTAGCCTTCTTCCTTCACAATGTGATCCCAACTAATCAGGAACCACAAGGTGATGTAATAGCATCATGAGGCACAGAGCCATTCTGCTTTAACTGCATGGTGATACCCTTAAAGAAACTTGCCTCAA
>BDOT02000002.1:156394688-156454274 GCA_003118565.2 Paroedura picta | reverse complement strand
CTGTCATCTGCCACCCCCTTGAATCTTCACAGAATCAGCCTCTCCGTCAGATGTCTATCCAGCCTCTGTTTAAAAATCTCCAAAGACGGAGAACCCACCACCTCCCGAGGAAGCCTGTTCCACTGAGAAACTCCACTCTAACAGTCAGGAACTTCTTCCGGATGTTTAGACAGAATTTCTTTTGAACTACTTTCATCCCATTGGTTCTGGTCCATCCCTCCGGGGCCAGAGAGAACAACTCTGCTCCATCCTCCATATGGCAGCCTTTTAAATACTTGAAGATGGTAATCAGATCCCCTCTCAGTCGTCTCCTCTCCAGGCTAAACAGACCAAGCTCCCCCAACCTTTCCTCATACGGCCAGCTCTATGGTTCTATGATTCTTATAATGGATGCTTTACATTGAGCCTGCATTGAGCAGGGGATTGGACTAGATGGTCTGGATGGCCCCTTCCAACTCTATGGTTCTATGATTCTTATCATGGGCGCTTTAGGCTGACCCTGCATCGAGCAGAGGGTTGGACTAGATGTCCTGCAGAGCTCCTTCCAACTACGATCCCATATCAGTGCCTTTTGCTCTTCAAAATAAAACAAAAGTCCCTTCAAGCATCCCTTCAAGATATCTTTATCAATGACATTCAAAGCTACCAGAAGATCACATAGCTGTGGAGGGACCATATATGTGTCTCATGCCAATAACGTTACAGCCACATTTTATATGCTTTACAAATTAGATCCATTATTACTGCAATAAAGTGGGATAGGAGCATTAGTAATTTTCTACAAAGCTTACAATAAAATTATTGATAGAACTTTAGTTGGGAAGAGACATGATTTACTGTTCTAGGGGACCGTAAAGACGCCTGGTAAAACTCCGGGGACCTGTCATCATTAAAAATAAATTTTTCACTCAAGATGGCTTAGCATTGATTGCTGAAATGTGCTTTCTAAATTCTGCTCCTGCGTGCCCACACTAGGTAGAAACTCTTCTTTTGTTTCCTTGAGGCTATTTGTACTCCCTGTTGTTTTTGTGCTCTCCCAAAGTTTACACCCACAACTTTGAGCCCTGAGAATGCCTGTCAGACAGGCATTTGCTCTCAAGGGGGAGATGGAGAATTTGGATGCTTTGGAAGGGGCACTGTATGGTATTATACCCCACAAAGATCTCCTCCTTCCCATAGGGAAACCAGTCCTGAATTATAGCTCCTCTCCAGGTCACAGATCAGTTACCCTGGAGAAAATAGCTCCTTTGTAGGGTAGACTCCACTGAGGTCACTCCCTGCCCCAAATCCCACCCATTCTCTGCTCCACCCCAAAGCCTCCAGGTATTTCTGAACCCTGAGCTGGAAACCTTCCTTCCCTCCAACACCCTTCTCCCATGCTCGAATTGGCCGCCCTATGGAGAGCCATGCCTTTTGTGCCTCCAGCTACATAGGCTGCTCAGCTATTTTGGAAAGGGAGCCAAGTGACCATGGGAGGGTCATGAGAAGGCAAGGGAAGAATGCACTGGTTGACCTCCTCTGGCCCTGCTGGTGGACCTCCTGGTGGCATCTGTGTTTTGGCTAGGGTTGCAGCTCTGAGTTGGGAAATACCAGGAGGTTTGGGGGGTGGAGCCAGGTATAGATGGGATTTCGGGTGGGGAGGGCCTTTAGTGGAGTATAATGCTATGGAGTCCCCCCTCCCAAGCAGCCATTTTCTCAAGGGGAACTGACCTCTCTAGTCTGGAGAAGAGCTATAATTCCAAGGGATCCCCAGTTCCCACCTGGAAGCTGGCATCCCTAGTTTGGCCCACTGTGTGTCATAGAATGTTGGATTGCATGATTCATTGGCCTGATCCAACATGGCTTCTCTTAGACTGTTTATGCACTGGGAACTTCACTGCCCCACCCCCCTGTCAGAAGCACAGATCAGGGGCTGATGAGATGCACCAGGCCAAATGCTCCCCCATGTGGGTGCAGGAAGAGGTGGGGCAACCTGCCATGACTAAAACTCCAGCCTGCATCCCAGCATGAAACCTCCAGTGCATAAACGGCCTTATAGTCTCATGTGGGTGGGGGTATAAGATGGGAGCAAGAAGGGAACTGTGACTGGTAGGTCCTGGTGGTGGGGCTAGCAAGAAAACTTGGACCCTGATCACTCTCTGTCCTGGGCCCATCAAAACCTGGAACCAGCCCTGCGTGGAGAATCCTAGAATCCAAGAGTTGGACGGGGCCATCCAGGCCATCTATTCCAACCCCTGATCAATGCAGGAACACCGCAAAGCATCCATGAAAAGAATCTGTCCAGCTGTTGCTTGAAGACCACCACTGAGGGGGAGCTCACCACCTCTTTAGGCCTGGACTGGGACCCACGTTTCATTCTCCGCCTTTCTCTGCATGATTTCTTGTCCAATGAGCAAAGCTTGTTGTTTTTCACCTTCTTGAGGGTTGCCAGCTCAGAGCCAGTTTGGTGTAGTGGTTAGGAGTGCGGACTTCTAATCTGGCATGCCAGGTTCGATTCTGCGCTCCCCCACATGCAGCCAGCTGTGTGACCTTGGGCTCGCCAGGGCACTGATAAAACTGTTCTGACCGGGCAGTGATATCAGGGCTCTCTCAGCCTCACCCACCCCACAGGGTGTCTGTTGTGGGGAGAGGAAGGGGAAGGCGACTGTAAGCCGCTTTGAGCCTCCTTCGGGTAGGGAAAAGCGGCATATAAGAACCAACTCTTCTTCTTCTTCTTCTTCAGAACAGAAGCCTGAGAAAATGACAGTTCCTATCAAGCTCACAGTGATGCAGTTAAGTTTCAGGCGGTGCCAAGAGCAGTTCCCAGTCCCATGAAAAAAAAAGGAATTATTCAGGCTATTCAAAATCCAATCATGAATTCTTTAATATTAGTTATCACTTTGGCTCTACGCTCATCATATTTTGAGATCCTCATTTGACAGTCGTCTGTCAAATGAGGATCTCAATACGGGATGGTGAAAATATAATTAAAATATAATTAAGGGCCACAATTTCTGATGAAGATAAGGAAAACAGGGAAGAGTTTACCTGGGAACCCATTTTGATTGTGTGTAATTATTTTGGATGATTGAGAATATTTATTATTATTTGAATAACCATAAGAAGGAATGGTAGAGGACAGGAAGGCCTGGAGGATCATTGTGCCTGGGGTCGTGATGGGTCGGACACAACTTCGCAACTAGCAACAACAACAACAACAAAGAAGAAGAAATTAAAGCATTTTTTAATTGGATTTTGAATAGCCTGGATAATTCCCATTTTTTCATGGGATTGCGATATCACAAGGAACAGACGGTTTGATAGGAGATTAAGAGCAGCTCCCAGCCAGCAGTCCATGAAATGGCAAACTTGACCATCTTCACGGGTCTTCTGCTTGTCTGAAATGGCAAACCAACCAGTGCTACAACAGTACGGCAGCTGCCCTTAAGTCAAGAAAAATCAGCATGGAAAGAAAGGTGAATCAAGCTTTCCATCCTCCCATTTACTGGGCTAGAAGTCTCTGTAGCTTATGCCACTTCCAGCTTGCATCTGCCCAGGCTTGCTGTGATATCACAGCAAGTCTGTCACTGGCTGCCAAACAAAAGGCAACCCTCAGCTCCCCCACGGACTGCCAACACAGTAGTCAGTGCTAATAACAGCTGTCTGTGGTAGGCGGAGACCTGGCCTTACCTTGGCTTTTCTGTGCATTGGAGAATCGGAAGAGACGTCTTCATGCTGCAAAAGATGGGCATTTGCGGCACTGCAGAAGGACGTGAGGGGTTTGCTCTCTCATGGCTCCTGAAAGGGTGGCATAGGACAGTCAACGGAATGTTGGAGAGAAGGAATCCTTGAAACGCAAAACCAATCGACGAATCAGAATTCAGAAACAGAGGGCTTTCTGCAATCTGCATAAGGCCTGTTGCAAATGACTGGGAACTCTGCAAGGATACATGGGACATCCCCCACAGAAGAGGCTTTCAGTGGTTTGTGCACCTAGAGCCAGCCTGGTGTAGTGGCCTTCTAATCTGGTGAGCTGGGTTTGATTCCCCGCTCCTCCACATGCAGCCAGCTGGGTGATGCTGGGCCAGACACAGTCCTGTTAGAGCTGTTCTCACCAAGTAGTCTTGTCAGACAGAGCTCTCTCAGGCTGACCTACCTCACAGGGTGTCTGTTGTGAGGGGAGGAAAAGAAGGCATTTGTAAGCCACTTTGAGACTCCTCTTCTTTTTCTTCTTTCAATGGTGTTTTAAATCTTAATTAGAAACTTGAGAGATGATTTAATATGTAAATTTGTACTGACTGGTTTTAAAAGGTTGGGGGAGCTTGGTCTGTTTAGTCTGGAGAGGAGACAACTGAGAGGGGATCTGATAACCATCTTCAAGTATTTTAAAAGGCTGCCATATGGAGGATGGAGCAGAGTTGTTCTCTCTTGCCCCAGAGGGATGGACCAGAAGCAATGGGATGAAATTAATTCAAAAGAAATTCCATCTAAACATCTGGAAGAAGTTCCCGACAGTTAGAGTGGTTCCTCAGTGGAACAGGCTTCCTCGGGAGGTGGTGGGTTCTCCATCTTTGGAAATTTTTAAACAGAGACTGGATAGCCATCTGACGGGGAGGCTGATTCTGTGAAGGCAAAGGGGTGGCAGGTTACAGTAGATGAGCAATTGGGATGTGAGTGTCCTGCATAGTGCAGGGGTTGGACTAGATGACCCATGAGGTCCCTTCCAACTCTATGATTCTATGATTCTATGATACAAAGACCCGGTGTGGCTCCAGATTGTCACTGAGTGGGGCTTCCTGTGCGAATTAATAGGTTTCACATGTTCACCTTAGAGCAGACTTTCTCAACTTTTTTACTGGTGAGAGGGAAGGACAGGAAGGGATGAGTCAGTGCTTGCCTCTTGGGGCTGTTCCTTGTATGAAGAAGAAGAGCTGTGCTTTTTTTATACCCTGCTTTTCATTATCCGATGGAGCCTCTAAGCAGCTTACAATTACCTTCCCTTCTTCCCCCCACCACAGGTACCCTGTGAGAGGTCGGTGGGCTGAGGGAGTTCTGACAAGATTGCTCTGTGAGAACAGCAGCATCGGGACTGTGACTAGCCCACGGTCACCCAGTTGCTTGCATGTGGAGGAGCTGGGAATCAAACCCAGCTCACCAGATTCGAAGCTGCCGCTCTGAACCACGACACCAAGAGACGTCCCCGCTCCCCTGCATTTCCGCACTGGAGGATACATAGCAAAGAAAAAACAAATCTCACTATAAAATTTTTTTATGCATATGGGAAAAGCGGCAGAAACACCCTGAACTCTTCTTCCCCCCCATTTCGTTCTCGGGGAATAAATACTCGAGACAAGAGAAGTATTTTGTAAATGATGCTTTTCTATGGGTTCAGGCAGCCCCGTTCAATTATTCCAAAACGTAGCAATTTTCTCATATCATTGAATCTGGTTTTATTGCAAATAGGGTCATAGAAATAGTCGTTCCCAATGATAATGGACTTAGTTTATCTTAACTATTAACACTTCCAAAGGCTTGGGCGCGTCCTGCGCCGATACAGCATTTTCATGCACAGATGCGCGGTTGCGCATATATTAATAATGAGGTAACCTGATCTCGGGCCATCTGAAAACAAAATCGTGTAATAGCGGGCGGCAAAGTGTGCCACTGTAACTGGAAGCATATGTATCAGGCTCAACAAACAGAGAGATAATGAATAAATCAGGAAGGACCCTTCCGCGGCTCCTTCAGCTTCCCACGAGTTAACTGATCCTCCTGTTTAACATCCTGATTCTAATGTTCCGGATGTATTTGGCAAATAATAGGGTATAGCCTCCGCTTGTCCAGAGACGGCAAGATGGGTTTCCTCTTTGTCGGATGCAATTATCCGGAGCTGTGTAAAACATTCGCAAACGCCGTGTTCCGTAGCAACCTGATTAGCAAGATGGCGCACGTGATCCGGTTTGGGCTGTATACGAAGACTTGTCTACAGGTAGATTTGCAAATCAGGCAAAGATAGGTTGGACACCATACAGCAGCGGTCCCCAACCTTTCTGTGGTCAGGGACCACAGATGGCCCGGGCGCCGCGCATGCGCATTTTCACCAGCAGGGGGAGCAAAACACGCATGCGCAGCAGCTGCTTCGTTCGCGGCCTGGCGAGCTTCTCGCTGTGTGTGTGGGGGGGATGCAGGTGCGGCTACTGGCGGCCCAGTACCATGGCTTTCACGGCCTGGAATGGGGCCGCAGACCAGGGGTTGACGACCCCCCCCATACAGCATGGAGTGTCTTTGGTACTTCCTACACAGGCCTCGGGTTGCTAAGGAAACATACGGGACCTGAAGATGTGAGAGCTGGTGTCATACTGAGAGATCATTCATTTGGCACCCTGTTTGATCTCAAAGTTCTTGGGACAGGTGCATGAGATTAAATTATGGATCTTTCATATGCATGGCAAAGTATGCATTCTCCCCAGTCAGTTCTTAGTCTGATGAAGAGTGCTTGCACTCGAAAGCTCACGCCTTGAATAAATCTTTGTTGGTCTTAAAGGTGCTACTGGATTTTATTGTGCAATAAAACAGAAGTTTTACTTTCCTCTAGAAACTGAGACTGACCAACCCAATAACATCTACAGGTCCCCCTTCAGACACCTCCTCCATGGCCTACACCAGTCTGACCTCTCTGGGGGTTTATCTATTCTCGTACTGGATGACAGCTTTGCTGTACGTTTGTCCAATCCGGCCTGAGATATTCCCAAGGATCCGGAGCGGTGCCTACAGAAGGGGAAGAATTTCACTAAGTATCCAACCTTGAGCTGGCTGCTGGGATCAAACTCCCAGCCTCATGGTCAGAGCTTCAGACAGCATGTCGGCTGCTTTACCACCCTGCGCCACAAGAGGCATCTCATTAGAAAAGTAATCTAAATAGTCTTCAAACGGAAGACTCTTCTTGCAAAAGAAATTCCTTTGATAGTTTCCATAAGAGAAATCAATCAATTGCTTTTCTTTCAGAATTAAGCTCCTTACAATTGTGTTTCGGAGACAAGGTCCTGTTGAGCAATGGCAACAAAACCTCGTCAGTCTCCGGTAAAAACCAATTTAAATTTGAAGCCATGGATTAGAACCATAGAGTTCGAAGAGACCTCCGGGCTCATCTAGGACTGTTGCTATATAAGAAATAAATAATTAAATTCACATATAATAATCCCTTATGCTATAACATTTATGCCCAAATTTAAATGAAAGATAGTGAAAAATATTTGTATATTTTTAAATTGCATTTACGCCTCCTGGCTCAATTTCCTTTCATGGGAGCTACCAGCATTGAAGGAAAGCTGCATTCTACAAGTTTAAATGTCGATGCATATCTAATATGCAAAAAGAAAAAAAGAAAGAAAAAGAAGATATGATCCAAAGCAAAACAAAAAAAATATTGGAACAGTATTAAAGAGAAAGAAATCTACAATATGTTCATGGATTCTTGGAATCATAGAGTCGGAAGGGACCTCCAAGGTCATCTAATCCAACACTGGAAATTCACAACTACTTGCCCACCTACAGTGACCCCAATTCCATGCCCAGGTGATGCCACCCCATTGAAAACCAGAATCCTGGGCCTGGCTCTTCTCCCAACCTACGGTGGCCCTGCAGGGACACTGCACGGCCCTGTCAGTTCTGCAGAGCCACGGAGCTGGCCAGGGAGTCCCTCCACTCCCACCCTGGTGGGAGAGTGGCATGCTGACCCCGCCATCGTGCGGTGGGGGCCCCATGCCCCCCGCTCCTCCCCACTGCTGCCACATCCAGGCAGCATACCAGGCTCTCCAGCCCTGGTGTTTTGCATGTGCACATGCGATGCCGGAGGATTCCCTCCCCCATGCATATGTGGGTAGCGCTGGGGCATGCTGCCCCAACGCAATGCCATTGCTGCCTCCGTGCATAATGGGTTTATCTGGAGAATCACTTGATAATGGTTGGTTTCAGTACAGTGCAGCCAGATGTGTGTTTAAACTCAGTGTTTTGGAAACAAGCCATCAAGCTGCTTCCGTCTTACAGCAATCCTATGAATTAACGCCCTCCAAAGCATCCTTACTAGCCACCTTGCTTTGGTCTTGCAAATGGAGGGCCGGGATTACTTTGATGGAGTCCATCCATCTCATGTTGGGCCTTTCTCTTTCTCTGCTGCCTTCCACTATTCCTATCGCGATTGCCTTTTCCGGTGAGTCTTGTTTTCTTGATGGGAATCTAAAAAAAATGTTTTTTGAGAAGCATCTCCTCAACATTGTTTCGGTAGTGGACATGGAAGTGAATTTGGGGTTCTTGAATTCACTTGGATTTTGAATTCACTTGCAGGTCTTGAATTTGCCTGAGTTCGCGAATTCGCTCACAATTTTTCGATTTGCCTGAATGTGCGGAATTCGCTTGCAATTCTTCGCAAGGACGTAGTGAAGGATTTTGAGCAAAGTCAGAAAATTTTGTACGTGTCGAGCAGGGGAGGTTGCCATTCCTTCTCCACCTCAGTGTGTAGCCATCTCACTTTTATTGAAGCAAAAGATGGTGTGCCCTAAACTCATTAGCCATTTTTCGTGCTGTCCCAAACAGTGCTCTCATGCCAGATTGCCGAAGAAGCATTGTGTATTTAATCATTCACCCAAAGGAAGCAAAAAGAAATTTTAGCATCAGTGGGATGACTAACTGCCAAAGGCTGACCAAAAAAATATTCTTTGTGTTTCTTTCTAAATGTCTGAAAAGGGACGGTGTGTATTGGCTAATGTAAGCTGGGTGAAATTTCCTGGGAAACATTAGGTCAATGCCAGTCTATTCTACCTTGCAGGGTTGTTGGGTAGCTATAATGTGGGGAGAAGAATCTCCACCTTCCATTTCCGCTGTTCAGAGCCACTCCAAGTGGTGGTGAAAGATTTTTTTTTTAAACCCACAACATTGTATGCAGTGCCATATCACTGTCGGTAAACAACAAACCCAAAACTGGAAATTATATAGGGTAACTCTAGGAATTGCCAAAAACTCCACTGTAAAACTCCATAGCAGTTCCAAGAGCTACCTGTATCACTTCTAGTATCTTACTTTAAATAATGCAGTGCTGCATGAAATATTGCAGGTTTTAAACATTTATTTTTTGCTATCACAACATGGCTTCAGCATCGCATCACGTCTGGTTAAAAAACAAAACAAAAAACATCCAAACCAACAGAAAGCAACTTAGCGTAGCTCTAGGAATTGCCACAAACTCTATGGTTTTACCACAGGATTCCAAGTAGTTCCTAGAGCTGTCCATGTCACGCCTTGTTTTTTTTTTTTTTACTGGAAGCGATATAACACCACAGCTGATGGTACTTCCACCCATATTCACCCCGTAACTCTCCTGCCAGTTGTCAGGCACTTTCTGGCAACTCTTACGGAAGATCCCGAATGCTGCCATGGAGGAAAGATGAGGCAAACATTCTATAGGCCGATAGAGATCAAGTGGACCACAGCTGCTAAATTGATCCAGAGCCTCGGGGCAAAGGTCATCAGAAACTCAGCAAAAGATTTTCCGTGACAAGGAGAAATACTTCTGTAGATGGAGAGGACAGATTCAGAAACTTATGCCTGACACGAATCCCAGAATCATCTGAGGGACGTACCTGATCTTCCTGTCAAAAAAGGATGCTCTGAGGGCTCACGCAGGTGCGTTTAAGCGGGGAGCCATGACACGCCGAGCCTTCCCAGGAGCAGCGTCTGTCTCCTTCCCGCTGTGTAAATTCCTTTAAAGCTGTCGAAGAAGTTGTAATCAGACGAGGCTATCAAACCCAGGCCTCCGGAGACCTGGAAATAAGATCCAGAGGTGAGCATTCAGCGGCAGCGGAGCTGAGGCCGAAACACTAAAGTTTCCATTGAAATGAAACGAAGGGGCTTGAATTGCCTGGCGAGAGGGAGAGAGGCTTTGCTTCAATAAGACCAGCGGCCCAAAAGCTTCGGATCGATGAGAGCCAAGGATCTAGGCGGCTCACAATGGAATCCGATAGCAGAAGAAAACTCCGACTGGGAAGCCGGCTTCGCAAACTGCCGGAGCATTTAGCCATGTGATTTTTCCGGGCAAATCTAGGTTTTCTCATGCAGTCGACTGGTTTTATGACCGGACCAAATTAAAGGAAGGGGAGTAGTGGAGGAAGGGAATCAGGGAGGATGAGTATTTTGGAGGGGGTTGGCTGGGTCTTGTCAAGTCTGGAAACATGAAAGACCAAGTTGAATATGCTTCAGATGACTGCGTGTCTTGGTCAAAGGGAGTTTTGTATGTTGCCAAGACACTTGAATGCAAATGAACACCTGACTCCAACAGTGTATTATTATTATTATTTATTCAGTTTCTTACCCGCCACTCTCAGGTGGCTCGTGGCGGGTTACTAAGTCTGTATAAAACCCTAGTAAAAACTTAAAACCACACAAATAAATTTACAATCAAGTAAAGTGAAATAAGATACGGCGGAAACCCAGTTCAAGTCCAACTCAAACCCATTTTCCCCAATATAATCTCCTAGAGCAGGGGTAGTCAACGTGTGGTCCTCCAGATGTTCACGGACTACAATTCCCATGATGCCCTGCCAGCACTTGCTGGCAGGGGTCATGGGAATTGTAGTCCATGAGCATCTGGAGGACCAAAGGTTGACTACCCCTGTCCTAGAGGGAGGAAAGAAAGGGGGCAGATAGAACCCATGGCTGCCATCTGAATAGATTTATTTTAAATCTTGAAAGGGGTCATATAGCTCTTCTTTAGTATGCTGGTCTCAACCATAGACCTGGTGGAAGAGCTCCGTCTTGCATGCCCTGCGGAACGCCGGAAGCTCCCGGAGGATCTGCAGCATTCATGACTGAACAGAATATGAAGAATGTCCTGAAGGGGGCATCGGAGGAGATGTTTATTTAGCATAGTTACCTTCTAGGAATTAACAGACAGGTTGTTAGGATTCTTGCCTCTTTCTTGACAGGGTTTTTCTTCATAATAAAAACAATTTTATTCTTCAAGCAGCCCTTTTGCATATTTAAAAACCGCCGATACATCGAAGCTTGTATTGTCCGCTCAGACTGGCAGCAGCTCCCTGGGGCTCAGGAAAAGGACTTCCACATTACCTATTAGGCTGGTCCTTTTAACAGGAGATAGCGGGAATTCAACTTGAGACCTTCTGCAGGCAAAGCAGATACTCTACCCCTGAGCCAGGGCCCTCACCCTGCAGCAAAAGGCAGACTGGCCACATTTTCAGCTTTCACAGCTGGACAACATCTGGGCAGCTGTTGCATTGTGGGGGAGGATGGTGTTTTGGCAATTTGCAGCCTTTCCCTTCTTGGCTCAGTCTTGACACCAGCAAAAAATACGAAATGGGCTTAGGAAAACTGAGTGGGAATTCCTTCTTTTATCCTCATATAACAGCTGCAGGTGAAAGTTGCAGGTAATTCCAGGGCAAGTGGAGGGGGGGATGATGACTGTATACCCTCTCCCATAGCCCTTTAATTGGTCTATGCATATAAAAACCAGATGGAGAGGCATGGTCTTCTTCAGCAGCAGAATAAAACTGGAGCCCAGTGAAGGCTAGCAAAATTTGTGCAACCATCAATTTCCGAGACCCAGAGCTTACTTCCTCTGATGCCTGAGTAATATAACCATCAGGTAGTGGGTGTATTGAGCACAGAGCCAGTGATTACAATCTGCGTAAGTTTACAGAATCAGCATTTCTCTACGATGGCTCTCTATCCTCTGCTTAAACACTTCCGAAGAAGGAGAACTCACCGCCTCCCGAGGAAGCCTATTCCACTGAGGAACTGCTCTAACTGTCAGGAACTTCTTCCGGATGTTTAGCCGAAAATTCTTTTGGAGTAATTTCGTCCCGTTGGTTCTGGGGCAACAGAAAACAACTCTGCTCCATCCTCTCTGTGACAGCCCTGTCATGGCACCTCTAAGTCGTCTCTTCTCTAGGCTAAACCTTCACAGAATCCGTCAGATGGGTATCCAGACTCTGGATAAAAACCTCCAAAGGGGGAGAACCCACCACCTCCCAAGGAAGCCTGTTCCACTGAGAAACTGCTCTAACTGTCAGGAACTCCTTCCGGATGTTTAGACGGAATTTCTTTTGCATTAATTTCATCCCATTTGTTCTGATCCGTCCCTCTGGGGCAAGAGACAACAACTCTGCTCCATCCTCTATATGGCAGCCTTTTAAATACTTGAAGATGGTTATCAGATCCCCTCTCAATCATCTCCTCTCCAGGCTAAACAGACCAAGCTCCCCCAACCTTTCCTCAAACGTCTTGGTCTCCGAACCCCTCCCCATCTTTGTTGCCCTCCTCTGGACACGCTCCCGTTTGTCTCCATCCCTCTCCAATTGTGGTGCCCAAAACTGAGCACAGTTCAGGCCCCGCCTACAACTTGGCGACCCTTCCCTACACTTGAATGAGACTTTAAGCAAAAGGAGAGAAGGCCTCTAACTCCACCCTGTTGGCTGCAGAGATCGAATCCTGCTTCAAACGGAGCCTGCCAAACAACATCCTTTGAAAGCAGACCTCCTCTAGCACACAGTATTTTTTCAAGTCCGACACATTAAGGAGACACGACTGCAAACAGAAGGAACAAAGAAGAATTCAGCAGCAGGG
The DNA here is from genome assembly GCA_003118565.2 of Paroedura picta. Taxonomy (NCBI): domain Eukaryota; kingdom Metazoa; phylum Chordata; class Lepidosauria; order Squamata; family Gekkonidae; genus Paroedura; species Paroedura picta. Next base: position 156,441,662 of record BDOT02000002.1, on the reverse strand, counting down.
CTACCGAACTTTGTACTTGCCTGAGCTCCGGCGATGGCGGCCGCCCCGGCCCGCGAATGAGCTCCACACTAAGCATTCCTGTGTGTTTACGCTGGAGTAGGATGTTTAATAGTCCTGTCACTTGCCTGAAGATGGAGCGAAGGAAACGCTCCTGCCAAGAACCGAAAAGCAACAGCCTGTACAGTAAACATTGTCTCCTCTTGACCCAGTTACGTCTTCGTTTACATGTGGTCGAAACAGCATGGGAAAATCCAGGTGGATTATCCTTCTTTTTTCTATGGGTTGTAAAACAACTCAGGCCTGAAAAAAATCTATCCGTATTGTACTTGAAAAAAAAAAGTTCTGGGCATCATTCAGGCTGCTTGTTGTACATGTTTATAAAGAAACTAGAAGAAGAAGAAGAAGAAGAAGAAGAAGAAGAAGAAGAAGAAGAAGAAGAAGAAGAAGAAGAAGAAGAAGAAGAAGAGTTGGTTATTATATGCCACTTTTCCCTACCTGAAGGAGGCTCAACGCAGCTTACAGTTGCCTTCCCTTTCCTCTCCCCACAACAGACACCCTGTGGGGTGGGTGAGGCTGAGAGAGCCCTGATATTCCTGCTTGTTCAGAACAGTTTTATCAGTGCCGTGGCAAGCCCAAGGTCACCCAGCTGGCTGCATGGGGGGGAGTGCAGAATCGAACCCGGCATGCCAGATTAGAAGTCCGCACTCCTAATCACTACACCAAACTGGCTCTCTAGGGACAAGACTGTTGCATTCAGAAATACAATGGCGCTAGATTTGGGGGTAGGGTGGAAGAACTCTGCGGACGGCCTCCCCTCCCCTCCCCCCAGGATCTGGAAAGGCTTCAGGCAGGGAACTCACCGGCAGGGGCAGCTCTCACAGGGCAGGGATCTGCAGCCTCCGAGCCTCAGAGAGAAGTGGAAGGAGGAGGGGGTGGTCAGGGATGGGGGACGGAAGGCAATTGGCTGGCTGCTGGACAGACAGGCAAGCCAGTTGGAGGAGGGGGCACTCAGGGGCGGGACAGCCACCCTGAGTGGGTGTTAAGCACTGACTGGCACTTAAGCCATGTGACACACTACTCCTCTAAGGCCTTACCAGAAATATTAAGTGAAACAGATGAGTAAAATATCAAGTTCAACAGAACAAATCAGTCCTGGACTTAAAATGAGAACAGGGGGGAGTTTGCACCCTATAAAAGACGAAGATGAGGTGCATTTGGTCCAGTGGTTAGGAATGGTGGCTTCTAATCTGGCAAGGTGGATTTGATTCTCCACTCCTCCACATGCAGCCAGCTGGGTGACTGTGAGTCAATCACAGTCCTGTTAAAGCTGTCTCACAGAGCAGTTTCTCTCAGAGCTCCCTCAGCCTCCCCTCCCCTCACAGTTCCCAGGGCTGCTCTCCCCAGGAGGCCGATGTCAACACGCACTCGAGTTTTGATTGGCAGAGACAGAAACAAGCAACAATAACCGACATTGTTAGATTTTAGGATTCCTCGCATGCTTTCCTTAATTGTCTGTCAGGCATTTGAAAGTCCCCAAGTGAGGGACACTCGCTAAATTAATGTTTAGATGTTTAATTAGAAAACAAACTCTCTGTCATCTGTTGAAAGGGAACGGGTGAGCCTCGATGAATCATGAGCAGAGCTTTCCTTCCTGCGTTCCCGGGACGGGAGTACCTGCTGATTTTTGTCAGAAGTACGGCAGCTCCAGTCGGCAATTTGCCCGTCTTTGTCCCAATTAATAAACATGAAACAGCAGGCAGCCCGTGTGCTGTGAGTGGTGATACCATGCGCATAATGTGCAGCCAGAATGAGGCTGGTAAATTTGGGAGATCAAATTCTATCAGGCTCAGGCAGAAGCTGCCACATGACAAACGCTGGGAAATTCGACATGGGTTTCGTCTGTGTAGTGTAAATTGTCCTGTGTTGGGGTTTGGTGATATGGATTGAATCATAGAATCACAGAATCATAGAGTTGGAAGGGGCCATACAGGCCATAGAATCGTAGAATCATAGAATCATAGAGTTGCAAGGGGCCATACAGGCCATAGAATCATAGAATCACAGAATCATAGAGTTGGAAGGGGCCATACAGGCCATCTAGTCCAACCCCCTGCTCTACGCAGGATCAGCCCTAACCATCCTAAAGAGTGCTTGGTGAGAGACTGGGAACCCAAGACGTTCAGGGGCTGATGGTGCAAACAGTGTGGTGTGTATGTATGTGGGGGTGGGGAGAAGAATCTGCAAACGTCTGAAAGACAGTGTGTTGATCTGGGGAAGTCAGCAGGGATTTGTCTGAAAGAGTGCTCAAATTGCTTTCTGGAGAGCTTGCAGAACCTTGGTCCATCACTGATAGGACCTCTTAGAGCCATGGTTCTTAGCCTTCCTAATGCCAGGACCATTTAATACCGCTCCTCATGTTGTGTTGACCCCCAGCCATAAAATTATGCAAATGCTCTTTCCTAGAGATTAAACCAAAACTGACCAATGGAATGAAGATCCATTGCTCATGATTGTACATAAATTGGTTCTTTTCCGGGGTTTCTCAGTTCAGTTCTGTCTCTTGTCCCACCATGCCGATCTCACTCTTTTCCTCTGTTCCAGACAGATGAACACTCTCTCTCGATCTACCCCGCAAGGCTGTTGTGTGGATGGTACCCCCCCCCCAGCAAAGCTGCTTGCCATGCCACGACCCTATGAAAGTGTCATTCGACCCCCAAAGGGATCCCAACCCACAGGTTGAGAACCACTGTCTTAGAGGACTGGAGAAGTGCCAGAAGACTGGAGGAGAACACATATTATCCCAATCTTCAAAAAAGGGAGGAAAGACCTGGGAAACTATAGGCCAGAGAGTCTGACCTCAATTGCAGATTTTAAAGGGGACAATCTGCAATCATCTGGAGCAGGGGTAGTCAACCTGTGGTCCTCCAGATGCCCATGGACTACAATTCCCATGAGCCCCTGCCAGTGTTTGCTGGCAGGGGCTCATGGGAATTGTAGTCCATGGACATCTGGAGGACCACAGGTTGACTACCTCTGATCTGGAGGACAATTTGTTGATCCAGGGAAACCAGCATGGATTTGTCTCCATCAGGCCCTGCTGGTCCACCCTTGTTTCCTTCTTTGAACGAGTGATTAATTGATTGTGTAAAATCAGTGGATGCTGTTTATCTGGCTTTCAGTAAGGCTTTGGACAAAGTTCCCCATGATGTTCCGATGGGTAAACTGGAGGATTGCAGACTGGATTTTTGGATGGTTAGAACTGGCTAGAAAACCACACCCAAGGAGTGGTTGTCAAAGGTCAGGTTGGAGGGCGGGGAGCAGCGGGGTACCACAGGGCTCAATACCGCGTCTGGTACTTTTCAACATTTTTATCAATGATCTGGATGAGGGGGTGGAAGGACTCCTCATTCAATTTGCAGGTGACCCCAAATTGGGAAGAGGAGCCAACAACCCAGGAGACAGAGTTCAACGAGATTTGAATACGCTGGAAAGGAAAAACTAACCGATAACTAAGTTAGATAGAAGGGAACTTTGCAGAGTCACTAGCTGGCTGCTTTGTAGAAGGGGGCAATATTTTAAACAGAGCTCTGTGCATCAGTTTGTGCTTGGCTCTCCGCGTGTGCAAAAATGAAGGGGGGGGGGAAATGGCTAGTTCTTTCTGTTATCAGGTTCCTCCATCCCTGCCGCTGAATTTTTGAACCTGTGGAGACGTATGGCGTTTACAGGAAAATCAAAACCACGAGGAAGATGGTTAATTTTTTTATAGCGCCGGCTCGGGCCTCGAATCCCTCGGCTGTATATATTTCTGTCAGCGTTTGGGAGTTAATGAAAATCGGAGCTGGGCTTTTCGGAGCCACCAGAGGTCCCCTGGGTGGCCGCATCTCGCTGGCTGTGCCCAGAGCGCATTTCAATGAGTTAAAGAGCCCCTTTCCCCCCTCCCCTTTATCGTCCTCTCCATCGAAGCAATTTCTTCACCTGCCACCCAGTACTAATGGGTGGGGAGGAGTCGGGCGACTGGGAACCGGGGCCCGGTTGTCCATTAGAGACAACTTTTCTGTTAAGAAGTGTCAGTCAGGTGGAAAGGGCAGGAGGCCTGCTGACTCCGGAACACGCCTCATTTGTTCGGCATCCAAACAGAGATGCGGGACCCGACGGCCACGGAGGCAGAAATTCCCTCACGCTCCGCCTCATCGGAGAGATGAGGCTCGATTGACCGTGAGGAGAAAAGAAACGCCTTTTGTGCACCCGACAGTGTGTAATTCTTGTCGTCGGTTAGCAAAAAGGGGCGTCTTCCGGGATGCGACCTTGTCAAAAAGGGTTTGGGAAGGGAGCGTGAGCAGACTGGCAGATGGAGGCCTCGAGGCCCCTGGATTTGGGCTCGCCAACTTCCAGGTGCTGCCTGGAGACTGTTCAGGGTGATGACCGAGATCCGTTCCCCGGTGGGGAAAAAAAGCCTGATTTTGAAGGCGGTATTGCAGAATGGCTGAGCCTTCAGGGAAGGGCGGCACACAAATCGGAACATAAATAAATAATTGATACAATGCCGAGGTCTCTCTCCAAATCCTAGCTTCCCCTGGCTTCACCTCCAAAATCTTGAGAAATTTCCCAGCCCAAAGCTGGCAATTCCATGTGGTTTGCAAGGGCAGCTCTTTGCTCTTTCCTGCAGATGTCATTTTGAAATTGGGTAAGGGAACCGGATCTATTCCCAGTAGCTGTTTCGTGGGGTCAAAGAAAACTGGCAGAAGTCTGTCCGGTCCACTGTCTTTGTAACTTGAACATTGTGTTTTATTGTAATCCTTTATGACACTGATTGTGACAGTTTCTCGAGTCTACTGAAGAAGCAGAAGTCTGATGACACAAAGCATACCAGATCTTCATGTGGATTACGGTGTGACATTTAAGACAAGACCTCTTTTATGGCCACTTTATTGTGCATTGTGACCTGGCCTTGACCAAGGCCAGGGCCTTTTCAGTCCTGGCCCCTGCCTGGTGCAATGAGGTCCCAGAAGAGCTAAGGGCCCTGACGGAACTCACACAGTTCTGCAGAGCCTGCAATATGGAGCAGTTCTTCTGGGTCTCTGGTTGAGGCCAGGGCAAGGAAAGACCTTAGCTCCTCCTCTAAGCACCAACCCTGAGAAATATGGTTGCAATGGGGGCATTTTGACATGGGTGGGGATTGGGATTTTTGTTGTTGTTGTTGTTTTTAGGCTGTTGTGTTCTTCAAATGAAGCATGTTGTGTTTTTCATGTATTCATATTGTTAACCGCTGCAATATGGCTGGTCCAGGAGTGGCAGTCTACAAATGCAATTAAAGAATAATAATGTTGTTGTTGTTAGGTGCGAAGTCGTGTCCGACCCATCGCGACCCCATGGACAATGATCCTCCATGCCTTCCTGTCCTCTACCACAGTGGTCCCCAACCTTTTTATCACCAGGGACTGGTCAATGCCTGACAATTTTACTGAGGCCCGGGGGGGGGGGACGTCACTGCCGCCACCTGAGCCCCTGCTCCACTTGCTTTCCCACCGGCACCCCTGACTTCCTGCTGCCCACTGGGGGGTGCTGCCATCAGCAGCGACGCAGTGCCACATCAAGGGGGAGCTCCAGCTATAGCGGCCGCTGGAGAGCACCAAAGGTGAGCCGGCAGCAGAGTGGCAAGGCAGCCCCCGAGGCAGCAGCTGGGGAGGAGATGAGGAGGAGCTGTGGCCCGGTACCAACTGATCTACAGACCGGTACCGGTCCCTGGACTGGGGGTTGGGGACCACTGCTCTACCATTCCCCGGAGTCCATTTAAGCTCGCACCGACTGCTTCAGTGTCTCCATCCAGCCACCTCGTTCTCTGTCGTCCCCTTCTTCTTTTGCCCTCAATTGCTCCCAGCATTAGGCTCTTCTCCAGGGAGTCCTTCCTTTTCATGAGGTGGCCAAAGTATTTGAGTTTCATCTTCAGGATCTGGCCTTCTAAGGAGCAGTCAGGGCTGATCTCCTCTAGGACTGACCGGTTTGTTAATATAATAATAATAATAATAATAATAATAATAATAATAATAATAATAATAATAATAATAATAATAATAATAAGAATGATCTCTAAAAAATTTTCTGAATATAATATTTTTGTTTTAAAAAATCTGTGAATGGATTCTTCATACAGGGCTTCCTAGCACAGGGATTCCTGGTCTGTTGCATTGAGAGATGTGCAAGGATCCAACGGACCATTATTCATCGCAATGGGCCGCATATCACATCAATTGGGAGCATTACAATCCATTACCCTTTTAAGACCACTGGGAAATAACTGCAGTGCGTGGGGGGGATCATGCTCAGTAAATAAAATTTGACAGGGTCCTCAGGATTGTAAATGGGTCTCCCCTGTGGAATTGGGCAGAGCGGGGTCCATTTCCATCCTCTCGATTAAGGAAGAGAGGAGGTCACAGACATTGCTTTTTATCTGTCGATCAATTCCATAGAATCATAACAGAGTTGGAAGGGGCCTCCTGGGTCATCTAGTTCAACCTCCTGCACTATGCAGGACACTCACAACCCTCTCGCTCATCCACTGTCACCTGCCACCCCCTTGAGCCTTCACAGAATCAGCCTCTCCATCAGGTGGCTCCCCAGCCTCTGTTTAAAAATCTCCAAAGATAGAGAACCCACCACCTCCCGAGGAAGCCTGTTCCACTGAGGAACCGCTTTGACTGTCAGGAACTTCTTCCGGAGGTTTAGACGGAATTTATTATCATAGAATCATAGAGTTGGAAGAGACATCCTGGGTCATCTAGTCCAACCCCCTGCACTATGCAGGACACTCACAACCCTCTCGCTCATCCACTGTCACCCGCTACCCCCTTGAACCTTCGCAGAATCAGCCTCTCCGTCAGAGGGCTATCCAGCCTCTGTTTAAAAATCTATTCGGAAATATAAATTAAATAAATAAATATTTCACAAAACCCTGGTTGAGAAAGCCTGAGTTACCTAGTTATCCACTACATCTGGTTATGACCTGTAAAGCCCTCAGTGGTCTGGGACCTTCTTACCTATGAGACCACTTCCTTCCTTATGTCCCCCAAAGGAACCAAAGACCAAGTGAACAGAACCTCCTCAAGATTCCTGTCCCAAGGATGTTAAGCTGGTCTTGACCAGGGCCCGGGTACTTTTCAACCACACCCTGGCCAAGTAGAACACTCTCCCTGGAGAGATCAAGGCCCTGTGGGACTTTGGAGAGTTCCGCAGGGCCTGTAAAACACAGCTGTTCCACTAGCCCTTTGGTTGAGGCCAGAAATGACACTGAAATTTGGCCTCCCTGTGCAAAACATCAGCCAAGTTTTCACCATTTTTGACATCTGTACTAATCTGTACTAATCTTGAGTGTAGGTCAGAAAACAACATATGTTAAAACAATAAAATAACAATAATTGACATATTAAATGTCAATTATTGTTATTTTATTTTTTAACGTATATTGTTTTCTGACCTGAGCCCTTGGGGAAGTGTAGGTTAAAAATATTGTTTTCTTCTTCTTCTTCTTCCACTTCTTCTTCTATGGGCCTCCCTCCTTTCGTTCTCCATATCCATCTCCTTTGTTTCGGCTTCCCCCTCACCTGAGGGAACATCTCACCAAAGGAGAATAATCAGAAGTCTGGCAGCTAGATTATGGTGATAACAGGAATGGCGAAGTCCCTTTATTTTTATTGTGCTTTATCATGTTTTTAAAAATTGAAATGGTTTTAACAAATGTATGTTGTAAACCAAGCTGAGCCCAGTTGTGGGGAGGACCATTCTTAAAATCAAATGATAAATAAATAATATAATTAAAAGATTTTAAGACCCTTTGGTGTTCACAATGGGGGAAGGCCCACCAGCCTTTCTTGTCTCTCAATGGACCATTCGTCATCCATGGCCTTCTCCTCACTGGGACCTTGTGAGGTCGTTGAGGCTGAGAAGGAAGGACTGGCTGATGGTCGGCCTGCCGAATTCACGGTGAAGTGGAGATCCAAAAACCACAAAAAGGAGGAATTCACCAGCCCCCAAAAGTAAGGCAAGCTGTTTGTTATTAGCGTACGGTGAGGTATGCAAATATATACTCACATTGTTATAGGGACTGGAGATACCCATATGTAATTAGGGTTGGGCAAGCCGATCCCGATTTGGACCGGTTCAGATTCGGACGAACCAGAAATATTTGCAGACTGATGTTATGCAAGGAGACTTTCATTAACTCCAAAGAATTAATTCGGCTGTCTTGCTGGTCCTTGTGGTTCGTTATGTCTTTTATGGTAGGCGTTACAGACGATAATTACGGTCGTAAGCCACCAATGAAGGCTTTGTGCCAAAACGTGTTTGGCATTCTGTTTGATTGTATTTGGCAGTGTGTGTTATTTTTCTCTTTGTGCAGAATGATTTCGTGTTTTGAGTCTGCTCATATCTCTAATTAGGGGTGTTATGTTTTGGGTACATAACTGGATTCATTCGTTTGTTTGTTTGTTTGTTTATTTATTTGGATTTCTTAATCGCCTCTCCCTGGAGGCTTGAGGTGAATTACAAGACATAAAAACCCAGCAAAAATAAAGACAATAAAAACCATAAAAACAAGAATACATACAATAAACAAACATAATAAAATAAGTGCAATACAACAAGATGTGGCAAAAAACTCTATCTATACCGCCCCTCAGTAACCCATCCTTGAGGGGGGAGGAGACAGAGGGCACTAGTTGGTCTTGTTCTTGTTCTTGTTGTTGTTGTTGTTGTTGTTGTTGTTGTTGTTGTTGTTGTTGTTGTTGTTCTTCTTCTTCTTCTTCTTCTTCTTCTTCTTCTTCTTCTTCTTCTTCTTCAACTCGATCCATTAACAAACTGAGTGCTGAAGGCAGGATAGGGGCATGAGAAGGAAATCATAGAATCACAGATTCATAGAGTTGGAAGGGACCTCGTGGGCCATCTAGTCCAACCCCCTGCTCAGCGCAGGATCAGCCCAAAGCATCCTAAAGCATCCAGGAAAAGTGTGTATCCAACCTTTGCTTGAAGACTGCCAGTGAGGGGGAGCTCACCACCTCCTTAGGCAGCCTATTCCACTGCTGAATAGACCACCCTTTCCCTAAAATGGTTAGGAATGATTTTGAAGGTTTCATTGTGCTGAATCTGTTGGCACAGTGCTTTCTCAACTAGTTTCATGAAACCCTCGGGTTTCTTGATGGCATTGGAATGGTTTCCTGAATGGGTGGGAGTTAATTTATATATATATATATATATATATATATATATATATATATATATATATATATATATATATATATATATATATATATATATATATTTTAATTTGTTAAACATTTATCTGGTGATATGAGTATATATGGTCATGATGACCCATCTGCCCCTCCCAAAATGGCCAATGATGGGCCTGGAGGGGGTCAGAAGGGGAGGGGCACTGGGTGAGCATGGACACAACTATGCTTCCCAACCATATTCTGCATGATTGCATGGTTTCTCACGGCCTAAAGAATTTCAAGGCTTTCTCAGTGGTAAAAACATTGAAAAGGCTGGCTTATATTGATCTCGATAAACATTCCTACGTTTTATATAAAAACCAAACAATTTGATGTTCCCAACATCTGGAGGAAAGACATCTGAATCCCCTCCCCTGGGCATTAAAAGTTTTCCAAACTGAACGTCTGTACAGGCCATTAGTGTGATCTGTTATTATGGTTTTCGAGGAAGGCATCATTAGAGGCCATTTTTTAAAACCCCCTTGGGCTAAGTTCTTACATCTCCCGGTGCTGCGCAGGTGGGTATTGATCTCTCCTTTGCTAAGCCATAAAAGAAGTCAAATTAACTGCAAAACACACTAAAAGTGGCCATTTTACAGCTTGTGCTTATGATAAAACGATTGGACTCTTAAAATGAAATATCCCTTTGATGCATTCAAAAGGGGGGAAAATCAGTTTAGCAATAAATATTCACTCTTTTTTCTGCAGGCTTTTCTTTTGCCTAGGTGCTTTGCATTGGACAGCCGTCTGTTTCCAGGTGCAATTCAAAGAGCTGGATTTTACTGACATGGCTCGGGGCTTGGGCATCAAGGACAACCTCCTCCTAGCCTGCCTGTTAAGATCTGCCTACCCAGACCTGCTTGCAAAGGGGAGGTGGGCAGCAGAGACCAGAGAGAGCACTTGTCCAGTGGAGGCACCTCCCCAGGACCTCTGATTGCTGCTATTGCTTGCTACTGCTCACCATGAAGGGAGAATATACAGAATAAACCATCAGCGTCCTCATTCCAGATTGTACCTAGAAGTTACAATGGGTAGCTCTAGGAATCAATAGGAACTCTATGGTTATTGCTGACATCACATCCTCACCTCCCATGTTCCTGTTCTAAATCTTTCTGTTGGTTAATAAAATAAAATAAAATAAAATAAAATAAAATAAAATAAAATAAAATAAAATAAAATAAAATAAAATAAAATAAAATAAAATAAAATAAAATAAAACAAAAATACCCTTCCTGGATAGCTCAGGTCAGGTAATAATATGGTTTAAAACAATCTTTAACCCTCTCCTAGCGAAGCGGATTAAATAATTCGTTAAGGGCCCTGAGGGTGGGCCCTGTCCGTGATGAGGAAGGGTGCCGATAGGCCCCTTCCCCTGGACTGACAATCGGAGGGCCCAATCAGCAGGCGCTTCGCGCGGCTCACAATTGGTCCCTTGCTGCCAGACTGCCTAATCGGGAGGCGTGATCCTAATCCGCCCCCCTTCAATCTTGCCTGCAAGCGGCCGCCTGCCGCCTTTTTCTCCGTCGCGGCCCACCCTGCCGGTCGCTCCCTCTTTTCACGCCCACAAAGGGGAAGCTGCGGCGGCCCTGCCGCCTCCTCCGCCACAACTCAGCCCGTCCAACCACCCGCCGCTGCCGTGGCTGCCAACGCGGCTGCCTGCCGCGCTGACGATGCCCGCTGCAACGACAACACATGCCCCACCCGGCCTCCGAACCGCCACCCACACTTCCGCCACCGCGCCGCTGCGCCCACACGGCCCGCCTGGCCCGCCTGGCCCCAGGAATGCGCTGCTTTGCTCTGCCACACCCACTGCCGCGGCCACCGCCGCCGACACTCGCCTCGCTGGCGCTGTCACCTCCTTCAGCAGGTACACCCCGCTGCGGGACACCCGGCCCCAGCCTGAGCCGCCCCTGACCTCGCCAGCCCGCTAGCACCCGCTGCATTCAGGCTGCAGTGGGCTTATTTACTAGTCAAATATAAAGCATTAAAACATAGAATCATAGAATCATAGAGTTGGAAGGAACCTCCTGGGTCATCTAGTCCAACCCCCTGCACTGGGCAGGACACTCACAACCCTATCGCTCATCCACTGTCACCTGCCACCCCCTTGAACCTTCACAGAATCAGCTTCTCTGTCAGATGGCTCTCCAGCCTCTGTTTAAAAATCCCCAAAGATGGAGAACCCACCACCACCTGAGGAAGCCTGTTCCACTGAGGAACCACTGAGGAACTTCTTCCGGATGTTTAGACAGAATTTAGAATCATAGAGTTGGAAGGGAACTCCTGGGTCATCTAGTCCAACCCCCTGCACTATGCAGGGCACTCACAACCCTATCGCTCATCCACTGTCACCTGCCACCCCCTTGAACCTTCACAGAATCAGCTTCATAACGTTTTTTATAATTTTCATTAGCCCCCAACTAATTTGAGCTGGAGGGCAGATCTTCCTTTGTTTCAGCCGTGGGGAAAGCACTTCTCGATGTTCTGTTTGGGCCTCAGCCATAGGCCTGGCAGAACAGCTCTGTCTCGCAGGCCCTGCATAACTGTTTTAAGACCCGCAGGGCCCAAAGCTCTTTCGGCAGGGCATTCCATCAGTCCGTGGCCAAAGCCTAAAATGTTGAGGCCTGTCTCACCTCCTTCTCTTCTCTATAAAGCTATATCCTTTACACAGCGGGTGCTTTACCCTACCTTTGCATATTTGATCTCTGTCATCATAAATACATGTTTCTAATGGGCCCAGGCACTGACCTGGATAGCCCTGGCTCTCCTCTTCTTGTCAGGAAGCTAAGCAGGGTCAGCCTTGGTCAGCATTTGGAAGGGAGACCACCAAGGAATATCAGGGTTCATTCTGACATGGAGGCATACAATGGCAAACCACCTCTGAATATCTCTTGACTTGAAAAACCACTAGAGGTCACCGTAAGTCAGCTGAAACTTTATCACATATAAAACTTGGGGGGGGGGGAGCCAGGGGGGAGAGCCGGGGTAGGGGGAGCCTCAGGACCAGCCTGCCAGCATCCATGGCAGAGATTCCAACCTGAGTCTTCCAGATCTTAGCCTGAGACTCGTAATGGCTATACAATAATCGCTGCAACCTGCTGGAGCTCATTCATCATCTGTTGGACTTATATAGCGCTTGGAGTTTTTCAGAACACACATTGGAGCTCAGGGCTCTGGACAATTTTCAAGTTCTATATACATCCAAAGAATTATGAAGATGCCACGAGGGTTGCCAGTTTTGCCCCTGGCCACTGATAGGGGTTGGGGGGTAGGATTGTCACATCCTAACTGGAAATCTCCTGGAGGTTTGGAATAGGCATTGGTGGTTCGGCTTGGATAAGCTGAAAAGTACCTGAATCAATGCTGATTCAGGAACTTTTTCAGCTCTTCTAAGATGAATTGCCCATTCCCTGCCCTTGAACTGTCCAAATCAGGGTGGTTGAATCATGATTCATGATTCGGCCACAATTCGGTCGCTCAAATGCTCCCCCCCTGCCAGTTTGGTGTAGTGGTTAGGAGTGCGGACTTCTAATCTGGCATGCCAGGTTCGATTCTGCGCTCCCGCACATGCGGCCGGCTAGGTGACCTTGGGCTCACCACGGCACTGATAAAACTGTTCTGACCGAGCAGGAATATCAGGGCTCTCTCAGCCTCCCCTCCCTCACAGGATGTCTGTTGTGGGGAGAGGAATGGGAAGGCGAATGTAAGCTGCTTTGAGACTCCCTCAGGTAGAGAAAAGCAGCATATAAGAACCAAATCTTCTTCTTCTTCTTCAGTAATCTCAGGGCTCTCTCAGCCTCACCTCCCTCACAGGTTGTCTGTTGTGGGGAGAGGAAAGGGAAGGAGATTGTAAGCCGCTTTGAGCCTCCTTCGGGTAGAGAAAAGCGGCATATAAGAACCAACTATTCTTCTTCTTCTTCTTCTTCTTCTTCTTCTTCTTCTTCTTCTTCTTCTTCTTCTTCTTCTTCTTCTTCTCAGGCAGTGCCTGAGGAAGGATTTAAAGGGAGCTGGCAGGTTCCCTGTCATCATCAGCTGTTCAGCATGCCGGCTGCTCCCTTTAAATGCTCACCCCACCTTTGCATCAGCTGTTTGGCACATGATTTCTTCCCTTCTCTGCAGCAGAGAGATACTGCTGCGGGGGGGGGGGGTGAGGGAACAGAAGCAAGAGCACAAAAAGCCCCCAAACTTTTCAGATTTGGCTGAATCAGAAAATGTGAAGGGATATTTGTGCATTTCAGATTTGGCTGAATTGTTTCCAACCAAATCCGAAATGATACAAATTTGTTTTTTGTTTTTTCGCGCATCCCTAGTTTGGAGACAGACCCTAGGAAGGACAGGTACCTCAGTGGGCTACAATGCCCTAGAGTTCATCCCCCCCAAAGCATCCATTTTCTCTAGGGGAACTGATCTCTGTAATCTGTGGATGAGCCGCCATTCCAGGGGTCCCCAGGTCCCATTAGGAGGTTGGCATTCTTGCTTTAGGATGCTTTGGGATGATCCTGCGTTGAGCAGGGGGGGTGGGACTAGATGGCCTGTGTGGCCCCTTCCAACTCTATGATTCTGTGATTCTATGATTCTATGGCCTGTGTGGCCCCTTCCAACTCTATGATTCTGTGATTCTGTGTGGCACAGAAAACAGACCCGTCTCGTTTACACTGGAACCATCAATCCAGTCAATAGAGATGTTTTTTTTAATTCTGATTTCAAATATGTGAAATTAAAAAAAACACACACACTATGATTTCAGCCCGGCTTATGGGAACGGCCTTTAAAAAACAATGTGGTTTATATTATGCCTCAGGGTTTATAGCCCTGCCGCTTCAGATTTAATATCCCTTCCCATTACAAGTTAATTGCTACTAAAATAGTATTGCTGTTATAATAAGCCTAATATGCTTGCAAGAATTTCTTGGGGATGTTGCTTTTTCATGATTATGATTATTATTATGGGAAAGGACAGAAATGACACATCCAGGCGACACTCATGAGGAGCTATAACACCCTGTTTACTGCTGATGATGAAGGGCGAAGAGGCTATTATTTATCTGACAGGGTGTGAGGAACCGGTATGACTCATTGGGCACAGCTTTTGCCCTGTTGCCGTTCTCCGATCAAAAAGCAGATTCTTGAAAAAGGAATTAGGCCAGCCTTTCTCAACTTTTCCACCACCGAGAAACCCCTGAAATATTCTTCAGGCTTTGGGGAACCCCACAAGTGGTATGATTGTGCCTGAGCAGCAGAGCTGTGGACACGCCCACCCAGGGCCCCTCCCCTTCCTGTCCCCTCCAGGACCATCATTGGCCATTTTGGGTTGGGGGAATGGCTGTGGTCATGTCACCTGATACATATTTAACAAATTAAAAAAAATAAAATTAATTAATTCCCACCCATGTGGGCAACCCTTCCAGGGCCATCAAGAAACCCCAGGGTTTCACAGAACCCGGATTGAGAAAGCCTGGATTAGACATATTCATGAAGGACAGGTCTATCAGTGGCTACTAGCCATGTAGCCTCCACATTCAGAGGCACTATACCTCTGAGTTTCCGTGGCAACTTCAGATCTTGGCCTTCATGCCCAATGTAGAGTTTATTTATCTTATGTTATTGACCAAAATATACAACAACAGCAACCCCCCAGGGGGGGGGAGTATCTACTGGTGATGTCTGGCCAATGGGGCCTATACAGGGAAGGACCTGATCTTCCAATACCGGCCTCAACCAAATGCCTGGCGAAAGAGCTCTGTCTTGAAGGCCCCCATGGAACTGTGCTAGTGATTCGAAATTACTTTTTTGTTTTTATTAGATTGATATTCTGCCCTGTCTTCAGTGCTTTTGGCATTCTGCAGGGCCTGCAAAATGGAGCTCTTCTGCCAGGTTTATGGTGGCAAGATCTGGTCCCCCCCCCCCATGCCAAGAGGTGTCAAACTTTGTATCATCTGTGCTCCCTCTTCCCACTTCCTCTTTCAGATGTTATGGCGGGGGGGGGGAGGGGTCAGGAGGTTGCATTTACCACCGTGTTCTTGGGATTTTGATTATTGCTGTATGGTGTTATGTCCTAGTGTGTTTTAATGGGGCTTTATGTGGGTTTTATTGTGGACAAATTGTACTTTGCCATGAGCCGGTTCTGGGAGTGGCAGGTAAATAATAATAATAATGATGATGATGATGATGATGATGATGATGATGATGATGACGACAACAATGATGATGATGATGACGATGATGATGATGATGATGATATTTAAAAGCTGGGGGAAAAATCTACTGACAAAGATTCACACCCCTAATGTGAAACATCTACATAAGGAGCAAGAATCTTGGTTCCCTCCCCTCTCTCTTTCCCCTCCCCACCCCCTCTCCTTACCTGCTGGCAGTCTCCCCTGGCCATGCTTGCAGAAGCACAGCAGGGGTGGAGCCAGCCCAGCAACAAGCAGTGCTGCTTGTTGCCGTGCTGGGCTGCCCCCCGCCAATCTCCCGCTGCTGCCTTTGGCTTCCTCGGAAAACTGGCGGCAGCCACACCAGAGCATTGAGGGTGCCGCTGCTGTCCATCCACTGGCGCAGTCCCTGGGGGGCGGGACGACGGACGTCATGTCCGTCTACTACTTCCGTCTGGGGGACCGCGCCAGAAGATGTTTCACATCAAAAATGTATTGCAAATATCAGTACATTATGGTCAATATACAACATAAGATAAACTACATTGCACATGGAGCAAAGCAATGAAAATTGATCATATATGTAATAAATACTGCTCCGGTCAGTGCAATGTTTTCATTGTCTCGCTTCACGTCCAATGTCGAGTCTATTTATTTTTTTATTATTAAATTTATTATGGTCATTGACCAGCATCAAAGTATCTACAGACCACATATATTATTACAGCGTTTTAACAGGACATTCGGCATCAGGGAGTTAACAAAAGCACAAAAACATGAATACAGCATTTTGACAGTCAGGTCATTCAGCATCAACAGTAGCCAAAGATTTCCGCACTCTGCTGGCAGTATAGCAAAACTTTGCCACCATGTAAGAAACAGAATTATCTTTATCTGCAAGCAAGATATTAATTAGATGATCATCTGTAAGTCCAAGAAACCTTGATAGCAAGATTAAAGGGCAAGATTAAACGGCTTCTGGCAACCTTATACAAGCCTATTTATCTTATGTTATATATTGACCAAAATGTACCGCTAATTGAAATTAATTCTTATCTTGGCTTTTAAATACTATTTTAATAACTCTGTAATGAATTGTATTAAGTTATTTCTTTGTATTATATGTATTGTGTTTTTTGTGTTTTTTTGTGTTTTTATAGATCTCCCCCCCACCCACCCAATGAAGCTTGCAGCACAAAATTTGAAAGGACTTTGTATAATAAATTAATCATCAATCATCTGGCATTTTTTCCCTTTTTTTTCAGTGTGGTGTATTGGGGAAGAGCACAGATCTCTAATCTAGAGAGCCAGGTTTGATTCTCCGCCCCTCCACATACAGCCAGCTGGGTGACCTTGGGCCAGTCACAGTCCTGTTAGAAGCTGTTCTCACAGAGCAGACCTATCAGAGCTCTCTCAGCCTACCTCCCTCACAGGGTTTCTGTTGTGGGGAGAGAAAGGGAAAGCGATTATCAGCCGCTTTGAGACACCCTCGGGTAGTGAAAAGCGGTGTATAATAATCCATCTCGTCGTCTTCTTCCTGAGCCGTCGGGGAGGGCGGTATATAAATCTAAATAAATAAATAAATAAATAAATAAAAGAGCCCCAAGAAGCAAACACGGATTTATCCCTTCATCTCCTTACCTCTCACCATCTGCCTGAATTCCCAAGACCCCTTTGAGGTAGGTGTGGCTGAGAGAGGTCTGAGAGAACCAGGACTGGACCCAAGCTCACCCAGCTGGCTGCAAGTGGAGGAGGAGCGGGGAATCAAACCCGTTTCTCCAGATTAGAGGCCGCCTCTCTTAACCACGCCACCACGCTGGCTCTCACAAGGAGTCACATTCCATCCAATTTCACAGCAATTCAGGGTGTGAATAATTTTACTGACATGATCGGACATGGTATTTCCTGGGCGAAAAGGATGGTGTAGCCCTCTGGCTGGCTTCTGGAGTTTCACTGATGTTTGAACTCAGATGTCTCCAGGTTCTGAGGTGGCCAGGGCCGGGGTGTCTCCAGCGTCCTCTTCACGGTTCCCAATACACAACCATCAGAACTTGACATCGTTTGACAGGTGACCTGCCAAACGACCTGACATTTGATGTAACAGCCGTGGTGCTGCCCGGTTTTGACAGGCGACGTGATTTGTAATCACCAGCAAATACGACAGGCTGTAGCAGACCTTCGTTGACGGTTGAACTTGCAGTGGGCCTAGGGAAAGATTTGACAGCTGGCATACAAAGGCAGACAACACTGAACAGAAAACAATTTTCTAGTTAAAAAAAAAACCTTCATATCCAGCCAGCAACAATTTTACAAAAGCAACCAAACCATCAGCGAAAGTAAACAAAACCAAAATTATATTTCAACAGCATTTCGGGGCCTTTCCTTCCTTTCTCCATGCGAGGAGCAGAATGTATCGTCTGATTTCCATGCATGAAGGTGGTTAGCATTACACCCTGCTTTTCTTTACCTGAAGTAGTCTCAAAGTGGCTTATAGTTGCCTTCCCTTTCCTCTCCCCACAACAGACACCCTGTGAGGGAGGTGAGGATGAGAGAGCCCTGATATTCCTGAAGGAGAAGAAGAGCTGGTTCTTATATGCCGCTTTTCTCTACCCAAAGGAGTCTTAAAGCAACTTACAGTCACCTTCCCTTTCCTCTCCCCACAACAGACACCCTGTGAGGGAGGTGGGACTGAGAGAGCTCTGACAGACTGGAACTGACCCCAGGTTACCCAGCACTCTTTAGGTGGGGGAATGAATCAGAAGGGTGACCCATCCAGGTCAGTGTTGCCTTCTCAGACTGGCAGCTGCTCCCCAGGGCCTCAGGCAGAGAGGAGGTCTTTCACATCAATTACTCAGGGCCCCTTGCACTCAAGATGCTGGGGGTTCAACCTGGGACTTTCTGCATGCCAAGTAGAGGCTCCTCCCCTGAGCCACAGCCTCTTCCTAGCTGCCTTCTGCTGGATCTTCAGTTCATCCAAGCCAGTGTCTACTCAGAAAAGTAGCTGGGTCTCAGGCAGGGTCTCAGGTCTCAGGCAGAGAGGGGGTCTTTCATGTCACCCAGTAGTGTGTTGGAAGATGCAAGATCTGCCCTGTGCATGACTGAATAGAATATGGGGAATGTCCTGCAGGGGGCATTGGCGGAAATGTGTGGTTAGCATATTTAGGTCAGGAACTTTCTGATAGTTTTCAAATAATTCATCCAGTGTCCTGATTGGCTCAACTGGAGACATCCTGCACCTTTTCAGCACGCTTCCTTAAGTTCCTTTCCTGCCTGGCCCCAGAACAGAACAGACTGAGTGAAGGTAGCAGAACAGTTAGACAGTTAGGAATCTCTCCTCTCCTCTCCTCTCCTCTCCTCTCCTCTCCTCTCCTCTCCTCTCCTCTTTCTATGCAAAATTCTTTCTCCTCTTAACAATGCTATTCTTTAAGCAGCTTGGCACTCTGCTCCTCATTGCATGTTTAAACTCTGCCAACACAGTCAACCCTCCAAGGCATCCATTTCCCCCAAGGGAACTCACCTGGAGATGAGTTCTAATTCCAGATCACCAGGACTCACCTGGAGTTTGGCAACCATAGTGCGTGCCATGTCTATTTCTCACTCTCTCTCTCTCTGGTAAGAGCCAACATGGCTTTGGATCATGCCCAAGTGATCCCCCACACACCAAAATCTCCAGAATCCAGCCTGGCCTGGAGGAAATTCACCCACCATCCCACAGTGGTGATCAACAATTCTCTGGGCATGCAAGGAAGGGCCGCAAGAGACAAACACTGGCACATCCCTTCCTGCCCACCCACTCCCAATCTGCCTCAGTTCATAAAATCAGCATTTCTGGATGAGGATGAAGATGATGTCATTAGACCTGGCTGATGTCCCTCCCCTCCCTAAATCCTTCCTCCATAGGCTCCACCCCCAAAATATCCATATATTTCATACTCCTGATCTGGCCACCCTACCCAGCATCCTCTTCATCTGATGGAAACCTTTAACTGTTTATGTTATGATATACTGTTATGTTATACTGTCACCCGGTTTATCAATTAATAATATTCATGTTATTATGTGTCTGGTTTCATGTATAGTTTCAGTTATATGTAAACCGCTCTGAGCCTTCGGGGAGGGCGGTATAAAAATACGAATGAATGAATGAATGAATGAATGAATGAATGAATGAATGAATGGCAAAGCTAATAACCATTGATCTATAAGTGTGGGCATGTGCCCCAAGAGGCTGTATAACATCTCTAAGTTTCCAAACATCCCTGTGCCTCTGCCCAGGCCACAGCTGGGATTGGAAGAATGCAGGCCAGGCACCTGAGCGAGTCAATAACCAGGAACACCTGGTGCCTCTCAAAGAGTGAAAAAGACGCCGGCGGTATTTATTAACATAGCCCTGTAAATCAAGCAGGGGCCAGCCCGTCTGCTGTCTTGTCTAGAATTATTGCTTCATTCATCTTCACCTTATTAAGCCAGTCACATTCATCGAGGTCACATAAAAGGAAATACATGCGGACGTTGGGGGCCTGGCCGTTAAGTACAGGTATGAGGATCCTGGCGAGCTTTCCATTCATATTAATGAAGCTGTAACTCGCTGTAACCGCGGGAATCTTAAGAAACGTGGAATACGGGAATGATTGTAATTTCCTGAGGCAGAGCCAGGAGAGGAAGACACCATCATGTCTTCCCAAGACTGGGGCAAGGAGGGTTTTTTAGAGTTGGCCTTGCTGTGATTTCAGGAGTTTCCCCCCGCTGTATTCTAGAAGAAGAAGAAGAGTTGGTTCTTTCTCTACCTGAAGTGGTCTCAAAGTGGCTTACGTTCGCCTTCCCTTTCCTCTCTCCACAAGAGACACCCTGTGAGGGAGGTGAGGCTGAGAGAGCCCTGATATTACTGAAAAAGAAGAAGAGTTGGTTCTTATATGCCACTTTTCTCTACCTGAAGGAGTCTCAAAGCGGCTTACAGTCGCCTTCCCTTTCCTCTCCCCACAACAGACACCCTGTGGGGTGGTTGAGGCTGAGAGAGCCCTGATATTCCTGCCCGGTCAGAACAGCTTTATCAGTGCCATGACGAGCCCAAGGCCACCCAGCTGGCTGCACGTGGGGGAGTGCAGAATCAAAACTGGCATGCCAGATTAGAAGTCCGAACTCCTAACCACTACACCAAGCTGGCTCTCACCAGTGAATCATTTTGCATCCCAGTCCCAAATCTGCTTTCTTATACGCTAAATTTTTGTTGTTGTTGTTATGTGCGAAGTCGTGTCCGACCCATCGCGACCCCTTGGGCAATGATCCTCCAGGCCTTTATGGAAGTGTAAATGCAGGAAAAGCAGAATTGGAGGATTTTTTTTTTAGGGGTGGCAGTCCTACCCAAGCCCCGTTCACAACCTGCAGTGAGCACTCCATACCACCTGTGTACCAACAGCTGTTTTGAGCTGTCTTGTGAAGTCCTTTTAAAGTTTAAAGAGACTACATGAGACAGCCTGAAACATGTGAGCAGCAGAGAGCAGGCTCTCTCTCTCTCTCTTTCTGCAAACCCTTTAAATGGGGGTTGCAGGGGCACAAACCACCTCTTGGAGGGAGGTGACCACTGGTGCACCACAAGGTTCTGTCCTAGCGCTAGTATTTTCATTAATTATTTGGGGATGGAGGGTAAAGGTAAAGGTAAAGGTATCCCCTGTGCAAGCACCGAGTCATGTCTGACCCTTGGGTTGACGCCCTCTAGCGTTTTCTTGGCAGACTCAATACGGGGTGGTTTGCCAGTGCCTTCCCCAGTCATCACCGTTTACCCCCCAGCAAGCTGGGTACTCATTTTACCGACCTCGGAAGGGTGGAAGGCTGAGTCAACCTTGAGCCGGCTGCTGGGATTGAACTCCCAACCTCATGGGCAGACAGATTCAGACAGCATATCGCTGCCTTACCACTCTGCGCCACAAGAGGCTCTTACGGATGGAGGGTACATTAACCAAATTTGCAGATGACACTCAATTGGGTTGGGTGGCTAATACCCCAGAGGAAAGGATGACTATTCAAGGAGATCTGGACTATAGCCAACAAAATGAATTTTAATAGACAGTTATAAAGTATTACATTTGGGTAATAAAAATGTGACACATAAATCTAAGATGGGAGGTACCTGGCTTGACAGTAGAACATGTGAAAGGGAGTTAGGATTTATTGTAGAAAATTTGTTGAATATGAGCCAATAGTGCGAATTATCAGCTAAGAAGGCTAAGAAGGCTGCATTGCTAGGAGCATATAATCTAGGGGTAGTCTAGCATTCGCTGGCAGGGGCTCATGGGAATTGTAGTTCATGGACATCTGGAGGGCTGCAGTTTGACTACCCCTGATTTAGAGCAAGGGAAGTTACAATAACACTCTATTCTGCATTTGGCTAAACCTCATTGGGAATCTTGTGTCCAGTTCTGGCTGCCACAGATCAAGAAGGATGTTGACAAGTTGGAGCCTGTTCAGAGAAGGGTGACTAGGAATGTTGAGGGGTTGGAATCCAGACCTTACGAGGAGAGATTGAGAGGACTGAGTATGTGTAGTTTGTATTTAATTACAGAAAAGAAGAAGAAGAAGAAGAAGAAGAAGAAGAAGAAGAAGAAGAAGAAGAAGAAGAGTTGGTTCTTATATGCCGCTTTTCCCTACCTGAAGGAGGCTCAAAGCAGCTTACAGTCGCCTTCCCATTCCTCTCCCCACAACAGACACCCTGTGAGGGAAGTGAGGCTGAGAGAGCCCTGAGATTATTCAAGAAGAAGAAGAGTTGGTTCTTATATGCCACTTTTCTCTACCTGAAGGAGTCTCAAAGCGGCTTACAGTTGCCTTCCCTTTCCTCTCCCCACAACAGACACCCTGTGGGGTGGGTGAGGCTGAGAGAGCCCTGATATCACTGCTCGGTTGGAACAGCTTTATCAGTGCCGTGGCGAGCCCAAGGTCACCCAGTTGGTTGCATGTGGGGGAGCACAGAATCGAACCTGGCATGCCAGATTAGAAGTCCGCACTCCTAACCACTACACCAAACTGGCTCCTAGGGTAGACCTGTTGAAGAGGAGGCCACCTTGTTTACTGCAGCCTTAAAGATGCCTAGGAGCAATGGGTTCAAATATGGGAAAGGAGGTTCCACCTAGATATAAGAACGCATTTACTGATGGCGAGGGCTGTTTGTGGATGGCATATGCAACCTCCGAGGGTGGTGGAGTCTCCACTGGAAGTTTTTAGGAGGAGACTGGGTGAGCACCTGTAGGGAATGTGTGATGTTTAAGGCCCAGAGAACAGAGGAGGGCTGGATTGGATGGCCCCTGGTGGTCTCTTCCAGCTCTGTACGATTCTGATTCTGAGCTGTGGTCAATCACTCCCTCTCAGAGCTACTTGGGTTATTCTGATGGCGGGTTAGGTGTCATTGACCCCCACCCTTTTCCTGCCCCTTCTGGGAGATTATATTAGGGGAATGGGTTTAGTTATATAGAGATTCCACTGCATCTTGCCTATCTTGTGTATCTTGTCTACCAAATGTGTTTTTTATTCTGGCTGTAATTTGGTTGTGTTTTAAGGGGTGGTTTTATTCGGATTTTTATGCACATTTTGTAACTCGCCATGAGCCTTATTGGGAACGGTGGGTAAGAAATTAAACAACAACAACAACAACAACAACAACAACAACAACAGCAGCAACAACACACAAGAAGAAGCCATTGTGAGGATAACTAGGAGGTTGATGTTGATGTTAGCTATTCAGTTGTCTCCGACTTTTGGCGATCCTATGGCTCAGCAGCCACCATGTTTTCCGATCTTGCACTGCTTCTTTTAATTGAATAAATTTATGGCCGGTGTCCATTTTGATTGCATCTTTGTCAGCCTAATTTCCCGTAGCCACAGACCAGGAGGAACCACGTTCAACTCCCTGAGCATCCTGGAAGAAGAGCAGGATATAAAAAAAAAAGTGTCCCAAATAAACAAACCCTTCCTCAGCAAAGCTGAGCTATTATTGCAGGACCTGCTGAAGGAGGGGGCCTCCAAAATATCCCAAGGTCCCACTGCAATAACTATCAAAGCATCCGATCGCATCTTTACCCAAGACTCGAAGGCTGGGAATTTCACTTTGATTCTTCGCCTGACAGATCCGCCATACAAACAGCATCCCCCCCCTCCAGCTCCCGACGTTGGAACTTGCTGACTGATATCTAAGTTGATAGAGTGGGAATTGGTAATTAAAATTAAAACCATTCCGGATAAAACGTGTTGCACTAAATTCTTTTCATTAGGCATGCAAAGCTAATTGCATATCCTGGGGTGAACAAATAGCATTATAATCACTCGATAGTTACAGGCGGGTTCATTAGGAGCTGATAGGAATTTCAAGACAAGAGAAGACGCTTTCCGGAGTTCTACTCCCTCCCGTAGGTTTCTCTCCCATGCGCTCAGCGGCGTGTAAAGCATACCAAGTGGAAAGGTCCATACCCAAATGTCTGCTACCAATTTATTCCACAGAACCAATCCTCATGTCTTTTATCCCAATAGAACCCATGGAGACAGATCCCTTACGATCCCTCTCTTGCAGGTATTATTGCTCTTCGACTTTTAGTCCCGCCTCTTTGTCCTCAGTCACGCTCCTGTTTTGGACTCATCA
This sequence comes from Paroedura picta, assembly GCA_003118565.2. Lineage (NCBI taxonomy): Eukaryota > Metazoa > Chordata > Lepidosauria > Squamata > Gekkonidae > Paroedura > Paroedura picta. The sequence goes on along the minus strand of BDOT02000002.1, from coordinate 156,417,621 downwards.
TTCTTGGGATCCCTAAACTTGCTCAGCCTGTGGGCAGTTTTGGCATTTTGAGAAGAGCTTAGCAGAAGGAGAGTCAGCTTGGTGCAGTGGCTGAGAGAGGCGGCTTCTAATCTGGTGAGCTGGGTTTGATTCCCTGCTCCTTCACATGCAGCCAGCTGGTTGACTTTGGGCTAGTCACAGCCCTGATAGTGCTGTTCCAACAGAGCAGTCACTCTCAGAGCTCTCTTAGCCCCACCTGCCTCCCAGGGTGTCTACTGTGGGGAGAGGAAGGGAAGGTGATTGTAAACTGCTTTGAACCTTCTTTGAGTAGGGAAAAGCATGGTATAAAACTCAGCTCTTCTTCTTTATGTCCCATTTTTCACTACTCAAATGAGTCTCAAAGTGGCTTTCAATAGTCTTCCTGTCCTCTTCCTGTTGTTACTGCAACAGAATAGCTGCAAAAGAACCAAACACAAAATGGCTGACATGGGTGATAAAAAAAAGTTGAGAAGTTCCTCAAAATGTTAGGAGGGTGAAAACTAGCCATCAGCTTGTGATGGATGACGTTGTTTCGAAACAGGTGCTCTATGCAGACGCATGGGTCATGCCTCTTGGGAGTTTTGGAAGTACCTGCTTTGAAAATTAAGCGGAGGAAAGGCAGGATTGGCTTCTTGTCTTGGGGAAGAAGTAGGTGAGCACCAGGGAACATCTTGGTGAGTACAATAGCATCCACAGAACTCTGCTTTAAACCAACACAAACTTTAGCTCCAGTGTAATTCAGTGTCATATATCATTCTCTTTCTCTCTTTCCATGTGATGACTGTTTCTCACATGCAAACAAATCCTGTGTGTTGCAGCAAAGGAATGATGAACATGCGTGTGTCCTGTTAGGGTTGTCGCTTAACTGGTTCTGGCAGGGGACCTGCAGGGGACGTTCTTTGTTTGCCAGCTTTGTTCAGTGGATCAATGGGGAGAAAAGGGGACAACAGTATTTTTACAGAATCATAGAATCATAGAGTTGGAAGGGGCCATGCAGGCCATCTAGTCCAGTCCCCTGCTCTACGCAGGATCAGCCCTAAGCATCCATTTTGCTCGCTAGACGGGGACAACAGCATTGACATCACTTCCTGTTTCACAATAAGAAGTCAAAACCAAAAAAGGAACACAACCCAACCTTAACAGGTAGGGACTCAGAAGTTGAGCTGTACAATAAAATAACGTAAACATGTTGATTATTTATTATAGTGCACAATTAAAAACAGAATAAAAACGTCATAAAACTATGCGGAACTAACAGCACATAAGACCAAACTCAGAATAAGACCAAAAACAGAATAAAAACGTCATAAAACTATGCGGAACTAACAGCACATAAGACCAAACGCGTTTCGACCCTACTGGGTCTTCCTCAGTGGTCAGAACTGTGACAATACACTCTATATGAAATATGTATATTAAACTCTTTATAAAGTGTAGCTGAGTGGTTGAATGGGATCTGTAAATTATGGCTCCAACCAATATATGTAAATTTTAGACTTTTTGGAGACCACCTCTTATGCTATATGCCTAGGGTCACCACTCTTCGTTATTATATCTCATGTCCATCAGAAAAAAAGAGCTTTTGATAGCATTCAACCACTCAGCTACACTTTATAAAGAATCACAATAAGAAGTAACACGACGCTCTAGGATTGTCTTGCTCTATATGAAACAAAACCATAGAGATTTTGAAATTCCTAGTGTGTCATGAAATTACTTCCTGTTCCCAAACAGGAAGTGATATCCCAGAAGTCTCCCACACCCCTATGATCCCAGGGATTCCCATCCTCAGGTCTGTTTGTGTTGCTTATAATAGACGGACTGTATAAGCATCATCCTTCCTTAGTGAAAAATTATAACTGTGCAATATAAGGACATATATCTAAGTAGCGGTACAAGCTAACTTACTTAGGCATCAAGTTGTTACAGAGTTCCTCAGGGGTCCTCCTCAAATCTACATTTTTAAATTGGGGCTGAGAAATAGGAACTTGTCCAAGGGTCTCTGGCAAAAAACAAATAACAAAGGGCTGATCCTGCGTTGAGCAGGGGGTTGGACTAGATGACCCAGGAGGTCCCTTCCAATTCTATGATTCTATGATTCTATGGCCTGTATGGCCCCTTCCAACTCTATGATTCTATGATTCTATGGCCTGTATGGCCCCTTCCAACTCTATGATTCTATGATTCTATGAAATAACAAAAGCACATCAAAAAATATGAGACATTGCATGCGGCACCTCTGAGATTCGCGAGGGTGTTTTCATGCTGAAGTGTTCTTTGCAAAAATAAATAGCATAATCAGGCCTGCTGCATATTTAAAATAAGACTCTTGTAGCCCATTGCTTTCTAATTGAATTTTTATGGAAGTGTTAATAAAAATATCCATTGAAAATGACAATGATTGTTCCGTTATGGATTTTTATATTATTTCCATCTGAGAGAAATATGAACGAGCGCTGAGAATAAGGAAGAAGCTAAGGAGTCTAAAACACCGTCCCTATCCTTATGGTTCCAAATATCATGAAGAAGAAGAGCTGTTTTTGTACCCTGCTTTCCACTGCCCAAAGGAATCTCAAGGGGACTGACAATCTCTTCCTCTTCCCACAACAGACACCCTGTGAGGCACATGGGGCTGAGAGAGCTCTGACAGGACTGCTCTGTGAGAACAGCGCTATCTAGGCTGTGACTAGCCCAGGGTCAACCAACTGGCTGCAGGTGGAGTAACAGGGAATCAATCCTGGCTCACCAGATTAGAAGCCACCACTCTTAACCACTACACCACCTGGCACAAGGCAACTTTCAAGACATTACCTACAGAGGATAAATGTAGGTCACATTAGAAGAGTTGGTTGTTATGCCCCGTTTACTCTCAAAGTGGCTTTGCATCGCTTTCCCTTCCTCTCCCCACAACAGACACCCTGTGAGGGAGGGGAGGCTGAGAGAGCCCTGATATCACTGCTCAGTCAGAGTAGTTTTCTCAGTGCTGTGGTGAGCCCAAGGTCACCCAGCTGGTTGCATGTGGGGGAGTGCAAATTCAAACCCGATTCGCCAGATTAGAAGTCCACACTCCGACCTAACCACTACACCAAGCTGGCTCTTAGATTTGCATTCACATCTACATTACAGAGGAAAGGAGAGAGAAGCCTAATCTAAAGAATACTCATCCCTACACAGAGGCAGCAATGGCAAACTACCTGTATTCAATTCTTGTCCTACTCTTGATGACCCTGGCTAGCCTGCTCTTGTCAAATCTCAGAAGCTAAGCAGGGTTGACCCTGGTGAATACATGGATGGGAGACCACCTAAGAAGTCCATGGTTGCTGCACAGGTGCAAGGCCATGGTAAGCCACCTCTGCTTGTTTCTTGCCTTATGAGGTCACCATAAGTTGGCTGTGACTTGATGGCACATTCTACCACCAACATCGGGCATGATGGAGAGTCCTGGGGGACCTGAAAGCTTGCACACTGCCAGGGTTCATTGGGTTGGCCGTCCTAAAAGGTGTTATGTAGATGATCTTTTTATCTCTTCAGCTTTTACTTTCAAACCAGCACAACTTGACTCGGGACAGAGCCTTCTTGGCCACGGCTCCCACACTGTGAAACTAGTTGTTAACAAAAGCTCAGTTGGTTCCTTGGTCTTTGGCCTGTAATATTAAAAAAACTTCCTTGCCACCCCTGGAGGTTTTGTGGATGTTATCGGCTGCAGTAATTCAGTTGCCTTTATTGCTATTATGTCGGCGTCGTTATTGTTTTGTTTTTACGGCTTGCATTCGTTTCATTACCGCTATAAGACCTTATTGCTGGTGTCTTTGGATTGTTATGGTTACTGCAGGGGAGGGGGCTGATTTTCCATTTTACAATGTGATTTGCTTATTGAATGACTTTTTTTACCTTGCTGGTTTATTGTATGTTTGTACTGGATTCCTCCCGATGGGAGAAGTGTGCGTTTTATTTACCGTTGTGGTTCGTGTCGACTTAGGTGTTCTGGAATGGAAAGGTGGGATCTAGATAGGGTTTCCTATTCTGGGTTGGGAAATTTCTGGAGATTTGGAGGCGGAGATTGGGGAGGAGGGGTTGGAGGAGGGGAGGGGCCTCAGCTGGATACATTGCCACAGTGTCCCCTCTCCAACATACCCGTTTTCTCCAGGAGAATATATCTCTGTAGTCTTGAGATCAGTTGTGATTCCAGGAAACTTCCAGATTGGAAACCCTGAATCTAAATTTAACAAAAAAATAAACAATATCTTGAGTCAGAACATTGGCCTGGCTATCTCAGACCCATTTATTCTAATCCACAGCCACTGACCTCTATGGTTGAGGCTGGGGTAGTGAGGAAGATGCCCCTCCCAGTCATCCAGCAGGTGGTCTCATGATCTGACCCCTCTTTCTGTCCCTCCAGAGATGGAGGTAAGGTGGGAAATAGGGGAGTTTTCTTAGACTTCTTTAGTTTTTATTGTATTTTTTGTCTGTTTTAATGGGGTTTTACTGGGGTATTTATTGGACGTTTGTAACCCACCATGAGCCAGTCTTGGGAATGGAAGGAAATACATTAAACAAACAAACAAACAAATAAATATACTCTATAATCCATCCCATCTTGGATCTTCTTTTCCTGCTGCCTCAGTTTCCGGGTTAAGTTTAGGCCACAGTTCCCATAAAGCTCGATTTCACAAATAAGAACAATGCAGTCGACACAATATAACACCATATAATAATAAATAAAAAAGGTAAAGGTATCCCCTGTGCAAGCACTGAGTCATGTCTGACCCCTGGGGTGATGCCCTCTAGCGTTTTCATGGCAGACTCAATACGGGGTGGTTTGCCAGTGCCTTCCCCAGTCATTACCATTTACCCCCCAGCAAGCTGGGTACTCATTTTACCGACCTCGGAAGGATGGAAGGCTGAGTCAACCTTGAGCCGGCTGCTGGGATCGAACTCCCAGCCTCATGGGCAGAGCTTTCAGACTGCATGTTTGCTGCCTCACCACTCTGCGCCACAAGAGGCTCCTATAATAATAAATAAATAAATACAAAAGGCAATGCAGTAAAAAAAAACTGGATCACAACCTTAGAGAATACACTAGGAAACCTTAATTCGTACAGTAAACGAGATTTAAAAATGGCAGAAGAATTAAATCAAACAGATATAATTAAACATAGAGATATAATGAATATCATAAACCATGCAATGAAGACTGCCTAGAATTTTGCAGACCATAACAATAACCCTGATCCATTTATATAGAACTAAATGCTCTCCATGTCAGAAGTTTTGAAACACAGATTCCTTGCACTTCATTAATTTGCTTCGTTTAGTGCCCACCTTTCAAAATAGACTGTGTTACCCTTAAGTTGGGACGGCCCTGGATAAATGAACAGAGACTTCCATAAAGGGCTGGATCAGGCCGAATAGCTCCAACGGCCGCTTTATAAATATTCGTGGAGGAGTCTTGTCGGCTCCACTACGCCATTTGTCTGCTCACCGAAAGCCAAATTATTGTTTCATATCCCCCTCGAACGAGGCACTAAATCATTCAACAACAGGTTGGACGTTCAAGACAAATGCCTTTGACCCTTCGGGCCTGATCCATCCATTTTATTCATGCTAAGTAGCAATGTGTTTGCTCTCTGTAATAATTCCATTGATTTTGTCCCTCCCATCCCCCCCCTCCCTCCACCGACTTACAAAAAGGCATGTGGTTTCCGCAATAGGAAAAGGAGGCCCATCTCCTTCTTAGGACGGAAAGAAATAAGGTTAAGAAGAAAAAGGTTTCTAGCGTTCCAGTCCATATATCAAGAAAGTGCTTGGGAGCCATCTTTATTCCTCAAGTCCTCATGCAAGAGATAAATAAAGTGTGTGTGTGTGGGGGGGGGTGTCTGAATTAGGCTTCCCTTTCTGTAATGCAGGGATGCACAGATGCAAAAGTATGCTGGCGATTATTAGATGCACCTTTCTGTTGGAGGTACAGGGAATGAGAGCTCTCCCTGCAGTCCTCAGACATCCTGCCTGAAGAACCTGTAAGCTGTATAGATGATCAGTTCACCTGTTGATAGGCCATCTCAGATGTCTGTCAAAGAATTTGGCCACTGTGCAGTATCTGGGGTTGAGTTTCTGTGCTTCGTCTTGTAGGGGCTTTGGCATCTGCACAGTGGAGAGATTGAATCTCACCTCCTCCCCTGAATCCCTTTTGCCTGTTCTCTCGGGGGCTCTTGCAGGGGCTTGGCTCCAGGAAGGTTTGGTTAGAAGACAATGAAGAAGAGTTGATTTTAAACCCTGCTTTTCACCACCTGAAGGAGACTCATAGCAGCTTACAATCATCTTTCCCTTCCTCTCCCCACAACAGATACCTTGTGAGGTAGGTGGGGCTAACAGAGCTCAGACAGAACTGCTCTGTGAGAACAGGTATAACAGAACTGTGACTGGTCCAAGGTCACCTAGCTGGCTGCATGTGGAGGACTGGGAATCAAACTCATTTCTCCAGATCAGAGGCCACTACACCAAGATAGAGGGTTAGTTATTACCAGAGGAAGGGCTTGTTCAGTGATGGCTCCTAACAACGTTCCCTCTGATTTTCTTCCCCCCTGAATGGAGCAGTTCACATCCTGAGTAGAATAGAACTGCTGTACTCTTAAAATGGGTAATGGGCAGCGCAAGGGTCTACGTGGCTTCAGATTGCTGCTGAGCAGGGTTTCTCACGTGAATGGGTGACCTCTCACGTGCATGGCTTAGAGGGAACACCGGGCCCTACCCTTTGGGAAGCACTCTGTGATGACACCTCCCGCCTACAGGACTTGCTTCCTTCCTGCAGGGCTTGTAAGGCCGAATTTTTCAGGTTGGCTGAATTTTTCAGTTCGGTCGAATTTTTCAGTTTGGCCACTGGTGGTATAGGACTGAGTCATATCTTTACACAGCCCGCGGTGCCACGGGTGCCACAAACTGAATAAAGCTGTAAGGGCTTAGGGGGAGGAGTTAGGGCGGGCTCTTTCCGGGATGAGGAAGGGTGCCGATTGGCCCCTTCCTCCGGAGAGACCATCGGCCAGGCCAATCGGCCAGGCAAAGCGCCTGCCAATTGGCCCGGCCGATTCCCGCCCTGCCGACAACAGAGCAACTGCGAGCCGCACAGAGCGCAGCTCGCAGTTGCTCCCTTCCCGGTGGCCTGACGCGTCGGGAGGCGCAAAGCACCTCCGATGCGTCAGGCCGCCGGCAAGGGAGCCCCCGGCAGCCCTGGGACACGCCTCTTGCCGCGTCAGGCCGCCGCCCAAGGGAGCCCCCAATGGGCTTTGCCTCTAGTATTGTAATATTTCATGTGCATTATTGGACTTTTGTGGGCTTTTCACCAATTTGTTTATGATGTTATTATAAGTGTTCTAAGTGTTCATCAAGACCTTCCGGGTGAGCAGCAGCTTCAAAAAACACACACACACAAATAAATAAATAAATCGTTATACTGCTCAACGGTATAAATAATAGTATAAGCGGGGTGGGCTCAGTCCGGGATAGCTTACAGGGGCCAACAATTGGCCCCAGGACCCTGGACTGACAAGCGGGGGGCCTTTTGGAAGATGGAAAAATATGCACAGATGCAAAAGTATGCTGGCGATTCTTGGATGAGCATTTCCGTTGGAGGAAGAGCTCTCCCTCCAGTCCCCAGACATATTGCCTGAAGACCCCTTGGCCCCAGACTGACGTCAGATTGGCCCCTCTGCCATTCCCCGCGGGACGCGCCAGGTAGGCAGCCGCTGAGGGGAGGCTTTGGCCCAGGCCTCACAGGGGAGGGGGGCGGCCGGCAGAGGCTTCTGCGTGGGCTTTGGAGCAGGCCTGCCGTGTTGGAGACATGGCAGATCAGCTTCGAGGCCCATGCCGAAGCCAGGGACTCGGGGGGGAGGGAGCCTTCAGCGTGGGCCTTGGAGCAGGATCGCCGCGTTGGAAATGCGGTGGCCCTGATCCAACACCCGCGCTGAAGCCAGGGACTTGCGGGGGAGGGAGGTGGGCGGAGGAGGATTCGGCAGGGACAGGGGGTGCGGGTGGGCTGCCCTGGCACTTTCACAGCCCGTCCTTATGGATGGGCTTTGAAGCCTAGTAAATAAATAAAGGACGGTTGGGTCACATCATTCCATACCACAAGGGAGATTCTGGCTTGGCTAAAATACACCTCTTACAAAATAACATCCGTTAGGTGCTCAGAGGAACATCAAATGGTGAGATTTTTTTTTTTAATGGAGTATTTACGTAAAATGTCTAGACTACGGATTGATACTGATTGATTTGTTCCCTCTTAATGCCATTGACTGCTTAGTGGTGCACAAGGCCAACAGGTTGGGGGGGGGGAGAGGGAAGTTAGAGTGCTGTTGGTGTTTGTAAGAATGCAAATGGGTGAAGAACACAGCTTGGGTCTGGACTGTCGGAATACATGAAAGCACCCGATGAGCAGCTTCCAAATGTTTGCACCCAGTGAACGGCCTGATCCAACCTGCCCCTACTGCCACAGGAAGTGGTGGTGGCTACAAGCACAGACGGCTTAGAATCATAGAATCCTAGAATCATAGAGTTGGAAGGGACCTCCTGGGTCATCTAGTCCAACCCCCTGCATTATGCAGGACACTCACAACCCTATTGCTCATCCACTGTCACCTGCCAGCCCCTTGAACCTTCACAGAATCAGCCTCTCTGTCAGATGTCTATCTAGCCTCTGTTTGAAAATCTCCAAAGATGGAGAACCCACCACCTCCCGAGGAAGCCTGTTCCACTGAGGAACCGCTCTAGCTGTCAGGAACTTCTTCCGGATGTTTAGACAGAATTTCTTTTGAATTAATTTCATCCCATTGGTTCTGGTCCGTCCCTCCGGGGCAAGAGAGAACAACTCTGCTCAAGAGGGGATTGGAGAAACATATGGAGCAAAGGTCCATCAGTGGGCCACAAGGTATCAATGGCATGCTCTGTATTCTTGGTGAATCAGAATCCCTTTATTGGCATAAAGAATCAACAGAACAGAAACGTCAACATTCACATTGGGGGTCTCACCTCTCCGAAGCCCATGTTTTCCAGGCTCTGCCCCCAAAGTCTCCATTAATTTCCCAACCCAAATATGGCCAACCTAGTTTGTTCATATTTAGAATCATAGAATCATAGAGTTGGAAGGGGCCATGCAAGCCATCTAGTCCAACCTCCTGCTCTAGCCTATATCGTTGTACTTGTAGCTTAAACCCATTACTGCGTGTCCTCTCCTCTGCAGCCAATGGGAACAGCATCCTGCCCTCCTCCAAGTGACAACCTTTCAAATACTTAAAGAGGGCTATCATGTCCCCTCTCAACCTCCTTTTCTCCAGGCTGAACATTCCCAAGTCCCTCAACCTATCTTCATAGGGCTTGGTCCCTTGGCCCCAGGTCATCCTTGTCACTCTCCTCTGTACCCTTTCAATTTTATCTACGTCCTTCTTGAAGTGAGGCCTCCAGAACTGCACACAGTACTCTGGTGTGGTCTGACCAGTGCCGTATACAAGGGGACTATGACATCTTGTGATTTCTATCATGGTTTGAAGCCCCCCCCCCCCAATCTATCTTCTTTCCTTTCCATGCTGGAGTCACAGATCAACCAAGACAAATCCCAGTTAAAAGCAATCGTCAAAGTTATCCCCACTCCCGCCTCGACTCTTTCAAGGTAGCTTTCACAAAAGAACGGCGTGCAATCATGCCTTCTAACGCGTCTCCATTTGACGCATCATTACCATGAATTTGGGGATGGAAGGTGGAGAAAAAGAAAGGGATAGAAACACGCCCTCGTCGCTCTGTCATTTCTTTTTTTGTTCCCTTCCAGACAGAGAGCTTTTCTGCTCTGTTACTTCCCGTAATTCAGTGTAACTCCTGACTGCTGAGCCGACCGAATAATACAGAAGCGCCACGCGAAGCGCAGAGCAATGCTTTCGAATTACAAAGCCGCGACACTCTTCAGTGGGTTCCTTTTAAAAAGAAATCAAATTGCACGGGGTTTGGTAAGAAACCCAGAAGGTATCATAAATGCCTCCGAAATGCTAGTGACAGGGATCCGTTAATGCCTGGCCAGATTTCCGTGGATTTTTAAATATATATATCAGATACCTTCAGGCCCAGTAAATCTCCCTTAAGATAATTCATAGCATCTGCGGTGTACAATGCCGTGCAACCAGGAGACGCATGCTGGGTGAGACAATTTCTCTCAATATCCTCTTCCAGCTATCAACAGCTTAGGCACCAGGAAGTTCTCCAGCTCCCAGAGCCAGCTTGGTGTAGTAGTTAGGAGTGCGGACTTCTAATCTGGCCAGGTTTGATTCCCTGCTCCCCCCCATGTGGGGGGGAACAGTGAGGGGGGGAAGACTGCCAGTGAGGGGGCGCTCACCACCTCCTTAGGCAGGTGGGTTACCTTGGGATTGCCACAGCACTGATAAAACTGTTATGACCGAGCAGTGATATCAGGGCTCTGTCAGCCTCACCTCCCAAACAGGGTATCTGTTGTAGGGAGAGGAAAGGGAAGGCGATTGTAAGCCGCTTTGAAACTCCTCTGGGTAGAGAAAAGCGGCATATAAGAACCAGCTCTTCTCCTTCTTCAGTAATATCATGGCTCTCTCAGTCTCACCTCCCTCACAGGGTGTCTGTTGTGGGGAGAGGAAAGGGAAGGTGATTGTAAGCTGCTTTGAGACTCCTTCGGGTAGAGAAAAGCAGCATATAAGAACCAACTCTTCTTCTTCAGTAATATCAGGGCTCTCTCAACCTCTCCCACCTCACAGGGTGTCTGTTGTGGGAAAAGGAAAGGGAAGGTGACTGTAAACCACTTTAAGCCTCCTTTGGGTAGAGAAAAGCAGCATATACATAGAATCATAGAATCATAGAATCATAGAGTTGGAAGGGCCATACAGGCCATCTAGTCCAACCCCCTGCTCAACGCAGGATCAGCCCTAAGCATCCTAAAGCATCCAAGAAAAGTTTGTATCCAGCCTTTGCTTGAAGACTGCCAGTGAGGGGGAGCTCACCACCTCCTTAGGCAGCCTATTCCACTGCTGAACTACTCTGACTGTGAAAAACCTTTTCCTGATATCTAGCCTATATCGTTGTACTTGAAGTTTAAACCCATTACTGCGTGTCCTCTCCTCTGCAGCCAACAGAAACAGCAATACGAACCAACTCTTCCTCTAGACAATACCAGAATCTTCTCTGCCCAAAATTCCTCCCCTTCCGAGGCTCCATCCTCAAAACTCCACAAGTTTCCTCACCAGGATCTGAATACCTGCCCCCCCCCCAATCCACCATTGGCATCCCAAGGCAACCCTAGAGAACTACATCTTTGTACAAGACTGCCCCTGGACCAAAGCAGGCGGTTTCTGCTCAGCTGTAACATATCAAACAGACGGGTTTCAGCCCGATAGTCATCGGAAGGCCGACCCGCCCAGGTAAGCCGTGTTTATTTCAGTGGTTCCTCTCTGGGTACGGTGCGAGCAACTTCAAGGATGACGGGTTGTCCCATAAGTCTACCGAATGTGCTGCCTGACCTTTTCGGGGCTGGCAATGGCACCAGCCCTACAGCCGTATATCATCATCATCTTCCTCACTCCGATGACGCATTGGGCTAATAGATCATTAGGCTAGAAGCTCCCTCGGAAGATATATTAGCCCGATAGATCATCGTGGGAAGGGAGGGGGGGAGTGGCCGGGAGAAGGTAGCGCCCCCAAGAAGAGCCGAAAGCCGAGAGCGAATGAGTCCCATTACGGGATGATTAATCGCCCCCAGTTACTGCTCATTATTACTAACAACATCTGAGATTATTAAAAATCGGCCCTCCTTGCCGGTTCACATTACCTCCCGCGACGTAGCAGCCAACGGCGAGTTAATTTCGGCTTCCTTTCTAGTTAGGTTCACTTTCCGGGGCTCTTGGAAATTAGCGCAGTGCTTATTGTTCAGGTTTTCCAATTATCCGGGGTAATGTTCCCCCACTTCAGATGGAAGAAAAGCCATTCCTGCCATTGGGAGCGCAGCCAAGAGCCCCCGTTAAGCTCACCTATTAGAATAATAAACATTTTGACGTTGTGGAAAAGAACAGCCTTCTCGCATTGCCGTCTTGCACTCCAACCCTTGTGCCAGGAAACGGCCTCCCCCCCTCCCCCCGAATCAGCGTTATTAGCTGAAGGGTTTAGGAAAATGAAACATTAAGAAAGGATGAGGCGATAAAAAGGTATTTTACTTAGGGGGAGCCTGGTGTTTTTCGTAATGTGCCTTACTCTTTTATCCACAAGAATACCTGAGTACAGGAGTCCTCAACATGGCGCCTGTGAGTGCCGTAGCAACCATCAACACTTTTTCTGGTGCCCGCAGAGTGGTTTTAGAAAAAAAGGCAGGGCCAGGTGAAGCCTTTGGGCTTCTGGTTGGCTGTGCAGAAGAAAAGGGATCCTGTTAAACAGAGCATCTGCCAGGAATGTGGAGAATCATAGAGTTGGAAGGGACCTTCGGGGTCATCTAGTCAAACCTCCTGCACAGTGCAGAAATTCACAACAACCTGCTGACTCACAGTGACCCCAATTTCATACCCCATACCCAAAATCTCCAGAATCCAGCCTGGCCTGGAGGAAATTCACCTACCATCCCACAGTGGTGATCAGCAATTCTCTGGGTATACAAGGAAGGGCCACAAGAGACAAACACTGGCACATCCCTTCCTGCCCATCTATTCACCATGTGCCCAAATTCATAAAATCAGCATTTCTGTCAGATGACTATCTAGACTCTGATTAAAAGCTTCCAAAGAAGGAGAACTCACTACCTCCCAAGGAAACCTGTTGGTTCTTATATGCCGCTTTTCTCTACCCGAAGGAGTTTCAAAGCGGCTTCCAATCGCCTTCCCTTTCCTCTCCCCACAACAGACACCCTTTGAGTTGGGTGAGACTGAGAGAGCCTTGATATCACTGAAGAGTTGGTTCTTATATGCCGCTTTTCTCTACCCGAAGGAGTCTCAAAGCGGCTTACACTTGACAGATTAGAAGTCCCCGCTACTAATCACTGCACCAAGCTCGCTCTCTAATATAAGTATGAAAAATGAAATAAATGCAAGAATTGCTTTTCAGGGAGGCCGGGTTTTGTGCAGGGTCTCTCTTTAGGGTCCCAGGGAAGGTTGTTCTGATTTCCTAAGCTCAGATTCCTGAGCGGCAAAATTAACCAAATTCCCTCCCCGTTTTTTTGCAACTGGTTGATTCTTTTGTGTCTTTGGTAGGATGTCTGTGTGTGTGTGTGTGTGAAAGAGAGAGAGAGAGAAGAGAGCACAAGAGGAAAGGAGGAGGGGAAATGACATCTGATTGCCAATGACAGTATGCAGCTGTCTTCCATTGCCGCTGTGCGGCCCGTGATTTTCGAGTTAGCCAGGTGAGGTGGAAACATAATGATAGATACCAGAAACCCCCTTTGTCACTTCTAGCCGGAGTTCTTTTCCGGGGTGGGAAAGCACTTCTGCGCCCTGCTGATGGAAACAGCTTTCCTTTTGCGGTCGAGGTTTCCAGAAAACAGAATCCGCTTTAGTGCATCAGGTGGATTATTTCTGTAGACAAGTAACCAAGCTAAACGCATGAGAACTGGAAACTGCAATGCCCTTGCTCCATCAGTATTGTCTACTCAGACCGGCAGGGCCTTAGATGGAGATATTTCACATTACTTCCTTCCTGGTCCTTTTAACGGGGGATGATGGGGTTGTTGTTGTTAGTTGCGAAGTCGTGTCCAGCCCCATGGACAATGATCCTCCTGGCCTTCCTGTCCTCTACCATTTCCCGGATGCTGGGGTGGTTTGGTGTAGTGGTTAGGAGTGCGGACTTCTAATCAGGCGAGCCAGGTTTGATTCCCTGCTCCCCCACATGCAGCCAGCTGGGTGACCTTGGGCTTGTCACAGCACTGATAAAACTGTTCTGAGCAGTGATATCAGGGCTCTCTCAGCCTCACCCACCCCACAGGGTGTCTGTTGTGGGGAGAGGAAAGGGAAGGTGACTGTAAGCCGCTTTGAGCCTCCTTCGGGTAGAGAAAAGCAGCATATAAGAACCAACTCTTCTTCTTCTTCTTCTTCTAGTAGTGGTAAAAAATGCAAACTCTGTGTCAGGAATTATCGGGAAAGGGATTGAGGATATATTGGCCAATATTGTATTGCCCCTGTATGGATCAATGATGTGGCCTCATTTGGAGTACTGTGTACAGTCTCAAAAAGGGCATGGCAGTGCTGGAAAAAGTACAGAGGAGGGTGGTCAAGATGCTTTTGGGGTTGGGGTGCCTTCCCTAGGTGGAAAAGCTGAAGAGTCTGGGAATTTTCAGCTTAGAAAGGAGACAACTAAGGTGGGACATGATGCTTTATCAGATTATGTAGGTGGAGGAGAGACCCTGACAATGACAAATTTTTCTCCCACTCCTAAATTACTAGCATTTGAGGGCATCCAATGAAGCTGATGGGCAGTAGTTTCAAGAGCGCCAAAAGGAAATGCTAATTTACATAGAGAGTGATTGAAATGTGATATTTGCTGCCAAAGGATGCAGTGATGGCCACAGGAATAAATAGCTTTCAAGGGGGATTAGAGAGATCCATGGAAGGTGAAACTATCCATGATTACTAGCAGCAGAGACTGAGGGGAACCTTAACATTCGGAGGCACAAAGCTTCTGAATCCCAGAGCCAGGAGACAACATCAGGGGAAGGCCTTGGCCGCTTTGCTAAGTCATTGGCTGCCCAGAAAAACTGGTTGACCACCGTGTGACACAGGATGGACCACTGATCTGATACAGCAGGGCTCTTTTATGTTCAAATGAAGACCTTGGCTTTTTTTGCCCAGTTATCGGCCCTCTGGAGGAACTGGCTGGCCACCGTGTGAAACCAGAAGCTGGACTAGATGGACTACTGGTCTAATCCAGCAGGGCTCTTCTGATTTTCTAATGAAGACCTCGGCCTCTACGTTCGGTTATTGGCCCTCCAGAGGAACTGGCTGTCCACTGTGTGAGGCAGGATGCAGGACTAGATGGACCACAGATCAGATCCAGCAAGGCTCTTCTGATATTCTAATGAAGTCCTCAGCTTCTTTGCCCTGTTGTTGGCCCTCCGGAGGAACTGGTTGGCCACCATGTGAGACAGGAGGCTGGACTAGAAGGACCACTGGTCTGATCCAGCAGGGCTCTTTTTATGTTCATATGATTGAACTGGGACTTTCTGCATTCAAAGCAGAAGCTCATCCTTCTACTGAGCCATGCCCCCTTACTAACTTACCATGGCCTACTCACTCTCTCTTGGAAATTGTTTGCCTGAAATTTTATCACTCCAAAGCAAGGCGAAGGAAATTAAAACAAAAGGGAAGCCAATTAAATGTCGGAAGTCTCATAAATGCTCTTCATCTCAGACCATGAATCATGAGGGAGGGAGGCATCTCCTAAAGCAAAGCCTGGGTTGAAAACCCATGTTGATGAGAATCCGCCCCTCTCCCCAATCTCAATATGCCATTAAAGGCCAATAAAAACCCTTTGGAGAGAGGAGATAATAAGGCAGTGTGACTCTTTTAAAACTCTTTATTTAAGGATGTGAATGGGATTTGCTGCTGGAGGGGCCATAAGCGGGTGGCAAACAAGAGGCTGTTAACCGTCTTTCCAAGTTTATATCATGTCTTCAGAAATTTGTTTTGGATTCAAAATGGGGGCTTTGCAAGTGTGCTCATAATTGGAGTGTGTCCAGAGGAGGGCAACAAAGATGGTGAGAGACCAAGACGTATGAAGAAAGGTTGGGGGAGCTTGGTCTGTTTAGCCTGGAGAGGAGACGACTGAGAGGGGATCTGATAACCATTTCAAAGGCTGCCATATAGAGCAGTGGTCCCCAACCTTTATTAGGCTGGGGACCGGCAGGGCATCGGGCCGCGCCCGCGCGGGCCACACCCACGCTTCCGGCCGCGCCCGCGCGTCGAGCCGCACCCGGCCGCGCCCGCGAGCCGCGCCCGCGGATCGGGCCCCGCCCGGAAGCCACGCCCGCGGGTCGGGCCGCGCCCGCGAGCCACGCCCGCGGTTCGGGCCGCACCCGCGGGCCGCACCTGCAGATCGGGCCCCGCGGGCGTGGCCTGCACGGGCGCAGCCCGGCCCCGATTCCCTCTCCCCGCCCTCCCGCAGTAAGTAGCTTCCCGGGCCGCAAGCTTGCGGCCTGGGAAGTTTTTTACTGCGGGGGGGGGCGGGGAGAGGGAGCCGCGGCCCGGCGCCATGGCCTTCGCGGCCCGCAGGTTGGGGACCACTGATATAGAGGATGGAGTAGAGTTGTTCTCGACCCGGAGAGACAGACCAGATCCAATGGGATGAAATTAATTAAAAAGAAATTCCGTCTAAACATCCGGAAGAAGTTCCTGACAGTCAGAGCGGTTCCTCAGTGGAACAGGCTTCCTCGGGAAGTGGTGGGTTCTCCATCTTTGGAGGTTTATAAACAGAGTCTGGAGAGCCACCTGACGGAGAGGCTGATTCTGTGAAGGTTCAAGGGGATGGCAGGAGACAGTGGATGAGTGATAGGGTTGTGAGTGTCCTGCATAATGCAAGAGGTTGGACCAGATGACCCAGGAGCTCCCTTCTAACTCTATGATTCTGCAGGAGGACAACTTGTTGACTGCAGCTTCAGAGACAAGGACTAGGAGCCACGGGTTCAAATTACGGGAAAAGAGATTCCCCTTAAATATTAGAAAGCGTTTTCTGACGGCGAGGGCTGTTCGTAGATGGAACAGGCTGCCTCAGAGGATGGTGGAGTCCCCTTTGCCGACGTTTTTAGGAGGAGATTGGATGACCACTTGTCAGGAGTGTGTGATTTTTAAGTCCCCAAGAAGGTGGGGGGCTGGACTAGATGGCCCTTGGTGGTCTCTTCCAGTTCGGTGTGATTCTGAGGATTGCCAGTGCCAAGTTGGAAAACACCTGGAGATTTGGGAGTTTAGCCAGAGGAGGCTGGGTTTTGAGGAGGGGAGGATTTTCAATGGGGTACAACAACATACTGTTCAACTTCCAAAGTGGCCATTTTCTCCAGGTGGACTGATCTCTATCACCTGGAGATGAGTTGCAATTGAAACTCAGGAGGTTGGCAACCTTGCTTGGAGAGGAGCTGTGTTCACCAGGCACCCAGTGGCTTTCCCCCTCGTCCTCTGGAGACAGGTTTCAGACAGTCACACACAGATATATCATATCCCTTCCCTTTCCGAAAGCAGCCCCATCGACTTAGCATTCAGGGCGGCCGGGCGATTTGTTTAATGTATAGATCTGTCAGAACAAATAAATCTTTGCAGTGTTATGGATGGCGTTATTAGTTTTGATCAAGATTAGAGGCCCAGCTCAATGATGTGGCCGATGCCGGCGCTTATGGCCTATCAGGCGCAGCTCCGATATTAGAATTAAGCCTCCCCCGGTGCGATTCAGAGCAGGCTTCCTTTTAAATATTAATGGCTGGCTGATATTGATGGGCGACGCCGTCTCCATGTGGGCTGGGCAATGGGCTCTGCATGTATCCGGGCCAATATCTGGAGAAAAGGCACCGGAATGGAGAAGTGCTGCTGATTTCTATTCACAGCAGCTTGGTGCCTCGGTGGGTCAAGTCACAGCCAGCCGTATGGTGACCCCATAGGGTTTTCCAGGCAAGAGATGTTCAAGGGTGATTTTCCATTGCTTGCCTTTTGCAAGCCAGTGGAGTGGAGCGGTTAAGAGTGGTGGTGTCTAATCTGCTGAGCCAGGTTTGATTCCCCCCCCCTCCTCTGCATGCAGCCAGCTGCGAGGCCTTGGGCTCGTCACAGCCCTGATAAAGCTGTTCTGACTGAGCAGGAATATCAGGGCTCTCTCAGTCTCACTTCCCTCACAGGATGTCTGTTGTGGGGAGAGGAAAGGGAAGGTGACTGTAAGCCGCTTTGAGCCTCCTTCGGGTAGAGAAAAGCAGCATATAAGAACCAACTCTTCTTCTTCTTCAGTAATATCAGGGCTCCCTCAGCCTCACCTCCCTCACAGGGTGTCTGTTGTGGGGAGAGGAAAGGGAAGGAGATTGTAAGCCGCTCTGAGACTCATTTGGGTAGAGAAGAGCGGCATATAAGAACCAACTCTTCTTCTTCTTCAGTAATATCAGGGCTCTCTCAGCTTCACCTCCCTCACAGGGTGTCTGTTGTGGGGAGAGGAAAGGGAAGACAAATGTAAGCCACTTTAAGACTCCTTCGGGTAGAGAAAAGCAGCATATAAGGACCAACTCTTCTTCTTCTTCTTCAGTTATATCAGGGCTCTCTCATCCTCACAGTGTGTCTGTTGTGGAGAGAGGAAAGGGAAGACAAATGTAAGCTGCTTTGAGGCTACTTTGGGCTATGAAAAGCGGGGTGTGATTCTCGTAGAGATCTCTCAACCCCACCTACCTCACAGGGTTTCTGCTGTGGGGAGAGAAAAAGTAGGCAATTGTAAGCCACTTTGAGGCTTCTTCGAGTAGTAAAAACAGGGGTTCAAAAAACCCAAGTCTTCTTCTCTTTGTTCTGACCCTGGAAATCCTTTGTGGTCTTTCATTAAAGTACTCGCTGCACATGGAGGAGTGTGGGATCAAACTGGGCTCTTAAGATTAGAGTCTCCTGCTTTTCAAACATCTCCAACATGCTGGATCTCAAGATCCAGCAGGGAACGGGGCACGGGGAGGGTCAGCACCCAGGAAAGCCACAGGGCAGGCATGTGTGCTAGCGCCCGTTGTATTCTTGAGTACAACAGGCATTGCCCCTAGTATAGAAATAAATGCTATTTTCAAAGTTGCCCCCGAACTTTTGTTTCAGGCTTTCTCAACAAGGGTTTCATGAAACCCTGGGGTTTCTTGATAGCCTTGGAAGGGTTTCCCGAATGGTTGGGAGTTAATTTTTCAAATATATTTTTTACACTTTTTAAACATTCCATCATTCATTCATTCATTCATTCATTCATTCATTCATTCATTCATTCATTCATTCATTCATTCATTCATTTCTCACATTTAGATTCAGTGCATAGCTGTGATATGACCATATATGTTCATGTTGACCTGTCCTCTCCCCCCTAAAATGGCCAATGATGGGCCCCAGGTGGGCGTGTCCACAACTACGCTTCCCAACCCTATTCTGCATGATTGCGCCACTTCTGGGGTTTCTCACAGCCTGAAGAATGTTTCAGGGGTTTCTCAGGGGTAAGAACGTTGAGGAAGGCTGCAGTAGATAGACTAGCAGCAGACCTTACATAGAAACCAGCTCCAAAAGTCTCCAGGAATTGGCCCTGTACAATGTGACAAAGAGGGACTGAACATAAACATAAAAAATGGAAGCCATATTATCTGCTTCATCGGTGGTGCAAAGTCCTGTCGACTCACAGAGGACTTATGGCAGGGGTAGACAAACTGCGGCCCTCCAGATGTCCATGGACTACAATTCCCAGGAGCCCCTGCCAGCGAATGTATTCGCTGGCAGGGGCTCCTGGGAATTGTAGTCCATGGACATCTGGAGGGCCGCAGTTTGACTACCCCTGACTTATGGTGATGCCTCATGAGGATCTTCAAGCAAGAGACCTTCACTTTTCTTGGATGCTTTAGGATGCTTTGGGCTGATCCTGCGTTGAGCAGGGGGTTGGACTAGATGGCCTGTATGGCCCCTTCCAACTCTATGATTCTATGGCCTGTGTGGCCCCTTCCAACTCTATGATTCTATGATTCTATGGCCTGTGTGGCCCCTTCCAACTCTATGATTCTATGATGCTATGGCCTGTGTGGCCCCTTCCAACTCTATGATTCTATGATTGTAAGATATGTGGGTTCGCAAGGAAGACCAGCAGGCTACTAGGCAAACAAACAGCTCTTTCTTGATCTTAGCGGTGAGTGCCTGTTGAAGGAAGCAACTACAAGACTGACACCCCCCCCCAGAACAACCCCATCTTATATACATTTGGATAACAACAGAATCTTCCACAGCTGAACCTGATAGGCTCAGGGGCACGTGATTAATTTAGAAGGATTGGCTCCTGCAGCTGGGAGACTTGCAGCTCATTGGCTGCTTCTGAGGTGGCTAGAACCCTAACATGGACAAATTCGCACCCACAACATTCATGGAACATCCTGGTGAAGATATGATGTCACGTTTGGCTTCACATCAGAACTGAGGTCACAGGACAGTAGCTAGCTAGATTCCCGCCAACCCCCTCAATCTCTCACAGTCTATTCGGAACAAATTGTGTAAACAAAAGGTGAAAAGGAAGGATAAAAGAAAAAAAAAAAACCACCAGTTAGGGAACATCAATCTTAACAACATCTCATCAAAAAGCCTTAAACGATCTATAAAACTATATAAACCTCCCTGGGAAAAGTTGTGAATTACTAGTTAATTCTAAAACTATGGACCAAAAGTATTTCCACAAAGAAATCTTTATCAGAGGTTAATGCATCCATTCATCAAATTACACATGAAAAAGACTTATTCTATATATGTATATAAAATTGTCAATGAAAAATGCCTGTAAAAACATGTAAAAATTCAAACAGCATTAAACAAACCCCCATATATTGAATATATAGTAAAGGTAAAGGTAAAGGTATCCTCTGTGCAAGCACTGAGTCATGTCTGACCCTTGGGGTGACGCCCTCTAGCGTTTTCATGGCAGACTCAATACGGGGTGGTTTGCCAGTGCCTTCCCCAGTCATGACCGTTTACCCCCCAGCAGCAAGCTGGGTACTCATTTTACCGACCTCGGAAGGATGGAAGGCTGGGATTGAACTCCCAGCCTCATGGGCAGACAGCTTCAGACTGCATGTCTGCTGCCTTACCACTCTGCGCCACAAGAGGCTCTATAATTGAATATATAAGAACACATTAAAAATGTAAAAATTCTCCATGGTCCGGGACAGAGGATAGCCACTGAGGAAGAGAAATCCTATGGTTGAGGCCTTGGTGGCCATGATCAGATTCTTTCCCTTTCTCTCCCCCTCCCACCTTTTTCCTTTTCATCTTGTTACTCCCTCACAGATAAACAAACAACTCTGAATGGTGAATGGAGGCAGCTGAGAGGTGGGCTATTTATTCTTATTCTTTTTGACTTGCAGGTGTGCAGTTGGGCTAAGGATGATGTTCACCACTTTTTTTGAGGGGGGGCAGGGACGGAAACAGGCCACAGCTTTATTATTTGAACAACAGAGTGTTGGCCAACAAGGGTATAGGAGCCTAAACTTATTTCCTTGGTCCTCCGACCCTGATCTACCCAACGGTGCCCTGGGCATCTTGTCTCAGACCCCTGACAGGTCATGGGTTCCCTTGCTGTGGGTTATGCTTGAACATGGGTAGCCTGGAATGCTTCAGGAGGCGTAGACCTCCCTCATCCCATTCCAGTCTACCTGTCCTCGAACTTTTGGGCCTATCTGTCTGGGTTGGCCTCGCTCAGTGTTGTTGCCTCTTCCCAAGGCCCCAACATCAAAGGCGTCCTATCCCTCTCTCTTTGCTCTCCCCTTCCCTGATTAGGCTCCTTTCCCTTGTCCACCTCCAGCTGTGACAATAAACATACGCATCAGACTCTGGTTCCAAACCAACGTACCACACCGAAAACCAACACACCAAATCCCTGCCAATTATACCTGCCAATTACTGGTGCCCACCAATGCTTGCAGAAAGTGGGAGGGGCCAGGGGAAGCTTTTGAAAAGCAAGGCGTCTGATTGGTTCCTAGAGATTTGATTGGACGGGCAGATATTTCTTATTAAATGTTGCTTTTTCAACATCTGCCAACCTGTATAACACAAGGATACTCACAGTGTGATGGAAAGGAAGAAGAAGAGTTGGTTTTTATATGCCGCTTTTCTCTACCCGAAGGAGTCTCAAAGCGGCTTACAATCACCTTCCCTTTCCTCTCCCCACAACAGACACCCTGTGAGGGAGGAGAGGCTGAGAGAGCCCTGATATCACTGAAGAAGAAGAAGAATTGGTTCTTATATGCCGCTTTTCTCTGCCCGAAGGAGACTTAAAGCGCCTTACAATCACCTTCCCTTTCGTCTCCCCACAACAGACATCCTGTGAGGGAGGAGAGGCTGAAAGAGCCCTGATATCACTGAAGAAGAAGAATTGGTTCTTATATTCCGCTTTTCTCTGCCAGAAGGAGACTCAAAGCGGCTTACAATCACCTTCCCTTTCCTCTCCCCACAACAGACACCCTGTGAGGGAGGTGAGGCTGAGCGAGCCCTGAGATTACTGAAGAAGAAGAAGAGTTGGTTCTTATATGCCACTTTTCTCTACCCAAAGGAGTCTCAAAGCGGCTTACATTTGCCTTCCCTTTCCTCTCCCCCACAACAGACACTCTGTGGGGTAGGTGAGGCTAGGAGAGCCCTGCTATTACCGCTCAATAAGGTATGATAAAACAAGCTGGCGATACAATTGAAATATCTCCCTAGGCTTCAATGCAGTTGAACTGTAATATGGATTACAGCAGGGTTGTTCTATATGGTCTAACACCCAAGAATCGGGTGAGGGGGGAGTTTGAAATTTCCCAGTACTCATTATGCCCATCCTCCAACCAAATGCCTAGTGGAAGAGCTCCATTTTGCAGTCCCTGTGGGACCTCGAGAGCAATCCAGGAGTGCTGATATTTTTGCTGTTGTTGATACTAACTTAAATTGTTGCTTCAATTTAATTTTAAATTGAATGTTGAACATTACATTTGCAGGAATTTTAATTCACTGTTAATTATTTGATGATGCGTATCGTGGCGCTTTGAGCCGGCTTGCCGGGAGGACGGCTTAGAAAACTAACAAACAAACAAACGCATTACAACAGTGGTCCCCAACCTTTTTATCAACGGGGACCATTCAACTCTTGACAATTTTACCGAGGCCCGGTGGGGGGGGGTAGTTTACTCCTCTACTCTCAACCACTGCCCTAACGCTCTCTGATCGCTATGGTAATGTTTAAA
>BDOT02000002.1:156382788-156394603 GCA_003118565.2 Paroedura picta | reverse complement strand
GGGGGGGGGGGGGGGGGGAGAGAAGGCGTTCTTCGCATCCCACCTCCAATTAGTCAACGGACCACATGTGGTCTGCACCCCACAGGTTGGGGATCGTTACATTAGAATAAAACCACCCCACAACGATAAAGCAAGTGCCAGCTGCCACTTTTTGGGTTCCGTGACCATGTGTCCACTGGATCTATGGCTGGGCACGATCCCACCTACCGATCTCACGTGACCGTTTTGCTTCCCAAAAAACCTCATCCCTGCAGCAGTGCAGGCCAGAAGGCCCCGATACTGTGCAACATCAACGGCATATGTGCCCAATGACTCCCCTAATAAAGCAGATGTGGCAAATTACGTTTAATAATGTTTGACAATTCCCCACGCAGCTAATGGTTTGTTAGAAATTAGCCCCTAATGTTTTAGGGACCGCTGGCTCTCGCCGTCATTCGCTTGGCCCTCATTTACATGTGCCCGCCCCGGCATGTCGAATTTCTTCGCGTCGCCCTCCAACGGTTTGTGTCCCCCCCAACCCCCCCCAGCCAGAGATGACAACAAAGGTCAGTGCTTGTACAACTCTGCCTCCCCCCCTCCGCCTAGCCGGACGTAGGTAACCAAGCTTACGTTTTATCACTGCAGAAAATCAGACACGAGAGTACTTTGGATTCTTTGTGGGTTTCATAATGGAGAAGCTACGGTATTTAATTGAGCGAGATTCGCATTAAAGGATTGTTCTCAGCGCAGTCGCTGCAAGACCATGTGCACAAATCACAGCTGTATCTCTCACTTCTGGCGCCCTCTGTGATCCAAGAGGTCACGATTTAATAACTGTGGCCATGCGCTCCCGTGCTGTGGAGCCACAGGTGGCAGCATTAGCTCACAACGGCACAGGCAGGCTGCGGGAACAGATGCAGGAGTGTTGAAAGTTGAACCCTTTCCCTGAGAAATCGACGGATGCTGCTTCGTCTAACTTTCTAGTATGACCTTCCTCCCTTTGAGTACTACACAATTTCCCTTCTAGTGGTAATTACCCATTGATCAAGCACACCTTCTGCATATAGAAACAGATGAGTTGGTTTTTATACCTCGATTTTCACTACCCAAAGCGGCTTACGAACACCTTTCCCTTCCCTCCTGTCAACAAACTCCTTGTCAGGTAGGTGGGGCTGAGAGAGCTCGGTCAGGACTGCTCGGTGAGAACAGCTCTAACAGGACTGCGACTAGCCCAAGGTCACCAAGCTGGCTGTATGTGGAGAGGAGTGGGGAATCACACCCTGCTCTTCAGATTTGTGGCTGCCGCTCTTTATCACGACGCCAAGCTAGTGCAGAAGGTGATATGAAACTGCTTTGTGCTGAATCAGAAGCTGGGTTTTTATCAAAGTCAGCATTTTTGACTCAGACTGTCAGCAGCTTTCCAAAGCTTTCCCATCACTTACTTCCTTTGTCATTTTGACAGGTGCAGGTTCAGGAGGTTCAGGCGTGTACAGAACGGATCCTATGCAAAAGGAAGGTCATGTAGTATAAGAGGGCAAGCTTAGAATCATAGAATCATAGAGTTGGAAGGGACCTCATGGGTCATCTAGTCCAACCCCCTGCACTATGCAGGACACTCACAACCCTATCACTCATCCACTGTCACCTGCCACCCCCTTGAGCCTTCACAGAATCAGCCTCTTGGTCAGATGGCTCTCCAGCCTCTGTTTAAAAATCTCCAAAGATGGAGAACCCACCACCTCCTGAGGAAGCCTGTCCCACTGAGAAACTTGGATCTAATAGCTTTGGGAGGTACTGCCAAGTCACAGCCATGATGGTTTTAAGGCCATAGATCAACAGAGGTGGTTTTGCCATTGCTTGCCTTGCCAAGTAAGTCCAGGGTCACTACGCAGATGAAGGCAATGGCAAACCACCTCTGTTTTTCCCTCGCCTTGAAAACCCAAATGGGGACCACCATAATTCTCCCATCCAAGAACAAACCAGGACTGACCGTGCTAAGCTTCTAAGATCCCCTAGTCAGCACCTTTTTCCCCTTTAGCAGAGGGGTGGTCAAACCGTGCCTCTCCAGATGTCCATGGACTACAAATCCCCTGAGCCCCTGCCAGCTGGGATTTCTATTCCATAGACATCTGGAGAGACAGTTTGGCCACCCCTGCTTTAGCAGCATGTGTGTGTGGAACGTGCCGTCAAGCTATAGCCAACTTCTGGTGATCCTAGCAAGGAGCTTTCAAGGTCAGTGAGAAGCAATGGTCGTTGGCCGTTCCCTTCCACTGCGGAGTCCTCCTTGGTGGTCGCCCATCCAAGGATGAACTGGCGCTGACAGTGCTTAGCGTGTGAAATCTGACATGATCGACCTCTATTATGCTACAACCCCTCCTAAAGGTAAAAGTAAAGGTATCCCCTGTGCAAGCACTGGGTCATGTCTGACCCTTGGGGTGACGCCCTCCAGCGTTTTCATGGCAGACTCAATACGGGGTGGTTTGCCAGTGCCTTCCCCAGTCATTACCGTTTACCCCCCAGCAAGCTGGGTACTCATTTTACCGACCTCAGAAGGATGGAAGGCTGAGACAACCTTGAGCCGGCTGCTGGGATCGAACTCCCAGCCTCATGGGCAGAGCTTTCAGACTGCATGTCTGCTGCCTTACCACTCTGCGCCACAAGAGGCTCTACAACCCCTTCTCCTAGTAGCCAAGCCATTGATTCCTCCAAGTAATCTGTAGGCTAAAAAATCTAAAATATTCATTCATTTGTTTCTTCTTTGTTATGCTTTCAAAATTTTAATCAAGAAAATCCCAAAAGTTCTATTTTTATATTTTCCATTTCTTAAATGTGATCAACAATCAGAATTGTATCCCGGGTATTCTTCCCGTTTTCCTATGCCTTCATCAGAATCAGTACTCAACCTCAATACTCAATTTTATCGGATATCACATAGGCTTCTGCTCACAGATTCCTGCCCGTACGCAGTGGGGTCGTACCATAAACTGGGCCATACCATAAACTGAGTATTGTGATTAACAATCACTGACGAAGCTGCAGGAAAACGGGCAAAATACCCGGGATACCCTTTTGATTGTTGAGTTAAGAAATGGAAAATCTAAAAAACAGAACTTTTGGGCCTGTTGATTAAAATTGCGAAATCATAACAAAGAAGAGACAAATGAATGGACATTTTAGAACATTTATTTAGCCTACAGATTTCCTTTCGGTTTGGGTTCCCCACCCCTCCTACAGCAGCATCCCCTTTTGGAAAAGAAATGCCTTTTGTCAAGAAGAATCTATGTTTGCAGGACTTCTGCCCTCTGCTGGCCATGGAGGACCAGCCCAGGAGAGCACTTTGCATTCTTCCCCTGGGGGACATTGTCATTAACTAAATCACCTGGTGACACATTATAGCTTTCGAGGCTGTCAATAGATCTCCATCACGTTTGAAGACCCCATTGGGGAAATCACAGTCAATGAACTGAGAAAACAAAACCGTCCTTAGTGTGCGATGGAGGTAGCGTTAAGTCTTGTGACTCAGAGTGTGTTTGCCTAGCGCTCCCCTTACTTTTGAGGAGGCCTCCTTCTTACACATGAGGTGGCCCGGATCTTTCTCCACTGAGTACTGGCGAATGCTGGTGAAGATTTAACAGTCACCTGCCTCTGCATTAAACAAAAAAACATTGCACAGATGTCAAGGAAATAGATTCTAGGCCAGCACAATGCTGGTTTTAAAAATTATTTATTTACTTCATGCATACCAGTGATGGGTAGTGGGTTCTGGAGGGCCCCCAGGAAATACACAGAGAGTGATGAAAATGTGGAAATCGCTGCCAGAGGATGCGGTGATGGCCACAGGCATAAAAAACTTTCAATGAGGACAAGATAGATTCATGGAGGATAAATTTATCGTGGTGACTGATGGGAACCTTCACATTCAGACGCAGTAAGTCCCTGAATCCCAGAGCCAGGAGGCAGCATCATAGGAAGGCCTCTGTTGCCCTGTTGCTGGCCCTCCAAAGGAACTGGTTGGCCACTGTGTGAGACAGGAGGCTGGACTGGATGGACCCCTGGTATGATCCAGCAGGGCTCTCCTGATGTCCTTAGGAAGGCCTCGGCCTCTCTGCCCTGTGGTTGGCCCTCCAGAGGAACTGGCTGGCCCCTGTGTGAGACGGGAGGCTGGACTGGATGGACCCCTGGTCTGATCCAGCAGGCCTCTTCTAAGGTTCTTAGGAAGGCCTCGGCCTCTCTGCCCTGATGCTGGCCCTCCAGAGGAACTGGTAGGCCCCTGTGTGAGACAGGATGTTGGCCTAGAGGGACCACTGGTCTGATCCGAGGCCTTCATTAGAATCTCAGAAAAGCCCTGCTTGATCAGACTAGTAGTCCACCTAGTCCAGCACCCTGTCTCACATATCCCTATTCTGCAATGGCTGTACAGCACCAGGCTGCTGCCAGGTGTTTGCAATGGCGCAGTTTGACCTTGCCGCCTCCTGTGTCTTCACAGGGGACCGTTTTGACCAATGCACCCCGTCCTCCGTTGACTCTATAGCATTGCGGGCGGAAGTCTTTAACAGTAATGGGTTAATGGACACTCAGTAATGGACACGCAGTGATGGGTTTAAACTTCAAGTACAATGATATAGGCTAGATATCAGGAAAAAATTCTTCACAGAGAGTAGTTCAGCAGTGGAATAGGCTGCCTAAGGAGGTGGTGAGCTTCCCCTCACTGGCAGTCTTCAAGCAAAGGCTGGATACACACTTTTCTTGGATGCTTTAGGATGCTTAGGGCTGATCCTGCGTTGAGCAGGGGGTTGGACTAGATAGCCTGTATGGCCCCTTCCAACTCTATGATTCTATGATTCTATGAACTTTGCCTTCCATTCAGTCTTTTTAACAGGAAGAGCCTGGAGCTGAACCTGGGACTTCTTCTCTTATACTGAATCAGACCCTTGGTTGTCAACTTTGGGTTGGGAAATACCTGGAGACTTCGGGGGTGGAGCCAGAAGTGGGCGGGATATGGGGCAGGGTGGGACCTAAGTGGAGTACAATCCTACGGATTCCTCCCTTCAAAGCAGCCGTTTTCTCCAGGAGAACTGATCTCTGCTGCCTGGAGAAGACCTCTAATTCCAGCAGATCCCCAGATCCCACCTGGGAACTGGTATCCCTAATTGGTCTATTCCTGGCTGTATTGTCTTCTTAAACTGGCAGTGGCTCTCCAGGATCTCAGGTGGAGATCTGTGATATTTCCTTATCCTGTTTTTCAGCTGGAGATGCAGGGCTTGAACCTGGGACCTCCCGCATGCCAAGAAGATGCTCTGGTACAAAGCCAAGGCACCTCCCCTGTGGGTCTTCAGTGGCACATATTCAGCTGCAGAGGATGGAGATTAAGCTGGGACCTTCTGCATTACAGTACTGTAAGACTCTGTGGTGCCTTTGGTTGACTAATGCTTAATGCTAAAGGGAAGATGATAGAGGGTAAAGAAAAACTTTGAAGTGGTATCAAGCCAGTTTGGTGTAGTGGTTAGGAGTGTGGACTTCGTATCTGGCATGCCAGGTTCAATTCTGCACTCCCCCACATGCAGCCAGCTGGGTGACCTTGGGCTCACCACAGCACTGATAAAACTGTTCTGACCAAGCAGGAATATCAGGGCTCTCTCAGCCTCACCCACCTCACAGGGTGTCTGTTGTGGGGAGAGGAAAGGGAAGGTGAATGTAAGCCACTTGGAGCCTCCTTCGGGTAGTGAAAAGCGGCATATAAGAACCAACTCTTCTTCTTCTTCAGTAATATCAGGGCTCTCTGAGCCTCACCACCCTCACAGGGTGTCTGTTGTGGGGAGAGGAAAGGGAAGCCGAATGTAAGCTGCTTTGAGACTCCTTTGGGTAGAGAAAAGCGGCATATAAGAACCAACTCTTCTTCTTCTTCAGTAATATCAGGGCTCTCTGAGCCTCACCTCCCTCACAGGGTGTCTGTTGTGGAGAGAGGGAAGGGAAGGCAAATATAAACCACATTGAGACTCCTTCGGGTAGAGAAAAGCGGCATATAAGAACCAACTCTTCTTCTTCAGTAATATCAGGGCTCTCTCAGCCTCTCCTCCCTCACAGGGTGTCTGATGTGGGGAGAGGAAAGGGAAGGGGATTGTAAGCCGCTTTGAGACTCCTTCGGGTAGAGAAAAGCAGCATATAAGAACCAACTCTTCTTCCTCATTAATATCAGGGCTCTCTCAGCCTCTCCTCCCTCACAGGGTGTCTGTTGTGGGGAGAGGAAAGGGAAGGCGAATGTAAGCCGCTTTGAGCCTATTTTGGGTAGAGAAAAGCAGCATATAAGAACCAACTCTTCTTCTTCTAAATCTGGGACTCAGCTCTCTGTTTTCCAGAGTGGCCATCCTCAGGAGACATGGGTCGCTGTGTTAGTCTGTCCGAAGCAGAAAATACAAGCAAGTGTTCAGTAGCTCTTTCAAGAATAATAAAATTTGTGGCGGAGGAGGAGCTAAACTCATGAAAACTTATACTCTGCCACAAATTTTGTTCTTCTTTTGAAAGCAAGCTCCGTGTGGCGGTTAAAAGCAGTGGCCTCAAATCTGGAGAACTGGATTTGATTCCCCGTTCCTCCACATGCAGCCAATTGGGTGACCTTGGGCTAGTCACAGTCCTGTTAGAGCTGTCCTCACTGAGCAGTTCTGTCAGAGCTCCCTCCGCCCCATCTACCTCACAAGCTGTCTGTTGTGGAGGGAAGGCTTTGCGACCCCTCTGGGTAGTAAAAAGCGAGGTAACCAAAACCTAGCTCTTCATCTTTTCTACCTTCTCAAGGGTGCAACTGTTTTGCATTTCCTCCGGCCAGACAGCGCAAAATGATACCGCTCGAGTTTTTAATTTTGGGCTTGGTATTCACACACTGAGCTCCCCCAACCGCTGCTTTTATCATCCTTGCTGGAGGTAGCGAGATTTAGGAGTGCTGAGAAATTACCTGCCACAAGAGGTTATTCAAATTTTGCTCTTGATTTATGAGCCCCAATGTTTTTAAGGCCATATCCATAGCTGGTTGTTAGGTGGAGTGCTGATCTGACATTTTTCGCCAAATGAACTGCGAAGACTGGCCCTTCTTGTGGCGAGCGTATTTTATTTGCAGTGTTTCATGCTGAACAAACATTAAAAATTTACAAAGCCGTATTGATTTGCCGTTCCCTCGAAGCACGGCAGCCTAAATGAAGCCTTCTGAGAAACTTCTTACCTGGGGCTGGGGCGGAATTCTAACAGTCTGGAAAGCATCCGTCCATTCAGTAGGGATGCCAGCCTCCAGGTGGCACCTGGAGGTCCCCCAGAATTGCAGCTCATCTCCAGACTACAGGGACCCGTTCCTTCAGAGAGAATGGATGCTTTAAAAGGTTGGACTCTATGGTATGGTACCCCACTGTCCTCCCTGGGGTGCATCTCCCCCCCCCACACACACACACACGCACTCCCTGCCCCTGGCCAGAGGGACCTAACCCTAAAATTCCATGCAAGGCACAATCTAAAAACAAACTCCATCATCACAAGAAAGCATTTGACAAAATGTGAAGCGAGGAGCCATGCGGTATTCTGCATCTTTGGCACGTAACAGATTCCTTTCTGTCTAGAATTACTTGCATTGTGGCCTCCTGTGCATTTTAACCGCATTTTCTCCTTTGGTAAAAGAAAGAGATTTGCCGACACAAGATGGCGGTGTTGTCAACTAGTTGAATCGCTCCGAAGATTTCCCTCTCTCCTCCTTGTTCTGGTAACAACCAACCTTTCGAACAGGGATAGTCAAACTGTGGCCCTCCAGATGTCCGTGGACTACAATTCCCATGAGCCCCTGCCGGCGTTGGCCGGCAGGGGCTCATGGGAATTGTAGTCCATGGGACATCTGGAGGGCCGCAGTTTGACTACCCCTGCTTTGGAAGGTGTAAGGAAGTGAATGCAGAACTTTCCCAGGGACTCAAGGGTCAATTCTGGAGAGTCCTCTGCCCCCTAGCCCAGTGGTTCTCAACCTTCCTAATGCCGCGACCTTTCAATACAGTTCCTCATGTTGTGGTGACCCCCAACCATAAAATTATGCAAGGGTTCTTTCACAGAAATTAAACTGAGCAATGATGTGAAGACCCATTGTTCATGATTGTACATAAATTGGTGTATTTTTCTAGGGTTTCTCAGCTCAGTTCTGCCTCTTGTCCCACCATGCCAATCTCTCTCTTTTCTGCTGCTCCAGACAGACGAATGCTCTATCTCGATCTACCCTGCAAGGCTGTTGTGTGGATGCCCCCCCCGGCCAAGCTGCTTGCCCTGCCACGACCTCTGTGAAAGGGTCGTTCGACCCCCAAAGCGGTCCTGACCCCCAGGTTGAGAACTACTGCCCTAGAGGTTTGTGGGAATCAAATAGCCAGGGTGCTGCAAGATGGCCCTCTCTTTGATACTGGACCGAGTCATTTCCCCTAGCGGCATGCTCTTGGGCGTCCCCTGGACAACAGCGGGGGACTTTTGGATAGCACAATGAGGAAGCATGGCTGTTCACAAAGGGTATAGTGTATCTGTACACAGGAGAGCAGGACAGCATCTACTGCCTCCTCACCCACACATTCAGCAAAACGTCTACTGAGAGCTCTGGGTAGAGCCCACCAGCTCTTCCAGGCATTCACAGACTATTGCAAACAAAGCAAAGCAGCAGGCCTCTGGCTCAGTGGTAGAACATCTGCTTGGCATGCAAAAGGTCCCAGGTTCAATCTCTAGTGTCTCCAGTCAAAAAGGATCAGGCAGTAGGTGATGGGAAAGACATCTGTCATTATCAGTTGTCGGGCATCCTGACTGCTCCCTTTAAATGCTTACCCCACCTTTGCAGAGAGACTTACCTGTGAAGGTAGGGGGAGAGCATTTAAAGAGAGCAGCCCGTGTGCTGATCAGTTGATATTGACAGGTGCCCCACCCGCTTCCTTCTCAGCTGGGGCGGGATTTAAAGGGAGCGGGGATGCCTGCCATTATCAACTGTTCTGCACATGCTGAACACATGCTGAACACAATGGAAAAATGGGCAAATGAGAACAAGATGCAATTCAATAAAGATAAGTGTAAAGTTCTGCATCTGGGTCAGAAAAATGAAAAGCATGCCTACTGGATGGGGGATACGCTTCTAGGTAGCACTGTGTGTGAACGAGACCTTGGGGTACTTGTGGATTGTAAACTAAACATGAGCAGGCAGTGTGATGCAGCGGTAAAAAAGGCAAATGCCATTTTGGGCTGTATCAACAGAGGCATCACATCAAAATCACAAGATGTCATAGTCCCATTGTATACGGCACTGGTCAGACCACACCTGGAGTACTGTGTGCAGTTCTGGAGGCCTCACTTCAAGAAGGACGTCGATAAAATTGAAAGGGTACAGAGGAGAGTGACGAAGATGATCTGGGGCCAAGGGACCAAGCCCTATGAAGATAGGTTGAGGGACTTGGGAATGTTCAGCCTGGAGAAAAGGAGGTTGAGAGGGGACATGATAGCCCTCTTTAAGTATTTGAAAGGTTGTCACTTGGAGGAGGGCAGGATGCTGTTTCTGCTGGCTGCAGAGGAGAGGACACGCAGTAATGGGTTTAAACTTCAAGTACAACGATATAGGCTAGATATCAGGAAAAAGTTTTTCACAGTCAGAGTAGTTCAGCAGTGGAATAGGCTGCCTAAGGAGGTGGTGAGCTCCCCCTCACTGGCAGTCTTCAAGCAAAGGTTGGATACACACTTTTCTTGGATGCTTTAGGATGCTTAGGGCTAATCCTGCGTTGAGCAGGGGGTTGGACTAGATGGCCTGTATGGCCCCTTCCAACTCTATGATTCTATGATTCTATGATTCTATGCTCCTCCCACCTTCTCAGGCGCTGGGTGGGTCAAATCATGGCCAAATTGTGATTCAGCCACCCTCATTTGTACCATTTGAATGCAAGTAATGGGTGGGTTGACTTAGACGAGCTGAAAGTGTACCGGAATCGGTATTGATTTGAGCAGTTTTCTGCTTATCTGAGCCAAACAGCCCATACCTAGTAGAAGCTGATGGGAAAGACCTTGGCCAGAGACCCTGGAGAGCTGTTGCCAGTCTAACATCAATGGTACAGATCCTGATCCTTTTAACTGGAGATGCCGGGGATTGAACCTGGGACCTTCTGCATGCCAAGCGGCGGCTCTGCCCCTGAGCTATGGCCCCTCTCCATGGCTCTCCAGGGTCTTAGGCTGAAGTCTTTCCCATCCCCTCTTGCCTGGTCCTTTTAAACTGGAGATGCTGGGGATTGAAACTGGGACCTTCGGCATGCCAAGCAGAGGCTCTGCCACTGAGCTATGGCCTCTTTCCATGGCTGCCGGGTTGAGGTCTTTCCCATCCCCTCCTGCCTGGTCCTTTTTAACTGGAGATGCTGGGGATTGAACCTGGAACCTTCCGCATGCCAAGCAGCGACTCTGCCACTGAGCTATGGCCCCTCTCCATGGCTCTCCATGGTCTCAGGCAGAGGTCTTTCCCATCATTCACTGCCTGGTCCTTTCTAACTGGAGATTCCAGGGACTTAACCTGGGACCTTCTGCATGCCAAGCAGACGTTCTTCCACTGAGCCACAGACCCTCCCTGACACGTTCATATTCTCCTTATATACGTAGCCTGGCGATTTCCATTCTGATGTTTGAAGAAGTGTCCCTGCACATGAAAGCTCACACCCGGAATAAAACCTCGTTGGTCTTAAATGTGCCGTCGGACTCCAGCTTTGTTCTGCTGCTTGACACAGGCGGCTCGGCTGAAACGAGTCAAATCAGGCAGGTACAAAACAGGATAAGCGAGGTTAAAAAAAAAGAGAGAGTCCTGCCTGGGGGCAGCCTCTGTGCAAATGCCGATCCTTTCTGTAATGGGATATTCTCATGCCACATAAAACCGCACAATGTGCCGGAATGAAAAGCAATTCAATTCCAAGAAGTGGGTCCACCAGCGAGGTATTTTAGGCTTCCTTCTTTCTTTCTTTCTTTTTTGCAAACAGGACTATAAATAATACATTTCTATTTTTTTTTTTGCTGCTCTTATTGTCATTGATATGCAGGGGAGAGTCCCCTTGGGTTTAAATCTGCAGATATTTTTATTGCTTCAGGTCACTGCGGCGTGCGACTTTGTACAAATCGCACCCGGCGTCCCCAGCCTGGTGTGCGTTTATTTGTATGCCTCGGTGGAGCCCTCGAACAGGTGACCCATCATGTGCTCTGGGCTCCCTCTACCTGTCTTTCGACTTCGCTAAGTGCCGGCTTTTATGGATCGCTTGAAGAGCCCAGATTGCCCTGTAATTTAGGGATTTTATGCCCGAATGCAGGATGTCAGACTAATATGTGACGGGAAGGAATTACATAAATAATATTGGTTGTTTTCTGGAGCGGATTGTCGGCTGCCGTTGCATGAAGCTGTCAGAGATAAAAAGGTTCAGAGGGCACCTTCCGGAAAAGGCTATGGACCGCTTAGATCCGGGGTAGTCAAACTGTGGCCCTCCAGATGTCCATGGACTACAATTCCCAAGAGCCCCCTGCCAGCGAATGCTGGCAGGGGGCTCATGGGAATTGCAGTCCATGGACATCTGGAGGGCCGCAGTTTGACTACCCCTGGCTTAGATCGTCTGTATGTCTAATAGCAACATGGGCCCCCTATTTGCGGATCTCTAAATCTGCAACTCGGGGCCACGCGCATACTAAACAGATAGTTCTGCAAACCTGGTGGACTCACTGGTTGTCTGTTGTGGGGAGAGGAAAGGGAAGGTTATTGTAAGCTGCTTTGAGACTCCTGTTGGAGAAGTAAAGCAGCATATAAAAGCCAATTCTCCTCCTCCTCCTCCTCCTC
>BDOT02000002.1:156302405-156318364 GCA_003118565.2 Paroedura picta | reverse complement strand
GAATTCAGCAGGATCCACAACAGAATAAACAAAGTAAGTGCAGAATCAGCCCTGATTAGCTTCCAAGATCTAATGGGATTGGGCTTTCAAATAATTAAACAAAGCAATCTTGTCCCCTCTCTATCTCCTCTTTTCCAGGCTGAACATTACCAAGTCCCTCAGCCTTTCCTCACAGGGTATGGTCCCCAACAGGACTATAACATCTTGCAATTTCAATGTGATGCCTATGTTGATACAACCCAAGACTGCACTCACCTTCTTTACTGCCGCATCACACTGTCTGCTCATATTGAGGTTTCAGTCCACCAGTACCCCAAGATCTCATCCACACATACTGCTACCCAGAAGCATATCTCTCACCCAGCATGCATGTTTTCCAGTTTTGCGACTCAGATGTAGAACTCTGTATTTCTCTTTATTGAATTTTGCTGATTCTGTGAAGGTTCAGGGGGTGGCAGGTGACAGTGGATGAGCGAGAGGGTTGTGAGTGTCCAGCATTGTGTGGGGGGTTGGACTAGATGACCCAGGAGGTACCTTCCATCTTTGTTATTCTATGAATTGCATCCTGTTCTCATTTGCCCACCAATCTAGAACTGCCGTTATATATTATTATCTGTTGCAGTACCATCAGCAACTGTTTCTTATGTACCCAATCATTTTTAGTAATCTTTCAGCTCTGAAAAAGAGTCTACGAGCAATTTGCAAGACGGGAGCAGGAAGTCCTGTGCCATCCTACAAAACAGAAACCATTTGAG
This sequence comes from Paroedura picta, assembly GCA_003118565.2. NCBI lineage: Eukaryota > Metazoa > Chordata > Lepidosauria > Squamata > Gekkonidae > Paroedura > Paroedura picta. The sequence goes on along the minus strand of BDOT02000002.1, from coordinate 156,317,609 downwards.
CTGCCAGTTCCTCCTGAACGCCAGCAAGGTCATACACGGCTGTCATAGATGACCTCTTGTCATGAGAGTTCAATGTTTTTTTCTTCCCATCACTAGATGGCAGCATTTTGAGGCCTATTCGTGCTGAACGCTCCACAGATAACATTCTGAGATAAGGGACCTTAAAAACAACAGCAACAAAGGTGCTGATAACAGAGTCCCTTTGCAAATTCGGAAAATATGACTTAAGTATATTGGTTGGGCTTTAAAAACAACTCCCACACTCTGCCTATAAGTATGAACTGGTTGCTTCCATATACGAAATTACATTTGTGTGTATGAGTACATGAAGAACTCATTGGCTTATCAAACCTAGCTGCGATCCAAATGTAATAAATGAGTGTTGCATTGCTCGTGGATCTCAGAATGAAGCTTCTCAGACCGAGTCAGGACATAGAGCAGGGGTAGTCAAACTGCGGTCCTCCAGATGCCCATGGACTACAAGTCCCATGAGCCCCTGCCAGCATTCGCTGGCAGGGGCTCATGGGACTTGTAGTCCATGAGCATCTGGAGGGCCGCAGTTTGACTACCCCTGGCATAGAGTCTTCCAATTGCCTGTATTGTCTATTAGGCAGTTGGAAGCTCTCTACTGGGAGTGAGATGTTCTTCATAATTGTGGTAGGGAGAGGAATGGGAAGGCAACTGTACCCTTTTTTCCTTACCCTTTTTTCATCTAAAGATGTAGATTCCTATCTTGGCCACACTCTTTGTTGTTCCCTTTGCTTTACTACATTGTTTTGATGTTCTCCTAGAGTAGTGGTTCTCAACTCGGGTCCCCTTTGGGCGTCGGGTCCCCTTTGGGGGTCAAACGGCCCTTTCACAGGGATGGAGGCAGGGGGAGCAGCTTGGCCGAGGGGGGGGGAGTGCCATCCACACAACAGTCTTGCGGGGTAGATCGAGATAGAGCGTTCGTCTTTCTGGAGCACCGGAAAAGAGCGAGATCGGCATGGTGGGACAAGAGGCAGAACTGAACTGAGAAACCCCCAAAATAAACCAGTTTATACACAATCATGAACGATTGATCTTTACGCCATGAGTCAATTTCAGTTTAATTTCTGTGAAAGAACACTTGCATAATTTCATGGTTGGGGGTCACCACAACATGAGGAAGTATTAAAGGGTCGTGGCATTAGGAAGGTTGAGAACACCATCCTAGAGTGTTCCTACAGAACAGAACTGGGAATATATTCTTTTGGTCCCTTCTAGGCTAAGAGGGGAGTCTCATTTGGATCAGTAACAACATTGTGGAAATCTGAGCTGCAACCCCTGGGAGGGGACAGGTGGGTAGGGAGGTCCTTTTTCAGTGTCACACCATTGCTTTGATGTCTCTTCTATTGTGACCTGGAAGTGACATTATTGTGATGGGGTTACTACCCCAGCCTCTTGAAGGGAAGGGGCTCAAGGGAAGCATTTCCCCCAAACTCTAGGCTGAGGACATAAAGTTGGGGTGAATGCTAGAGCATCTTTCTTTCTTTATTAGGTTTCTATGACACCTCTTCAAGGGAAGAAAAAACGCTTTAGCATATAAGAACCAACTTCTTCTTCTTCTTCTTCTTCTTCTTCTTCTTCTTCTTCTGTCAGTTCGATTTTAAGACCAAAATTACATTTTAAATCTGATATATATTTAGTTGTCGTACTTTAAACCTGTTGCAAGCCACCTTGAGCCATCTGAAGAATGGCAGGGTAAAAATCTAAAACTAAAATAAACCAATGTGCGTAGAAATGAGGATCACGTCTGGCCAAACAAAACTGTGGAAGAAGTATGAAAGGGACTGAATGGCTGCTTTGCCCATGGGAATATCTAATTATTTTAACCCTAATCCTGTGATTGCATCTTGAAGATCCGCTTCGTATTTTCAAACCAAATGATGACTTGAGAGAGAAAGCAGCCACAACTGCACTGTATTCCTTCTGTGGTCCTTTCATGTATCGTTTCCTTGTAGAGACCCAGTCAGTATAGAAGAAGAAGAAGAAGAAGAAGAAGAAAAAGAAGAAGAAAAAGAAGAAGAAAAAGAAAAAGAAGAAGAAGAAGAAGAAGAAGAAGAAGAAGAAGAAGAAGAAGAAGAAGAAGAAGAAGAAGAAGAAGAGTTGGTTCTTATATGCCGCTTTTCCCTATCCGAAGGAGGCTCAAAGCGGCTTACAGTTGCCTTCCCTTTCCTCTCCCCGCAACAGCCATCCTGTGAGGTGGGTGAGGCTGAGAGAGCCCTGATATTACTGCCCGGTCAGAACAGTTTTATCAGTGCTGTGTTGAGCCCAAGGTCACCCAGCTGGTTGCGTGTGGGGGAGCACAGAATCGAACCCGGCATGCCAGATTAGAAGTCCGTACTCCTAACCACGACACCAAACTGAAGAAAGGGTAAATAAAGCCAGTCTGAGGATCCTGTTTTTAGGCAAACATCCAAAACTCACTCCCAAAAGAGACAGCTTTCAGCATTGTTTAAGGAGACATACTTGTCCATGGATTATTTCTTCTGGATTAAGTTTATTTAGGATGAAGGTCTGTTAACACAACAAAGAGACTTTTTAACTGACTTTTTAAGGACTTACCCTTTCTTACTTGAGCTCCTCAAAACATAGATTCAGATCTTGGCCACACAATTTGTTGTTTCGCTTGCTTTACTATACAATTCTTTCCTATGGCACAGACCACCCGATTAATGTATCCTGTGGGAAAGTCTTCTCTGGGAGGAACCTGGATGATCCCCTAATTTAAAGAATGTTTTCTTTCCTATTTCTCATCCGTAGACACGCACGAGGTGGGAATCACAGCATCGGAAAAATCCCTATAAGCCATCTGAAAATAAAACAAAACGAAAACAAAACAGCTACCCAGAGGGTTTTTCCTCCTGGCTAGATTAAAGCCAGTCTCCTCTTGCTATAAAAACTAATGGCCACTGAAATGTATGCTTTTCAGAACTAACATTGGCATTGCAATACAGCTGACCACATTTCTGTTGAACACTGTAGGTGATGACCCACAACTATCTAGCATTTAATTAGTCAGACGCTTGCTTATTCACCGTACGGCTTGTAGAAACTAGGATATACTATCTTTTAAGGGGCGTTGGAAGACACACATTGCAATGCCTGGCCTTTTCCACATAAATCCAGACGGAAGAACCGGGGAGGCCTTGCAGAGATCGACTAAGCTTTTGAATTTAAATGACCAATTTGGTCAATGAATCAATTTCAACCAGGATGAGACGAGTGAGCTCAGATGAAAGCTGTTTTAAACCCCATTTAAGTCTGTAAGAAGCCGATTTGTTCACACTCGCTTCCTTCGACCTCCTTTCTAATATTTCATCTATATTCATTTTTATAGCTTTTCAAATTGTAGATGTCACCTGCTCGGGAGGGAGAAGCGGGGAGGGAAAAGGGTAGCAAGGGCATGAGAAGAATGGTGCGCGAACATGAATTAAATCTACACGAGGCAAGAGAGCAATGATCGCGGGGAAGGCAGGGAGGGGGCTGTCGGTAACACAAGACCCCCGTGTATGGGCTTGGATTGAGCATGGAACCCTGCATCACTGGATAGAGTAATAGAGTTTCTGCACCAGCCCCCACCCGGCAAGCAATGACAATATATTTTCTGTACTGGAATTCCATCTAAAACCCGTATGCCAACATTGCATGTAACTGTGGCTTGCATCCAGGCAGAGGATTAAATAGCAGGGGAAAGACTGACAAGTCACTGTGGCTTGCTACTGGGAAGTAAGTCAAGGTAGAAATAAAATAAATAGATTCCACCCAGAAATCCGGTGTTCATGACTTCCTCTTATTAATAACAATAATTTAAAAAATACATGAGAATCAGATTGTCGCAGGTTATGCGGAAATATATAATCTGCCACAATCTGATTCTGCTCATGCTGCTGCCAGCACCCATCAGGAGATAGGGGCCCTTGGCTATAGCTGCAGGAAGAATGGGCGTGGCAGCGGCTGGCCAGGCCTACTTGGACCTCTGTTTCCCCCATCTAAGCTGCCTACCTTGCATCTACTGGCTTGCTCCTTGGTGCAGGACAAATGGATGTCACATCGGTAATCATTTCCGTTTCAGGGAGCACGACAGTGGATGTGTTTCCACATCAATAATAATAGTAACAACAACAATGACAACAATTTTCTATTTGTTTCCTGCCCTTCTGCAGGGGACTCAGGGCAGCTGACAACAGTTTATAAATCACATAAAATTATTATCATTAAATGTAAATCTCAAAGAATACTAGAGTGGGTAGGGGCCGTACCGACCAGAATAAGAATCATAGAACCATAGAGTTGGAATGGGCCATACAGGCCACCTAGTCCAACCCTCTGCTCAATGCACGATCAGCCTCAAGCATCCAGGCTGCCTGTAGCTCTGTAGAGAGAGAGTGGCACAAAGTGCATCCATTATTGTTGGCGGTAGGTATCAGACTTTATGTTGGGCACTATAGTTAGGGAGGCCACAATTTTGATGTCATTTCTTGGCCTTGTGGAACAACTCTGTCTTACGGGCCCTTTGGAACTGTTTAAGATCCCAGAGGGCCCTAATCCCATTCGTGAGAGTTTTCCACCAGGCTGGGCCCAGGCCAAAAAAACTCTGGCTCTGGTTGAGGACTGTTTGACATCTTTGGGGCCAGGAAGCTTGAACAGGTTTCGCTCACTAGATCTTAAGCTTCTTGGAGGAATGTAATGGCAGAGACAGTCTCTTCTTTCTTGGATGCTTTAGGATGCTTGGATGCTTTCTTGGATGCTTTGGGCTGATCCTGCGTTGAGCAGGGGGTTGGACTAGATGGCCTGTATGGCCCCTTCCAACTCTATGATTCTATGATTCTGTGATTCTATGAGCCTGAAATGCCCCACCCATCCCCTCTTTCTTTGGTCCAGAAGAGATGTTTTCAGCTGCTGAAGAAGCAGAAAGGTGAGTATTCTGCACTCCACCCAGAAGATGTCCTCACACCCATGGGGATGGTAGCTTGGATCCATACCTGGTTTTGCTTCATGTCATGTGTAGGCCCTGGGAAAGTGTGGCCCCGAGGAAAGACATGAAGGGGTCTGCAGTAGAAAAGGGAACTGGGTGGAAATTTACTCTGGATCCAGCCCGAACTGTATAGACACTCCCCCCAAGATAAGGAACCAAAAACATCAGGGCTTCAGTTGCAAATGAAATCCTACACACAAACAGTTGTGGTGCTATCAGACTAAGCAGAGTTACACCTATGGTTGACGGCAGCAGGCAATGCTCCCTGGGGACAATGAAAAGGTGGCACCTGGCACTCTCACATTACTTTGGGTAACAAAAAGAAGTGATGTCATATAGAGCTGGCTTTTATATGCCACTTTTCTCTACCCGAAGGAGTCTCAAAGCGGCTTACAGTCGCCTTCCCTTTCCTCTCCCCACAACAGACACCCTGTGAGGTGGGTGAGGCTGAGAGAGCCCTGATATCACTGCTCGGTCAGAACAGCTTTATCAGTGCTGTGGCGAGCCCAAGGTCACCCAGCTGACCGCATATGGAGGAGGAGTGGGGAATCAAACCCAGCTTGCCAGATTGGAAGCCGCCGCTCTTAACCACTACACCAAGCTGACTGTCCACATGACAGGGATCAGTGGAGGACAGTTGCTATGCCATTATACCTTGCCAAGGTTCCTCCCACTGCCCTCCCTAGGCTCCACCCCCAAACCTCTAGTGATCTGCTAATCTGGAATTTGCAACACAAGATGTCTTGGGGAGCTCTAGAATTTACAAAAACTCTACGTTGAAACATTGCAAATTTCCTGATGTGTCAAAAAGTACATTTAAAAGATAGGCACAGTCTGAAGAAACAGACCTTGGTGGGATAAATTACATCGAATACTTTTCAATGTATTTTTATCAAATAGTATCGTATAGTAATGGATTTCATGAAGGTTTTTTGAAAGTTTCTACCCACGCTCGAGATACAAATAGTGAAATCAATAAAATACATTTTCTCCATTGCTCATGATGTTGTCTTTCACTCCGCATCACCCTCCCAGCCTTCTTTTTTGAAACTATACAGGAGGAATTTTGTAAGAGTGGAATATCCCTTTTGGGTAGTCCCAAAGCATGCAGAACATCATGGGAACAGTTCCCATTAGCAGCACAGTTCCTGAAAGCTAGAGCCATTCCTCAGTAGAACAGGCTTATCTGGGAGTTAGTGAGTTCTCCTTCTTTGGAAGTTTTTAAGCAGAGGCTAGATAGTCATCTGAAAGAAATGCTGTTTTTATTAACTTGGACAGATTGTGAGTGGGTGGGCAGGAAGGGAGGTGCCAGCGTTTGTCTCTTGTGGCCCTTCCTTGCATAGACAGGGAAAGGCTGATCACCACTGTGTGATGGTACATGAATTTCCTCCAGGCCAGGCTCGATCGCTTGGGCATGAAATTGGGGCCACTGTGGGTAGGCAGGTTGTTGTGAGTTCCTGCATTGTACAGGGGATTGGACTAGATGATCCTGGAGGTCCCTTCCATCTCCATGATTCTATGCTTTAGGCAGGGGGTGGACTAGATGGCCTGTATGGCCCCTTCCAACTGTATGATTCTATGATTTTAACCTCTGTTTGGGCCAGGATCCTCTAGATCAGTGGTCCGCAACCTTCCGGTTGCCGCGGACCGCTGCTCCGGAGTGGCGGGAGAGGGCGGCCCGGAGCCCCGCGCACGCACAGCAGCCCAAGCACAAATGCGCATGCGCGGACTGCTGTGCACACGCGTTTGCGCCCTTCATGCCGGCGGCCGCAGTTCCCTCTTCCGGCCCCTCCGGGCCATCAGCAAATCGGCCGCCAAAGCGGCCGATTAGCTTGCTGCTCGGCAATCTTCTCTTCCCCCCCTCCCGAAACAAGAAGCTTGCCGGGCCGAGAGCGAATCGGCTGCTTCTCGCTTCGGGGGGGGGGCGGGATGAGGGAGCTGCGGCCCGGCACCAAGGCCTTCGTGGCCCAGCACCGGGCCGCAGCCCGCGGGTTGGGGACCACTGCTCTAGATTACTGTGACTTCTTCCAATACTTGTCTTCTCTAAGATCAGCAAATCTGGTTCCATAGTTAATCCAGTACAGCCTGTTCATAAAAGTAACATTGATTGGCAATACATTGAACTGAACCTAAGCATGGAGAAAAGAAGAAGAAGAGTTGGTTCTTATATTTCTCTACCCGAAGGAGGCTCAAAGTGGCTTACAGTTGCCTTCCCTTTCCTCTCCCCACAACAGACACCCTGTGGGGGAGGTGAGGCTGAGAGAGCTACGATATTACTGCTCAGTCAGAATATTTTTATCAGTACTGTGGGGAGCCCAAGGTCACCCAGCTGGCTGCATGTGGGGGAGTGGGGAATCAAACCCAGCTTGCCAGATTAGAAGTCTGCACTCTTAACAACTACACTAAGCTAGATCTGACAACCCTAGACGCCAGTTTGCAGTCCTTAGGAGGGTCATAACCCTTGACTGAGATATCACTAGCTACTTCATCTAGAAAGTTGTCCCCTGGACACGCACCACGACTAAGGCTCTGAGCTAGTTCCGATAGCTGATTTCACACAAGGGACCCATAAACGTGATTATAAGTTCAAATCTCCTGGAGGCCCATGGAAAATTAATTAAAGACCTTAATTTCACCTTCTGGAGACACAACTCCATGGACAATTATGTTACGAGGAAGGTAGGTCAGCGGCGAAAGAGGCATAATTAAAGATGTCAAAGAGATAAATCAACCCATGGTTCATACCAGAGACACTTGTATACAATTATTTCTGTTCCTCTTTCCTCCTCCTGGTACATTTGTTCATGGACAAATGTATAGACCCTTCTAAAGCTGTCTAAATAATCATAGAATCATAGAATCATAGAGTTGGAAGGGGCCATACAGGCCATCTAGTCCAACCCCTTGCTCAATGCAGGATCAGCCCTAAGCATCCTAAAGCATCCAAGAAAAGTGTGTATCCAACCTTTGCTTGAAGACTGCCACTGAGGGGGAGCTCACCACCTCCTTAGGCAGCCTATTCCACTGCTGAACTACTCTGACTGTGAATTTTTTTTTCCTGATATCTAGCCTATATCGTTGTACTTGAAGTTTAAACCCATTACTGTGTGTCCTCTCCTCTGCAGCCAATGGAAACAGCATCCTGCCCTCCTCCAAGTGACTTTCAAAAACTTTCAAAAACTTATAGAGGGCTATCATGTCCCCTCTCAACCTCCTTTTCTCCAAGCTGAACCTATCTTCATTGGGCTTGGTCCCTTGGCCACAGATCATCCTTGTCGCTCTCCTCTTTACCCTTTCAATTTTATCTGTACCCTTTCAATATTTAGCTTGGCTGTAAATTGGGCTGCTGTTATTAGAGAGAGAGCACATTTTTCCAAGATGTGGTTGACATCACTCCCTGTCTGGGCAAAGCACTGCTTGGTTGTGTGCCCAGAAATCTCTGCTGATATATCTCCTCTGAATCAAGGCCCTCTATGATGCAGGCGGGCTTCAACCTTCTGATATGGAGCTTGAGTTGCCAACCTCCATATCCCAGAAACCCAGTGGATAGAGATCCATTCTCCTGGAAAAGATCGCTGCATTGAAGGATGGAATATGCCTTTATAGCTTGCTGAGGTCCCATATTTCTCTTTCTCTTGCCTCCCAAGACAGGGTAGTTGTGGGGAGAGGAAGGATAGGCTGTTGAGACACATTTGGAGAGGAAAAAGTGCGGTACAACAAACCAAGTCTTCTTCTTCTTCTTCTTCTTCTTCTTCTTCTTCTTCTTCTTCTTCTTCTTCTATGATAATTTTGGATGATGAAATCTCCAGTATGATATGAGCTCCAGTATAAGTCAATAATCTAGTCCCATAACTTCTTTTCTTGCTTCACTGTTACCTGTCCTAGGGATTTGTGAATCACTTGTAGCTTGGATGAAGAAGTGGTTTTTATACCCCACTTTTCATAGAATCATAGAATCATAGAGTTGGAAGGGACCTCATGGGCCATCTAGTCCAACCCCCTGTACTATGCAGGGAGTCTCAAAGCATCTTACAATGTCCTTCCCTTCATCTCCCCACAACAGACACCCTGTGAGGAAGGAGGGGCTGAGAGAGCCCTGACAGAACTGCTCTGTGAGAACTGGTCAAATAGAACTGTCACTGGCCCAAGGTCACCCAGCTGGCTCTATGTGGAGGACCCGGCAACCAAACCTTGTTTTGCAAGATTAGAAACTGCTCCTCCTAACCACTACACCAAGCTGGCTCCATCTGGTTAGTTAAATCTTGTAGGGATAAACTAAAGGCTTTAATCTTGTGAGGATGTCCTGTTAGAACGGTACCAAATAGACATGCTTGTTCTTAAAGAGTCCTTTGACTAATATTAGTTCCAGAGGGTAGCCGTGTCTTTCTGCAATAAAAGAGCTCAAATCGAGTGCCATGGCACCTTAAGAGACCAACGGGCAATTTGTTTTTGAGAGTCAAATCTCCCTTCGTCAGATACTTCATCTTTGACTAATATTATCAACTCTTCATTTTGAAAGGGGTATTTTGCAAAGCCCGTGGAAGCCGTTGTTATTTGGCACTGAAGGGGAAACAACATCTCTCCCTTGACAGAGAAATTGTGGACAATTATGGGCATGTGTCAAACCTGCCATTGTTACACAAAAATAATTAAAAGAGAGGCACTGGGAAAAAACTGGACGAGACAGCTTCTTTTCTTCCATTTTATTCTGGCTTTCGGACTGGTACTGCATTAAAAGCTCTGGTGGACAATTTCCACGTCAAGCATTAAAAGCATTTTGTTAAAGCACAATTATAAAATCTGAAACAAATGAATCCAAAAGTTGAACGGCAGTTTGATTTACCATCTGATATCAAAACGGAAGAGCAACATCGCCAGTCTCGGTATGCCTCCTCCCGGAAACGGAACATGGTCTGGGGCATCTTTTGGATAGGGAGGGCCCACTAGATGAGGATTTCATGAAACCATGGGGTTACTTGACAGCCCTAGAGTAGTGATCCCCAACCTGTGGGCCGCGGACCACATGTGGTCCTTCGACTAATTGGAGGTGGGCCCCGAAGGATGCCTTCTCACCCCCCCCGGCCCTTTACTTCATCCCCCCCCCCATCCCTTTACAACACACTTCATTGTTGTGGCGTGTCTGTATCTTATTTTGAAGGGATGTTTAAACATTACCATAGCAATCAGAGAGCGTTAGGGCAGTGGTTGAGAGTAGAGGAGTAAACTACCCCCCCCCCACCGGGCCTCAGTAAAAGGCGTTGAGTGGTCCCTGGTGAGTGGTCCCCAGCATTGAGTGGCCCCCGGTGATAAAAAGGTTGGGGACCACTGCCCTAGAGGGCCAATGATGGGCCTGGAGGGGGTGGGAAGGGGAGGGGCCCTGGGTGGGCGTGGACACAGCTCTGCTTCCCTACCATATTCTGCACAATTGTGCAACTTTGGGGGTTTCTCAAAGCCTAAAGAATGTTTCTGGGGATTCTCAATGGTAAGAAAGTCGAAAAATGGTGCAGGAGATACTACTGCTTCACTAGCCCCAACCAAAAGCCAGGTGGAAGAGCTCTGTCCTGCAGGCCCAGTGGAACTATGTGAGTTCTAACAGGACCTAGATGTACTCAGGTAGTTCATTCTACCAGGTGGGTTAGAGGACAGAAAATGTCCTAGTCTTGTACTTCCTTTGGGTCAGGGACCACCAGCTGGTTGGTGGTATTATTATTGTTATTGTTGTTATTGTTATGGAGTTTCTTGACTGCCTGTCCCCCAATGGGCTTGAGGCAGTTTTCAACCTGTTAAAATACATACAAATATTAATTACATACACATTAACATTTTATATCACCAAAATAAAAGCCCCTCTATTCCAGGCAACTAATTACTGATTTACTATCGGATTACTTATTCCCCCACTCCCAAGCACCTGCTATTGATCTTCTTTTCCTTGCCTATTGCCTATGACACATTAGAACAGGGGTAGTCAACCTGTGGTCCTTCAGATGTCCATGGACTACAGTTCCCACGAGCCCTTGCCAGCGTTTGCTGGCAGGGGCTCATGGGAATTGTAGTCCATGAACATCTGGAGGACCACAGGTTGACTACCCCTGCATTAGAACATCAAGTACTATTCTGGTGCCATCGGACAAGAGTGGGCTTGAACAACATGATGGTAAAGTAATTCCAGTTGTTTACATCTGTGCAAATAGAAGAAGACAAAGGGTTGGTTCTACTATGCCATTTTTCTCTACCCTGAGGAGTCTCAAAGTGGCTTACAGTCGCCTTCCCTTTCCTCTCCCCACAACAGACACCCTGTGAGGGAGGTGAGGCCAAGAGAGCCCTGATATTACTGAAGAATTGGTTCTTATAACCCACTTTTCTCTACCCGAAGGTGTTTCAAAGCGGCTTACAGTCGCCTTCACTTTCCTCTATCCACAACAGATACCCTGTGAGGTGGGTGAGGCTGAGAGAGCCCTGATACTACTGAAGAAGAAGAGTTGGTTCTTATATGCCACTTTTCTCTCCCCGAAGGAGTCTCAAAGTGGCTTACAGTCGCCTTCCCTTTCCTCTCCCCACAACAGAAACCCTGTGAGGGACGTGGACTGAAGGAGCCCTGATATCACTGCTTTGTCATAACAGCTTTATTAGTTTTGTGGTGTGCCCAAGGTCACCCAGCTGGCTGCACATGGAGGAGGAGTGGGGAGTCAAACCTGGCTTGCTAGATTAGAAGTTGGCGCTCCTAACCACTACCCCAATGTGACTCTCTATGAGTTGGCACCAAGTATTAATATGAATGACTCAAATCGATGGGCTCATTGTTGTGGAGGTCTACAGGAGTCAATATCCCCATCACTATCGTCAATCTATTAAACATTGAAATGGGATTATCGCAAGTTTGGGGGCCAAAGGTCATCAGCAGGCCAATGACCCTAGAATTTGCAGTCTCACTTCTGGGCTAGCATATAAATTAGGGCTTTGTCATAGAATCCTGAGACCTTGTGAAAGGTGGATTTGAGTGAATGAAGGATGGATCTTCAGATTACAGTGATCAGTTCCCCTGGAAGGTGGACTCCGTGGCATTAGATCTTCCTGAAGTCCATCCCCTCCCCATTCTCTGCCTCTAAATTGCCGGAAATTCCCAATCTGAAGCTGGCAACCCTACATGCCATGGTTAAACAATGAAAGAATTAAAGGCTAAAGCTGAATCCAGGAGGAACCAAAAGAAAACAAAAACTGAGATGATGCTAGTTAGTAAGGCAGAGATTTTGGAGCTATTGTCTGGCTCACCCTGGAGAAGGTGGTACTTGAAGAGACATGTTCAGTGATGGCCTTGCAGTTCTTATTAGAACCCACTTTGTGGCTAGAAGATTGAGTTAGCAGAGTTCTTAGGTTGACATATTCAGCAAAGGTCTTATTTGATCCCACTTCCTGGCTGGAAAATCAGGTTAGTGCAGTTGTGAGGGGTGCATTCCTTCAGCTACCACTGACCTAGAAAAATGTTGTTTATCCAGATTTATTTGAAGCGATCACACTTGATTCATGCTGCTATATCTCCAAGGCTGTGTTCTTCCAGTGCATACTTGTAGCTGCCACTGAAGGTCATCCTTAACACTTATCCCAAATAGCATACTGGGGTTCTTTAGATACTTGTTTCCAAACTATAACCCAAGGAATGCACATATTGGACCGATTATGCATGCAGCGGGTAGTCCAAGGTGGTGGCAGCAGGACTAATCCCAGATTATGCATGATGCTGCCACCATCCTGGACTGAACAATAAAAATTAATGTAAAACTTTTACATTGTTTATTATAGTACACAAGTAAAAACAGAATAAAAACTTCTTAAAAACTATACCGAACTAACAGCACATAGAACCAAGGACCAAATGCGTTTCGACCCTTCCGGGTCTTCCCCAGTGGTCAAGATTATGATAATACACTCTCTATAGAAATATACCTATATAGAACTCTCTATGATGTATAGCTGAATGGTTGAGTGGGATCTGTAATGTGTAAATTTTATCCTCTTTGGAGACAAATTCCTATGTTATGTCCCTAAAGTCACCACTATCTAGCTTTTTCTGACGCACATGAGATTACACTCTGAGTACTGAATTTAATGATAGCAAAGAGTGGTAACAGAAGAGCTGGGCCTTTGGGCCTGACACACCACACGACTCTGTCAGCTCTGAAGAGCCACGGAGCTGGACGGGGCATTCCCACACCCCCACCTTGGTAGGGGAACAACATGCCACTCCCATGCCATTGTGCAGCAGGGCCACCATGCTCCCTGATCCCCCCTCTGCCACTGCTGCCACGCAGTGCACCAGACTCTCCCAGCCCTGGTGTTGTGCACGCTTGCGTCGTATTCTGGGGCAGTCCACATGCGCAGGGGATTCTGTCCCCCACGTATTCCCTGATGCAGTGGGGCATGCTACCCCACTGCAAGGACCAGGCAGCAGCCCAGTACAGCTGCTGCCATGCATAATTGGTCTTGGAGAGCAGGCTAGCATTATGCGCTGCTGCTGAAGCTCATCCTTCAGACATTCAAAGTTGACGGACTTTGTTGGTATTGCGAATTGCTTGTGTTCACAAACCATTAATGAGCACCACCTTCCGAGAATCTTACGAGGGCAGTCTCTTTTGGGCATCTCTTAGCCAACTCCCTTGGAGAGTTTGTTTCTCCATTCTACCATGTCTATAATTCTGTCTTTAATGAAGAAGCCCATCGGCATAATGGCCCATTTTATATATATATTTTTCCTGTAAAAGAAAAGGGTGGGAACGGTTGAACTAGGTTCCTCACTGGCAGTCTTCAAGCAAAGGTTGGATGCACACTTTTCTTGGATGCTTTAGGATGCTTTGGGCTAATCCTGCGTTGAGCAGGGGGTTGGACTAGATGGCCTGTATGGCCCCTTCCAACTCTATGATTCTATGATTCTATGATTCTATGATATGCGTTTCCACATGGAGTGCTCATATCACACCATATTTCAGGGGCATCGATGAGAGGAGAGAAGAAGAGTTGGTTTTTATAACCTGCTTTTCACTACCCAAAGGAGTCTCAAAGCAGCTTACAATCGCCTTCCCTTCCTCTCCCCACAATGGACACCCTGTGAGGGAGGTAGGGCTAAGAGAACTCTGATGGCACACTGCTCTGTGAGAACAGCAGTAACAGGACTGTAACTAGTCCATGGTCACCTAGACAAAGAAGAGTTGGTTTTTATACCCCACTTTTCCCTGCCCGAAGGAATCTCAAAGAAGCTTACAATGGCCTTCCATTCTTCTCCCCACAACAGACACCCTTTGAGGTAGAGGGGGCTGAGAGAGCTCTGAGAGAATGGTGATTGGCCCAAGGTCACCCAGCTGGCTACATGAGGGGGAGCGCAGATTCAAACCTGGTTCTCCAGATTAGATGTCTCCACTCTTAACCACTATAGCATGCTGATTCTCTACCGCTCTCTATCTATACAGGGGTAGTCAAACTGTGGCCCTCCAGATGTCTATGGACTACAATTCCCATGAGCCCCTGCCAGCATTCGCAGTTTGGCTACCCCTGCTCTATACCCTGCTGGGACCAATGTTCACTCCTCCAGTACCCAAATCAGAGCAATGGATAATTCAGTGTTTGTGCCGGGCCTTGCTTACCATAGACTCTGTGATTTAATTACTGTATTCAATTCCACACTCTGAATCATGCAGTTATTACGACATTAAAAACCACAAATCCCTTTTAAATCTTCCCAAGAATACACTTTTATTGCGTTTTTATTACTTTGTAACGATATGGTATTTTATTATTCTTAAGGAAATCATTTACCAAGTAGGCTATCTTGGCATGGTATCTCGCTGATGGAAGAATCCCATGTTTTCGTGCACGGCCTCCCATCCGTCCTGAACTCGAGACAGAAGGTTACTGACCTGAGACATTGTGAAAGGTGAATTTGAGCGACTGTCCAAGCTTGCAACACTCAGTGAAGGAATGATGGATCTTCAAAGGTATTGGTTTCCACTTCACAACTGGTAGAATAATCAGAGACAACTTGAAGAAGGAAAAGAAGGAGAAGGAGAAGGAGAAGGGGAAGGGGAAGGGGAAGGGGAAGGGGAAGGAAAAGGAAAAGGAAAAGGAAAAGGAAAAGGAAAAGGAGAAGGAGAAGAAGGAGAAGGAGAAGGGGAAGGAGGAGGAGGAGGAGGAGGAGGAGGAGGAGGAGGAGGAGG